>OX579654.1:2798056-3178693 GCA_951230895.1 Carpatolechia fugitivella | reverse complement strand
GCATTATGTTTACAAGTTCAAAACTACCTGCATGCAAGTTTACATATCCATTACTCAAGCTGCATGCAGGCTACTTGCATAATGGAAACGAGGCTTTAAAGGTAGTGTAACCAGACCATAAAATATAAAAAAAAACAAAACAGACATTTATATTTTATATTTTTAGGTTAGAATTTTGTTTGTATCCCAATAGTCGTGGTGATACTAAAATTCAAATCGTTGTAAACTATCAAACATTATCTTTAAAGATTACTAAGTAAAATATCTTAAGAGTCATTTATTACTGGTTGCAAAAGGAAGTTATTCGTCTATTATGTCGAAAGTTACTAAAAGGAAACATGTGATGAATGAAGCTCTTTGGGACGATTTCGAGCTACCAAAAGAAAACCAGAGTGTTGTCAAAGTACTAAAGAGTAAGGGAAACAACTTGCACGAGGTAAACAATGCAGATGGATAAAAGAATATCAACCCATCTTCCCATGAGTCTTGTATCTTCCAGGTCGTTGGAGGAAACTTTGAAGCCTGAAGGAAAAGTGTTCAAATATTGCATTTCTCCATTCACTTTATTTTTGGAGATAAGAAAAGCTAGAGATGCAGTGTAAATTCCCATAATAGAAAAGTTTCCGGATGACAGTATAAATTTTCTCTGACCATTTCTTAGAGTGGATTCCATCCATGTTAAAGTCTGAAGGCCAATTTACACCTCAACCATAAATCGGGTTCCATCTTAAATGCTCCAAATTCTTTCCAAAGTAGTCAATAATCATTATTACTTTTTTTCAGGTTTTGACACCAAGCGGCGAAGAATACTTAGTTTCCATGCCAACAAAATTCAGAAAAAATATCTGGGTTAAAAGAGGAGACTACATACTAATAGAACCAATACTTGAAGGTGATAAAGTAAAAGGTGAAATTGTAAAAATAATGAACAAAGACTCTATAAAGTACTACAAAGAAAATAATGTGTGGCCAGTTGAGTTTGAAGATAGTAAGAAAGATGAACAACATAATGATGATGATCTATTTGTAAATACTAATAGAAATCATATGATTTCTAATGATGATAGTGATACAAGTGAATCTAGTGAAAATAATAGTGATAGTGACACTTAGTTATAAATAAAGTTACAATTTACAAGAGAATTTTTATTATGCTAAGTAAATTGACTATGTATTTGAATTCCACTTTTTAAATTTAATACAATTTTACATTAAAAGTTTATCGTCAAATAAGTTATTACGTAATGCTATTTAGAAAATTACATGATATTGAAATATTATTTTACTTTATATCTGCTTCGATATCATCTGTCATATTGTATTCATAAATTCTCTTTATAAGTTCAACCGACTTAACTTTGGCCCAGCCATCAGTTTTCGTTATGAGTTTTGCTTGACCATCTTTTATAAACTCTAAAGTCAGCTGCTTCAGTGTGTTAGCTGAATGCAAATCAGCCAGTTGCAGTGTTTCAATTGCATTTTCAACAGTCAATTTTTTATGCAATGCTTCCTCACAGAGGCTCTTCAGTCTACTCAATTGGTAATAGTCTGCAGCAGCTAACAGTTTTTCAGGTATCTCATCAACTCTGGGAGCTTTGTCACTATAAATAAATGTTAAGACTTCACGAAGAACTTCAGATTCTAAAGGAGATTCAACCACATTAGTGTAACATTCAGTTGTGTTATGTTCAAAATGTGCTTTCAATACAGCACTTCTGCTAGCCAAAACTGCTTTGTGAACCTTATACTCAATGTTTTCAGCGGATTTCATAGTTACATCAGAAAAGAGACCATTATTTAACAGGTTTTCAAAATCATTGCTTAGTTGAGCTTCAGGAACGTTGGAGCGATCGACTTTTATGTCATTGGTGACCATGAATTGGAATTTCAAACGCAAACTTCCGTCACTTAGCAGGAAAATATCACGACCATCGTAACTGGCTATATCTCTCTTAAATAATGTGGCGAGGTATTGCCACTTATTTGCTTGCACTGTGTGGTACTCCTTAATGACGATGGAGCGTTCTTCGAACCGTTTCAAACAAATAGTCAGGATCGATTTTAGAAACACTGGATTTGGAGATAGGAAGTAAATCTCAATGATATCGTTATCTCTTCCTAGGAACTGCATTTTTAATTGGAATCTCGAGTCAATTATTTCAGCCCCGCTGGAATTCTTTGATTTTTCCGTCCGGAATTCTCTGTTTGTCTTGTTCTCTAGAAGATTGATGAAGTTGGGCACTGTCCATATTATTGTGTTTATCTTAGTTTGTCCTTCCGTACGAGTAGTATAATTTATACTAGACATCATTTATACAGTAAAAAGAAAGATTATCAATGTGTATCTATTATTTTATTTACAAATTTAGGAATATACAAATACAGCACGTCTCAAAACCCCATCAATACTTTTTTTGTGTGTGTGTGTTTTTTTTTTTTTATGGCACTAGAATGACTTTGTGCCAGTGTCAAGTTTTTTATTGTTAAAGCTAGGGAAACTTATCTACGCGAAAAAAAGTAAAGGATAGGCAAGAAAAAAGGAAAGTTAGGTTAATTATAAAGTAGATATCAATAAAAACATATAACGATACGTATTATACATAATATTAAATTTTTATATTATTGTAAGTAATAAAAGATGATAATATGTTTGCGTTTTCTTTCCTCGGCTGTATTCCGAATCAGATTTCACGGCTCAAAGTACTGACAGCGATTACTCGCGTACCGATTCAGAAATCGCGATAATACGGCTCATGAGCGAAATCAAAACGGAACGGCGTTTGAGCGCGCTGAAACTGCTTATAACTCAGTCTTGCCAGATGTTGATTACCGTACCAAAAGTGGCAAAATTCTAAATTATTATACGTATTAGAAAAGTATCGTACAGCTGTGAAAACAGCACTTTTCGCATGGCTGGTACCCAAAATAAGAAAAGGTATGCGAATTTAAAAAAATGGAGATGTAAATAGGCACATGAAATTAAAAAAATACATAATAGAATGTTTGATATTTATATTTATATTTTATCAGATTGCCTATATTATTATCTTATGTATGTATATGCCTGAGTCAAAACTATCCTAATATATACATAACCTACTCGATACTTTTACTATCGAACATCTGGCAACCCTAACCTACAAAACTGATTGATATAAGATATTTTAGTAATTTATCACGTGTTTTTAATTTTGTTCAACCAAATAAATATAAGACAGGTTAACTTTACATTTAAACATTAAAGATTTAACTTTTAAAAATAAATAAACAATATGTCAAAGTCGAATTTGGCATTACGCTTACGTGAATTTCGCTCTGGAGCATGGGCGCCGTTAGCGGAAGATGGCGGCGGTCATGACGCAATCCGTGACGTCACAATGGCTGCCGTAGTCCCAATGACAGTGATTCGGTACGCGGTTTTGGGTACTCAAAGTAATGTCAGCGCAAATCGGAACGCGGCCTTGGGCGTATGCCGAATCGACACCAGCGACAGACAAATTATTCAATGAACTTAACTATCTTCATAAACGATTTGTTGTAAATAATTTCGATTCGACGACGTCGATATTGTGATTATTTGTGATATTTTCCTTGTGTTTCCTTCCTTCGTGAATTTTATTTGCATTGTTTCCGCAATTTGGTTTATTGTGTAATTATCTTATCTATAATGTGTTTTTGGCTCTAAATTAATCTTCTTGATAAAATATCGAATGTAGTATGACAAATTGGTCTCTATCCATCAAAGCGTAACCAAGCTGGTAATAATTTATTGTTTTTCCTTTGTGATTCGTAGTTTTAAATGTGAATTTGGAATTCGATATGGAGGATTATAAGTTTCTCTTCAAAGTGGTGTTGGTAGGTAACGCTGGAGTGGGTAAAACTTGTCTCGTAAGAAGATTTACACAGGGTCTTTTTCCTCCTGGGCAAGGGGCCACGATTGGCGTGGATTTTATGATCAAAACAGTGGAAGTCGATGGTGAGAAAGTGAAGGTACGGTTATACTGCACACACACTAGACATTGAATTTACACTTATTTATTAGATTTTTTCATTACTTCTTTACTGTTACTTACATAGAACCTCTTTGGTTACTTAATATCATGAAAATCAGAAACATTTTGTTTTATGTTTTTAGTAGCCATTGTTTGGCGATTGCGATATTTGAATTGCATATTTACTATCTCATAAACCCTAAATCAGTGAATTTGTTTGCTGTACAGTCAAGTACAAAATTATTGGTAAAATATTAATTTTATTTCTGGATCTACATCTCCTCAGCTATCATATTTTTTCATTTTTCGTTTTATATATTGACTTATTTGACTGTCTTTTTCTTGAATTAATAATTCTTTGAAAAAAAACCCACTGAAATTCAATAAAAGTAGTAAAAAAAAACTTTTTTATCCTTTTAGTTGCAAATATGGGATACTGCTGGCCAGGAACGTTTCCGATCTATTACGCAAAGCTACTATCGTTCAGCACATGCTCTTATACTGGTGTATGATATCTCTTGCCAACCCACATTTGACTGCCTACCAGACTGGCTTCGAGAAATAGAGGAATATGCAAACAATAAGGTGTTAAGGATATTAGTTGGTGAGTATACAGTATTCTTAGATGCTTTTTGACAAATAAATGTGTTTCAAATCTTTAAAATCTTATTTGCAATGCTTGTAGTATATATTCAATGCTGTTATTAGAATTGAGTAAATGAATTGTATTTGACTCTCTACTCTTTTACTCAGGTAACAAAACAGATAGGGAAGATAGAGAAATACCGAAACATATAGGGGAAGATTTTGCTCAAAGACATGGGATGTACTTCCTTGAAACTTCTGCAAAAGAAGCAGAAAATGTCGAGAGACTGTTCATGGAAATTGCTGTAGAACTCATGGAGGTATGTTTTGTATACTTTATTAAAAGTTGTATCATTTATTTTTATACTTTCAAATGTCATAGATTTTGACTTGTACCATACTGTATATTAACTAAATATCAACTTCACTGGATTTCTTATTAGTATAGGAAGAGGCAGTCTAGAATATACACATTTAAAAAGACACTGTGTACCAAATCTAACTGATAGATGCAACAAAGTATGAGGACGGAGTCAGTGGACTTTTATCTTCTAGAGATGACACATGCAGAGTGAAACCAGACACAGATTGGCTTATTGTATCCTATCCTAAACAGCTTGCCATGTAGCAGAAGACACAAAAAAAATAGTATAGGATACACAATGTAATTTAGAGCGTCAGTGGTCTAGTGGTTAGGGCCGCTGCCTTCCTTCCGGGAAACGCGGGTTCGATACCTCGTACCAATGTGTTTTCAAATTTCGAATTCATTTATGTACGTTTATTCGACGCTCTTACGGTGAAGGAAAACATCGTGATGAAACCTGCACACTCCTGCGAAGAAATTCAAAGGTTGCATGTGAAGTCGACCAACCCGCACTAGGCCAGCGTGGTCGACTAAGGCCTAATCGCCCTAATTCAAGATAGGCTCGAGTCGAGCCCCTCGGTGGGGACGTATTATGAGCTGTTGATGACACAATGTAATTATTCTTTTCAGCAAGCAAAATGCAAAGAGTTGCCCAAATACGACGGCAGCTTAGGCCCGATTAACGGTAAGACGACTTCTGTAGGAGACAGTTCATGTTGCCTTCGTTCATAATCGAATTTATTACCATTCAGTTAAGTAATGCTTGTTAAGATCTCTCGACAGAGAATAAATGTTTAAGAATTCATACGAAGATAAAGAAAGAAATTGTATCTGTTACACAAGTACTTATAGTGCGTAATAAATATTATTTTGGTACACTACTAAATGTCTTGAATTATGTTCAAGAATTTTCTCTGTTCAATGAGTCTGACACAATTTTAAAAACGATGGACATCAGGCATCTGTTCCAAGAAAAAGTTGCGCTGTCAGACTTGGAATTTATTTAAATTGCAATAGCTAGACCAGAACAGGTCTACTTGAACTTGTCAATATAGCTTTATCCCTGTTTGTTTTCTGTCTTTAAAAAATAATTATTTTACATAATAATATTGTAAGTCTGACCATGCACCTTTTTCTAAGAAACTTGCCTGATGTCTTTTATATATGTATAATCTATTTATAAGGCTTAATTTAATATTTTATATTATATTTATTGCTAAAATTGTCTTATTAAGTACATCAGTTTTTTCTATTTTTGGTAAATCAGATTTACAATGATTTTGACTATAGTCCAATACAAAACCTTCAGTTTTAGATTTTAGACAATTTCGACAAACTACAATGACAGACAACAGATGTCAATGAGTGGCGTTTTTTTTATAGCGTCGTCGTGCTATTTTATAGCATAACACTCGATACTGGCGAAATCATTATGGGAACGCCATTTATTTAAAAAATTGAATTGAAAAGGCGCATAATAATAAAACTATTCGGTGTTCTGTTCTATAAAGTAAAAATTATGCAGTTCCTGTTTGTCGTTATTCTGGTCATTTACTTTTTCTGTCCAGTTTTTTGGTGCACAATAAAAAGAAAATAAATAAATTGATAAGTTTTCTCTGACAAGTAAATGAATCAAAGAACTCAATATAAGTGCTTTCAGCTTTCCCATGTCAAGTTTTACTGTAGGGTGAGATGAGAGGAAAATGAATGTTATATTTTTAATACTTTAAATAAGATAAGATATTTTTTTTAATCGTGACACGACACTTTCGTTAGGCGTAAACATTCCATAAAGTTTTATAAAAAATATATTATTTAATTTATCTTGAGGTTTTATGTAACTTTGTCGCAATGTGATGTCAGTACAGTATCAATACCACAATACATCAGTACTTAAAAATAAAAAATAAATTTTTCATCATGGCTAATGAGAAGTTTTGGATTTTTATACAGGAATCTACCCATAAAACTGAACAACTTTCCCAAAGACACCTAAATACCTGTAGACCTATGAATGGTTGCACACAGAAATTGTTCAAAAATGTTTTTTCCGTGTATAATTTAGTACTTGTTTGATGATTACAGTTGAAGTAAATGGCTATTTAGATTCCACCCCTTAATATAGTATCAGTACTTTTTTTTTACTCCTTATTATAGTGAATATAATACCAATGCAATGAAAACATTGATACATTTCATTTAGGTACTTACTCTATGTGCTTTTCTATAGCGTGAAATTATTACAAGATTTTACTCTTCATATCAGTAATTAAAAATGTCTTAGATCAATGTAGATTATTATACAGTTAAAAGTTACATATTAATATTTTAGATTGCGTAGAGATTGAAAAGGATTTGACTAATTATAATAATCACTAAATGAATATTTTAATTTATGTCAAATAAAATTCAACAGATGTGTGTAATACTAGCGTAGATTATAGTACATTACGATATAAGTGCCTTAGGTTGCTTATTACTCACGAGGCGTAATAGAGCCGAGTGTGTATAACCAAAATATGCATGTATATCGTACGACGTTTTTCAACACACTTGCGAGGAAACAGAATAAAAAATCATGAAAAAAGTACTTACAAAGAAAAAATTTGAGAAAAATAGCGCGCGGATTAATTTTTGCCGTAGCTGCGTGAAAATGTTGGCGAAGACGCTAAAGCTACATACAGCCAAGTTTTTAAAATACCAAATAAACTGTTTTTTTTTTATTAAATAACACAAATCATTGTTAATTTGTAGACAAAACTAAATAATGTTATGAAAATAAACGTTTATTTATTATATTTTAAGTAATAGAGTTTATTTATTAAAACATATTTACATAGGTACTGTTTCTATGACAAATCTTTGCCGAAAAAATAGCAAACCGTGAGTTATAGAATAAACCCGTGAGTTATATTCTATAACTCACGGTTTGCGTTTATAACACACGCGTGTTTTATGAACTGCTTTATGTATCAAAAACCGGTGAAATAAAATCCACTTTATGAGCAAGTGTTAGTGTTATTACCTAAATAAAATTGCTTTTATTTAGGTAATATTGAAATAGTTTGCACTAGGTTATAGAATGAAATTACACACAATGACACAGACAGCGAAGAGCCAAGTGGCGGAAATAATTTTTCATTATTTAAATTTTTAGGTTTGTATTTTTCTCATTACGAGGGCTGCTATTTATGTATCCGGAATAACAAAAAATAACAAACATCTATAACCAAATATACTTTTATTGCTTTTCAAAATATTCCCCGTGATGATCGATGCATTTTTTCATACGTTGAAACCAACTTTCGTAGCATTTTTTCCATTCTGTATCGGGTATCTCCAAAACGTGCATTTTGAAAGCATCAACGGCTTCTTCCCGGGTCGAAAATCGGTGTCCACGTAATTTGTTCTTCACGCTTGGGAATAAATAAAAGTCGTTGGGTGCCAAGTCGGGACTGTACGGCGGATGACCCGTCAATTCGATCATTTGACTATTTAAATACTCCGTTGATGCGGCCGAGGTGTGACAGCTGGCGTTATCGTGGTGAAGGATTATCCTTCGTTGTCGATTGTTCTTGCGTATTTCTCCAAAGACTTCTGGCAAGCAAATGGTGGTGTACCATTCAGAATTAACCGTTTTACCAGAATTAACCGTTTTACGATTCTCTAGTGGTACTGTAGCCACATGTCCACATGTCCACTAATACCAAAAAAGCAGGCAACCATTTGCTTCAAAGTGCTTTTTGCACGAACAACTTTAGTTGGGTTTGGCTCATTTTGGAACACCCAAACCGTTGACTGCTGTGTAGTTTCGGGATCATACGCATATATCCAAGATTCGTCTCCTGTGTAGATATTATGAACAGCTTTTGATGTACCACATTTGTATTTTTCTATCATTTTTTTGCACCAATCAACACGAGCCTGTTTTTGTTCAACTGTTGAGTTGTGCGGGATCCAACGAGAACAATTTTTTTTACAGTCAAATGTTCGTGTAATATTTTATAAATACTCGTCATACTAATGCCCAGAAATGCCTCTATCTCGCGATATGTAACATGACGGTCTTGCATTAATAGTTCGCGCACAGCATCAATATTTTGTGGTACAACAGCCGATTTAGGGCGACCTTCTTTAAAATCGTCCGCAAGCATACGACGACCACGATTAAACTCACTGAACCAGTGATACACAGTGGTTTTTGATGGGGCTTCCTCTCCAAAAGTCGACAAAAGTTGATCCATGCACTGTTTTTGAGTTAATCCACGCCGAAAGTCGTAATAAATCATAGCACGAAAATTTTCACGAGTCAAATCTATGGTGATGATAGACAATGAATTTTAAAAATGGCGTCACAATGTAAAAACAATTGACAGATGAATGAAACAAAGTTTATTTTACAGCCAAAGAGTTCTATTTTTAAATGTTATAATTTATTTTCAAATATTGTCTATGTAAGTGGCCAGTTCCGGATACATAAATAGCAGCCCTTGTACATATACTGTATTCAAATTTAATTCGAACACAGATATTAAATTATTGTATTATAATGTAGTATAAGTCTAAACTTATAATGGCCCCGATTCACACTGTCACGCTCTTATCCTTAATTTAAGTTAGTCTGTCCTTTTTACGCTTGTGAATATTTTGTATTATTTAGGTCATATTTATAATATGTACCAAAACAAATAGGTAATGGTATCTAGGTACCTATTTAATTCTTTATTCGCGTTCTGCTTAGACTGTAACAGGGACTGAAATGTATAAAAAAAGAAAGTTTAATTTATCGTTAAAAGTACCAATTTATATAGATGAAAGTATCGCTATAATTAATTATCATTATAACCTATTGAGCATGCATATTAATCCAGATTTTGTCTGGGTAACCCGTATCGCATATTCCTTTTTGTATAAATTCGACTATTCTGTTCGCCGTTGCGTTGTTATTGGTTGACAAATCTAATTAAGAAAAGTTACCATCGCTATCGAAAAATTTATCATTACATTTTTAATAATAGTTCCTCCTTGCTTTATACAATAATAATGATATAAGAAATATGAATATTTAGAATTATAATAGAAGATGATAATACTCGTAATATGAGACAGACTTTAGGAAAATGTGTACGTGACTAAATAATTACACCCTGTATCTAAATAACATGAAAATCTTAACAACGAAAAGTTTGTATGCTGAATTGGGCCGCGATTAGATGGCGCCATTATCGGCCCCGATTCGGGAAAACATGCTCTAAATTCTAATTTTAAAATGCAGCTATCCTTTTCGTTTTTATGATCATTGAAAGAGAGGTGATAAATACAGATGAACGAATGATATTATTTTAAATGAATGATAACTTAAAATAAGGGCATAGCTGTCAGATTAAGAGATTTTTAAGTCGGATGTTTTGCGTGCTCTCTAAAATTGTGCAATCGACGCGTCCATAAGTTCGAAATCCATGTTTAACAGCTCCAATATTCGGATGGCCATCTTCTGTCCCTTTTTAATCTTTATAAGGTGAAAAGAACTCAATCAATCAGCCTATTGCAGTCCACTGCTGGACGTAGGCCTTCCCAAGGGCACAAAAAGCCTGAAAAGGACTGACAAACTTAAATTATGGATTAGAGCGTGACTGTTAATCGATACTATTTTCTCCTTACAATCTCACAAGAACGAGATGGTGTAGGCGACATAAGAGCAGACAAAAAATGAGTGCACTCGCATCGCAATATAGTGTATTGGCATCAATATTTACTAGTGATAGGTTGTATGACCTGGATGTTACAGGCCATAGTTTTTTTTTATTCTAGGAACTATCTATCTATCTAGCCCACATCCACCCACTGCTGAGTATAGGCCTCTTCTTTATTGCGCCATTTTTCACGGTCCTGTGCAGTAAAGTTCTCATCCAGTACTTCCTTTCCACTATAACTATATCATCTGTCTGACCATCATCGGGCTGGTGGTCTGCCTACCGAGCGTTTTCCAAGTCTGGGCCGTATACTAGAAACTAGGCTAGGACAACTAATTTGACTTGAAATCTCGTTTAAATTCGTCGGTTACATTTTTCAATGATTGGCTATTATATTCCGTACAGCGCACTCTTTTTTTCGTTTTCTCTGTTTTGACGCACGCTATCGCTTAGACTTCGATGCATAATTTTATAGTTCCTTTTATAGTGTCGTTTCACAATAGTAAAATTAAATCTTACATTTTAATGTTATTTTGGATAAAATAACGACTTGTTTTAACTAATTAATATCAACATCAATTGCTTGATGGTTGTATCTTTTGAGGTTGTATGTATCTTATTGGTCATAAAGTCAACATAAAATGACAAAAACTATTACAAAAGTTGTATTAATTTATTATGTAAACAGCTTATTATAATAATAATTAATGCCTATTTCTCGTACACATAATTTGCTAAAAATAATTATAATAAGTAGTATTATATTATAATTATTATAGGTGATTGTTAAATTTAGCATTAGATTGTATTTATTGTTTGTATAATAAGGTGACTATTTTAAATTTTATATTTTATTTAACATCACATAAATTGTAGTTATAAATCATTGAATTTTAAGGTTGTTGCATGGTTGGGTTTTTATGTTGATTGATATGAATTATCTAGGCATTTTTTAAGCGTTAGCATGTTATTATTTTTTTGTCGTCGTGCTATCTATTAAATGAATGAGACTATTTATGATCATCTTGCCATGTTTTTAGTTTCATATTTTTGAGCATATCCATGCCTATCTACTTCCAATATAATAGAAAAGTGAAAGATGTTTATGATACCGGTAAATTATAAATAAACCAGGAATGTTAATATTATAAAAAAACTCACGAGATTGTAAACTATCGACAAATTGTGAATAGAAATGAAGTACACAAATTAACTCATGTACGTAACCTACTATTTATTTTCAATCAATCAGCCTATTGCAGTCCACTGCTGGACTTAGGCCTCCCCTTGGGCACGCCAAAGCGCACAATCACCCGCTTTCCTTATCCAGCCACCACCAGCGATATATTATATTTTTGCAGGTTTGTTAGTTAGTTTATATAATATTAAAGTTAAATTAATTACCTATGCGTTGATTTCTGAACTTCATTACTCGTTTACAACAACCGGTTTTTAGTTAACATTCCGGGAGTTTTATTATGAATGTAAATATCTTAAAACTTTAGGTAACACTTCATACTACACGACAACGCATATTAATTTCTTTCGTGATTCTAATGATATTAATAGCTATAAATTAGTATATCTTAATATGAAGAGATCTTAATAAGAAACGATTAATAGTCAGTGAAGTGTGTGCCTACGTACCTACTTCATGTTTTGTATCATGTGTTGGAAATACTGAAATGAAAAACTATTGATGAATAATGTTATACATTTTTAAAATAAAGGTTATTTTACATGATTAGATCTGATAAGATAACTCACTAAAAACAAACATTATCATTGAAGTTAATTCTCACCAAAGAAACTGAATTATTGTAATACTCGCAAATTAATAAATGACCATTTTAGACAATCTTGTTTTATTTTTTATTTAAATGACGACAACGGAAATTACACATTTTTTTAACGGCCAATTAAAAAAAATAACATGCGCCAAAATACTTCAGGTGTAATTAATCGCTTTCACCCCTTGGTTAACAATCTACTATTTCATCATAAGCACAGAACATACGTATAATTAGTGGCAAACTTCTTGAGCAACGAACGACCTTGAATGCGCAGAAACAAAAAATACTTAAAGTATACGCCCGGGCAGCGGCGCCCTCTATATGGGACGCAACTCCCTATTTAAATTTAGTTAGCTTATTGGTTATCTCACACTTTTGAACTTGAGCGTACTTACATGTCCTGTTTTTTTTCTCCAGACTAAACAAGCAGCTAATGTATTGCGCCTAAACCACGTTACAAAAACGCAATCATCGATTGTTAGTGATGTGATGACACTACATTTATCGAAATCCGAGTGTGAAAAATTGTAATAGGATACAGAAATAAAATGCCAATACTGGATGATTTATTTAATAAAATAAAAATCAATTTTTCATTAATTGACTGGATTTATCACTTCAACAAAAGTTCACAAACTACTCATTTAAATTATTAAATATCTTTTCTCTCTCTGTACCTATATACGAATACATGACTCATTGTTAAACCCCGTTATCGTAATACATTACTTATTTCAATTAATAAGAGTACATATGACGTAAAAGTGTACATGACATAATATAACAATAACATCTGCAAGTCAATAATTGAATAAGCCACAGAGCGATGACGAAGTAATTTAGAAGGTGGCATCTGGGAACAAAGGGGACATTTGGAAATGTTATGCCACCTTTTGCAACTAAAAGGGGACAATGCTGAAGGGGGCATCTGAGAATAAAGGCGCTATTCAGATCCATGAACGAGCTGGAGTCAGGCATTAATTTCGGGTTATTTTTCTAGAAATTATAATTGAAACACTTCCGATAGGCGCGATCTGATTTGCGGGGCAGCCATTACACGGTCAATCCAGATCGCGATCTGGATCAAGGTCACGGACTAAGATCAAGGATCGGATTGATTTGGATGTTTGTGACATTACACAGTCAATTCAGATCATGTCAGTCCACTGTTCGCAACCATCAGAAGAATACGTGGTCTCCGCTCTGGGTTTTTCAATTTGGGATGATGGCTCGGCAGTTTTAGTTGACTGACTAGATTTTTTTTAAAACTTAGGTATTAATCTTGAGATATCTACTTGGTTCAAAGAAGTAAGTCAAAGGAAGAAGGTCATGCGTTCACAACCACAAAATGGATGTGAATAATAATATCCGGCCAAGCACGTGTCGGGCCACGCAAAGTGTAGGGTTCCGTAGTTGACCAATACTACTTAGGTACCTGTTTAAGACAGTTAACATTCATTTTCTATGATATTTGTAATACCAAATTTCTTACTTGTACAAGTACATTTTATAAGTTTATTCTATTTCTATTATTCTACTTAATGTTGATAGTTTTCGTTTTAATTCATCAAAGAACTACCGTGAATTTTTTCACATTTCCAAATACAATGTTTTTGCTGGTAGGGGGCGGGGAAACTTGACTCTGACAAAAATAAGCAATTCAAAATAATAATAAAAAGAAAAAAAACAAAAATATTTCGAATTAAGATTTTACAAATAATTTTTCGACATCAAAGCTATCATGGATGGCACGTTCACTTCCAGTGTACGCTCACTGTGGAGAAGAACGGCCAGAAGAAACTCCACAGGATTCGTATCTTTTGTACTTTTCTTTTAAATAAACAAAGAATCATACTTAAGTCATAATAACAATCTACTCCGCTGATTTGCAGTTGGAACAACAGTTGACCAGACGTTTTTATCATCTAAATAATCATTAGTAGGCCTTAGAACATAAAATATTTTTAATTTTACTTTTAAATTGGCTATCGGACAGATTTAAAATATCATCTGGTATTTTATTATAGAAGCGAATACAGTTCCCCATGAATGAATTTGTTGACCTTACACAGTCTAAATTTTGGGTGCGCTATGCACATCAGAATTCTTAAGACATAACGTTTTGTTCTTCTGAACATACAGATGTTTTCAAATATGTACTGTGAGGATACCGTGAGGATATAAATTTCTTTACTTTAAAACGAAATATTTCAGAAACGTACACTTGAATCAAAAAATAGTTTTAGCACCCCCCATTATTTTAAAATAACCTATCCAACGATATCTTACACTATAAGATAATCGGGAATAACAGAAATAACCCCCACTTCACGTGTACAAGAGGAACCCTAAAAACCGACCGTTAACTCATGTAAACTGAAAATAATTCACATTAGTCGTTCAATCTGGATCGCGATCACGGATCGTGATCATGGATATCAAAATATCTAGACAATTTGTGATCCGATCTCGTGATCTGATGTTTAAAGGGGTCCACACACGGCAGCTATAATACATTACATCCCGGGATGTATAGCTTTACATTAAAACTGTTTTTATTAGCAAAAACAATATAACTTTGTATCACATTGTTACAAATGATTGAAGAAAGAAATACGAGTATTTTCGATTAAAGATATTGACTTATTAAAGACATTAATTTGCTGCATGAAAATAATTTACCGAAGACAAGGCGGTGGTACGGGCTTTGATTGATCCCTTTGCCTGTTCAGACTGGGTGAATTAAACAAATAAAAAGTTCATTGATACGTTTCGTACGTGTTTTGCGATTTATATTATTATAAGATAAAATATTAATATTAGTATTTTATATAATTAGTTATTTGAGTAGTGATAGCCTAGTATTAGTAGTCTTATCCCGGCCTGTACCACTGAATTTAAAATTCAGATATTTTCTAACCAGATTATCACTTGCTCGCGGTGGCTCGCGGCTTTACTGCCATGGTGGTAGTTGTAAAGCCATGTCATTAAATTTAACTTTTTCTGAGATTTATAAACAAATTTAATCAAATTCCAATCAATTTATTGACATGGATAAAACCATCAAAATCGATGGTGAGGCTGCTAGCTAGACGGAGATGGCTGCCTAAGCAAAGCACGCGTACTCAGAGAGAGAAAGAGATCGATATCGTATGTACCCTTTCTAGTGGACTTTGTATCGCGCGGCGTTGCACCATCCCGCTTTTCCGGCCCCGGACTGTGCCGGCCGCCGCCCCCGCTCTGTGTTGTGTGTGTGACCGAAACTTAAATAAAGT
Organism: Carpatolechia fugitivella; assembly: GCA_951230895.1. Taxonomy (NCBI): domain Eukaryota; kingdom Metazoa; phylum Arthropoda; class Insecta; order Lepidoptera; family Gelechiidae; genus Carpatolechia; species Carpatolechia fugitivella. The sequence goes on along the minus strand of OX579654.1, from coordinate 3,162,991 downwards.
TCCCATAAGTTCGATTGATTACTATTGACAATAATAAACACATCGATAATAAACACATTTACTTCACTACACTACCCCGCTCTCGTTGTCTCTGTTTCTTTCTGTTTTGTCTTTGTCTTGTCTATAGGTTGTCTGCCTGTCTCGCAAAATGTCGCTTTGAAATGGCCGACGTTTAGGGGGAGTGTCTTACGAAAATTGAATTTCTTTGTGATTTTTATGCCGTAAGGTGAGTGAAATATTGATTTTATTCAACTTTGATCACTAAGAATACAATACTTATGCATTTTACCGACGAGACGTAGGGATTTTCCAGATTTTATCCATTTCCGGTTGTCCAATGCAACCGGTTTGGTATTCAAAACAAAATTGTTTGATTTCATTTTTCGCTGAATTCATTAGATTTTCGTGAATATATTTATCCTAACACGAAGTTCATTGTACATATTATTGTTGTTATTGTGTATCGTCGCGTTAAGCTGTACAAATTCGGGTCCAGCATATTATTATGTTCAATAAGAAAATCTTTTGTTCCCGAAACATTTTTCATTAGTAATATAAATAACAAATCGAAATATTGTAATAACAAAAAACTTACCACACAAAATTGGCGTATGTGCTAAATGTTAGAATAATTCTTAACATAGGTACCTAACTAATATTTGAGAAGCAAAAGTAATTTTATTCTGTGTAATTTCCGACTAAGTTCATTATTTACTGGAGGCATCACATCACAAGAAGAAGGAGGGCAAAAGGATTTCTAACAGAAATTTCTACATTTCAGGTTCCCCTGCCTATACAGGCTGCATACATTCCAAATTCAAAAGACTGAACTTTTTTAGAAGTGGATAGCAATGGCTTGGCGTTTTAAAGCCTCTAAATATAAAAATGCTGCTCCGATTGTTCCAAAGCCGGAAGCATGCATCAAAGATATCTGCGTTGGTTCATATCAGACATTCGGAAACAATATTTGTGCATCGGCTGCATTTATGGCATTCAACTGGGAACATGTTGGGTCCAGTATGGCCGTTTTGCCTTTGGATGACTGTGGCAGAAAGAGTAAAACAATGCCTTTACTTCATGCACATTCTGATACCATAACTGATATGGAGTTTTCTCCGTTCCATGATGGTCTGCTTTTAACTGGCTCGCAGGACTCTTTGGTATGTATTTTCTTTTTACACACTTGCATGATAGTACTTGACCTAGTTGTTTAATGACGTATGGAATCTAGTTTTGACTTTCCAAACATGTTGGATGTTGAGTACACAAATTAGCTCATAATTAATATGTTTTATGGTTACTCCAATACCAAGATGTTGAAACTTTAATGTGTTCACAATTTTGCTATAATTTTAGCATGATAAATGATTGATTTTATAAGAACTACCAATTTTTCATTGTTTTCCTATCATATTGTATGAGGTCAAGTGGACAAACACCTGCAAACACTTGACTTTGTAACCTTCACTATGATAAACCATTTTGTTCATAAATATAAAATGGCAAAAAAATAAAGATTGAATAAAGAATTGATTGATTAAGATTGAAGATAGATTGGATTGATTGATAATTATGAAGCCATTATAGAAATATATATAGACAAATATACAATTTAACCATATTATGTTAAAAACTATCTAAAAAAAAAGATTGAATACTATTTTCACTTTAGTCTCACACTTAAGCTCCACATTTAAGGATCTTGTATACACCTAACACAACTGAAGAAATAATATGTACATCATTCATTTATAGGTAAAAGTATGGCACATTCCACAAGATGGTCTGAAGGAGTCACTTTCCACTCCGGAGTGTGCTCTCTCACAGAAGCAGCGTAGAGTCGAGAATGTTGGCTTTCACCCCATAGCTGACGGTTTGATACATGTGGCTTCAGGACACGAACTGGCTTTATGGGACTTGACTAAGCAGACAGAAGCGTTTGGTAAGATTTTACAACTTAATTTTCTTGTGTTACTTTGCCTATGTTTGTTTCTTATCATCAACAACTCAATACGTTCCCACCGAGGGGCTCGAGCCTACCCTGAATTAGGGCGACTAGGCCTTAGTCAACCATGCTGGCCCAGTACGGGTTGGTCGACTTCACACACAACCTTTGAATTTCTTTGCAGGAGTGTGCAGGTTTCATCACGATGTTTTACTTCACCGTAAGAGCATCGAATAAACGTACATATCAATTCGAAATTCGAAAACACATTGGTACGTGGTAGGGATCGAACCCGCGTCTTCCGGACGGAAGGCAGCGGCCCTAGCCACTAGACCAACAACGCTCTTTCTTGTTTATCATGTTTGGGAATTATAGATATTGTTTTGATAGTAAGTAGGTACTTGAATCATTATTGTAGCAATCAACACTGCTATATTATGGGTCTATTTTGTGTGTGGTGAACTTGATTGACTGAGGGGAAAATATTCTGTCTACAATTTTTGTTCTGAATATGGTAACCATAAAGAAACATTTGTCTTTGGTATTAGCACATAATCAATAATACAAGGTACTGAAGAATCATTCTGATAAACACGTGCGAGCTTAAACCAAGTTTTTTTTTTTTATATCTAATTTTTGACGAGGCTTTAATCGCTCTTGGCGACTATGCCACCCTCGTAGTTTTAGTCAAGTTATTTATCCATATAATTTATCATCGACCCTTTATAGATAGTTGTACAATTTATACAGTAATGCCGCGTCTTTGGATAAAGGCGATGCCAATATTAGATTTATTTGCCCCCCATGCAAACCCTTAGGAAACATTCTGTCTCTGAGGTCACAATTCCGTTCACATTCCACCAACAAGTGAAGTATGTCCTCTGTAACGCCACAATGAGCGCTCAGAGGAGACTCTCCTTCCAATCATGTGGTAAAACTTGTTGAGTGGAACATGACCGGAACGTAACCTCAATGCAGCAACTAAACTGGCTCTAGAGAGACTGGCATCGTCAATCCAAGGCAATAAGTGGCCTACTATTTATGGTTTGATACCACATGCCCTTCGTAGTTGAACACTCAATGACATAATGCTTCCACCTATCAATACAAATGCTTACCAAGTTATAAATAATACTACTCATCATCATCATCATCATCATCATATTCAGCCCACCTCCACCCACTGCTGGGTATAGGCCTCTTCTCGACTGCGTCACTCCTCACGATCCTGTGCCATCCGCATCCAGCCTGATCCTGCCAGTTTGGCAATGTCATCAGACCATCAGGCTGGCGGTCTGCCCACTGGCTTTGTTGTTCCCCTTGGCCACCACTCTGTGGACCAAGTAGGAAGAGGACTAGGCGCTATAAACATTTTCATACAGATTGAGTGTGACATCGCGCGGGGTCGAAGTCTGAGACGCGGGGAGGGTGACTCCGCCTTTTTATCTCTAGCCACCTAGTGGCGAAAACCAGAATTAACGGTCACGTTCATATTGCGGATAGTTACACTATTCACCACTAGAGGGCGCAACGTGTTAAAAACATACTTATACAGGGCCGTACTGAGATTTTATTTTTAAAAATAAGTACGTGCTCTCGCTCTAAGTCTTAGATCAAAGTACCTATATCGTGTACAGTGATGAACTTGGAAAAATTAGCGCGTGGGTCAGATTACAAACACATTTTTAAAACAAGAAATAATTTTAATAGGTACAAGAAATAAGGACAATTCTTTCTTTCTTTCTTCCAAAACTTCGTAAAAAATGGTATTCCGTCGTAAACAGAGTTGATAAAACTCCACCCTCTGCTTAGGCTACAATACAAGACATTTATGTGAAGATCATTTTGATGTAAGTACATATTACTAAGGTTAGTATCTCCTTCGGTGTCTTATTTGGTAAACAAACCACTTACCTCGACAAAATCTCAAGTTTACGGGCTGATCACACTATAGAACTAGCCCAAAATATTAATACACCTGAAACAAACACTTATCAAGCATTCACTCACAAATTCTGTTAGAATTAATCATCGAAAACTTAAGTTTTTCGCAAAATTATCAATAAATCGTTCTAACCTCAAACCATATTTCGATCGGGTATCTCTACATTATCTTTGCATTTTAGAGATGAGGTATATCACGCACTCATACACAATTCAATTATTTAATCGGAATAGACTGGTTGAATCTTTAAAAATATAAGTAGACAGAGAAAAATAGATTCGACAAATAAGTGGTCAGACGTGACGTCTCTATCCTTTGCAATTAAAAAATGTATGCTAAATGTTATAATGAATGAATCACGGGCGCGTTCCGATACACGCTTAAGTGACTTTCGAATCAAACTGTCAGCGCCGTCAGCGATCAAATTGTATGGGTTTCGCCTGCTGACAGTAATTCGGTACGCGCTTTGAGTGCACTGATATCGATTTAAGCACCCGTAATCGCGTTCCGAATTACTGTCAGCTGTCATAACTCATACTTTTTGCTTTTCTGATCGCTGACAGTGCTGAAAGTCTGATTCGGAATGCGCCCCAAGTCGTACTCACGCGCCGCGCCGCCGCCGCCGCCCGCCTCGAGTCGAGTCAACTCGAGTTGCGACTCGAGTTGGCTACCATTTCAACTCGACCTACTCTAGACAAAGCGAGTTAACCCATCACTACAATAAATACGTCAATGATGACAAATTAGAGTAAGAGATATACGACGTAGGATATTCCGAAATGCTTGTAATCACCAATTACAATTAATCACCAATTCAATTACATTCAATGAAATCAATGAAATCTATTATTTGGAAGCACTATTTTGTATCTATGGTCACCTTATCGCCATGTTTGTTTACCAAATAAGACACCGAAGGAGATACTAACTTTAATTTACTATTTACTAATAATATGCATGTATGTTTGGATGTATGGTTGTTTGGTTGGATGTATGGATGTATATAGACGTTAATAAGCGACTTTTAAAACCTGTACCTAATTCATTTAATCACCCATAAATAGAACAATTTTATTTAACTGCTGTCTTTTCGTTTCTCGAATATTCTCACAAATTCATTCTCTAAATGCGGCCCGTTGACGCAAGTGTTGCCTGTTTAGGGAAGCTTGGGAGATTTTGCACAGATTATAATTATAAATTAATACCTCAATGAAAATGGATATTTCACTTTGAAATAATAATATTGTCTTTTTTACACTTAAAAACAAAAGATATGTAATTATTAAGACGAAAAACTAAGAAGATGAAAGTAAACAATTCCAAATAGGTATGACTGCACGGGTTATTACATAATTAAAAGCGTGCGTCACACTAATATTATAAAATTTATAATATATTTGGATGTTTAGATGTTTGTTCCGCTTTCATGCCTTAACCACTGAACGGATTTGAATGAAATTTGGAATGGAGATAGTTGGTACCCTGGATTAACACATAGGATACAGAAAAAAGTCTTATTCCCATGGGAAAATCTTACATAACGCGAGCATAGCCGCGGGCGGAAAGCTAGTGTAGAATCAAAATCAGTAATACGTAACACCAATAATTGCGATTATTTTGAGAACCTCTTTTATCTTAGCATATCGACATTTTAGGATATTTACTTGGTCCGTGCATAAAATTATCCCGACAAATCGGGAGAATTTATAACACTACCACATATTTTCCTTACTAGTACATTTTCTGCACGCTAGATGGCAATCTCGCGTCATCTGAGCGCGGACATTTTTTCGACGAATATAATAGTTTAACAGAAAATCTAGTTTATAAATTAATAAGTTTTCTAAATTTCATGACAGAATCTAATGAAATATAAAGCTCACATAGTCGCAATTACACTTACTTATTAACCAATCTTTATTAGCCATCTAGTAGCACAAAGCGTAATTTACTCCTCGTATCAATTATTACAGAAAAGTTGGGATGAAAATACTGAAATAAGTTACTTACACGTGAAATGATAACTTTTCAGCTGTTTCTCCTTGCCTCTCAGAACAATTTCGACACATAGGTACACAACACTTCACATTTTTAGCATTATTTACTCAAATTTCAATAATTTTTGACTGCACGACGACAAGTGTTTTAGTCGCAAGTAAATAGCGTAATGGCCGCTAAGCCCCGCCCCCTCCGTGACGTCATGGCCGACTAAATTATCACGCGGCCTAGTTCATAGAGCCTAGTCCTCTTCCTACTTGGTCCGTGGTCCCGCCCGTCGTCCTGTCTAGCCAAGTGTCCCGCCCGTCGTCCTGTCTAGCCAAGTGTCCCGCCCGTCGTCCTGTCTAGCCAAGTGTCCCGCCCGTCATCCTGTCTAGCTAAGTGTCCCGCCCGTCGTCCTGTCTAGCCAAGTGTCCCGCCCGTCATCCTGTTTAGCCAAGTGTCCCGCCCGTCATCCTGTTTAGCCAAGTGTCCCGCCCGTCGTCCTGTCTAGCCAAGTGTCCCGCCCGTCGTCCTGTCTAGCCAAGTGTCCCGCCCGTCGTCCTGTCTAGCCAAGTGTCCCGCCCGTCGTCCTGTCTAGCCAAGTGTCCCGCCCGTCGTCCTGTCTAGCCAAGTGTCCCGCCCGTCGTCCTGTCTAGCCAAGTATCCCGCCCGTCGTCCTGTCTAGCCAAGTATCCCGCCCGTCGTCCTGTCTAGCCAAGTGTCCCGCCCGTCGTCCTGTCTAGCCAAGTTGTTAGAGCTCCCTATAGCATTAATAATATCATTCTCTCGGCCCCTCCAAAGATAAGATAAGAAGACAGTGTCCCCACCGGGAATCGAACCCGGAACGTCCGTAATGGGCGTCGAAATGTCGACCACTCGGCCACGGAGGCTGGTCTCGCCTTTGGAATAGGCTTCTATTGTGCTTCTATTACATGGTATTAATATGCAACCTATATCAAAAATAGTGAATCGCGATCACGGTGACGTCATCCAGTCAACTAGTTGGAAGAAGGACGGGCGATTGCTTGTGACGTCATGCAAGGACAAGAAGGTGCGGGTCGTTGACCCCCGGGCGCCCTCGCCGGTGCTCGGCGTTGCCAACAGCCACCAGAACATCAAGGACAGCCGGGCCGTCTGGCTCGGCGATCAGGACCGCATACTTACTACTGGTAAGCTTATAAGTAAACTAGGGTACGAAAGGATGATTATAAATAATTATCATGATAATTGGGTCTTTGACTGCTCCTGAATTTACCATAATATTTTATGAATTAATTTTAAAATATAGATTAGGAGCAGACGATTCGCGAATAAAAAAACGGAATCGGTTGAAAAACTAATTTACAGTGATTTTTTAAAGTTTCAATATATATGTCTGTCTCTTTCAAAAACGATTTTTTGTATGGAGATTATTATGGCGTTACTAGCAAGTGACGTCACATGCTAGTAAATGTGTCTAATCTTGAATTTCAAAACTTTATACCTCGGTCAATTTTAAAGATAGAGCAAAGATTCTTTTAGTGTTCGATAGCAGAAACTAACAAGTTTGGATTTATAAAATAAAAGTAAAGTCAAATACCCAATTATCGCGACAGTTGAATTATTATCAATTGATAATAATAAAAAAATACGCTTCGAAAATTGGAATACATATTTCCGCACTCACGTGAAGTTGAGATTCATGTAATAAAAAGTGTGTATGTTGTGTTTTACAATAAAAAAAATACAACTCAAGGTCGAAGTTACGATTCATGTTATTTCTTCATTCTCAGGATTCGACGCGGCGCGTCTCCGTCAAATCATGATCCGCGACGTGCGCAACTTGTCGCAAACGCAGAAGACCTTGGAGCTGGACTGTTCCACCGGCATCCTGATGCCGCTCTTCGACCCTGACACCAACATGCTGTTCCTGGCTGGCAAAGGAGACACCACTATCCTGTACATGGAGCTGACGGACCGAGAACCTTACCTGATTGAAGGACTGAGACATTCCGGTGAGAAATATTTTAATGATGTTCATCAACTGCCTATATACGTTCCCGAAGGGTTCGAGCCTACCCGGGGCATATCAGGGCAATTAGACCTTAGATGATCATGTTGGTCCAGTGCGGGTAGGTCGACTTCACACACAACCTTTGAATTTCTTCCCAAATTCTTTGTACTTACTGATTGTGATTTGTATATGTCGCAGATAGATTGTCAAATTAGCTATTTTAATTTCTCCCTTTTGAGGAAAAGGGAGAAGTTAAAAAGGTCTTAATCTTTGTCTGTATATTTTTTATTTTTTGGTGAGCTATTCAATTGATTTTTTTACTACCAAGATTAATATGTGCGTTGTTACAGGCGAGCAAACGAAGGGGGCCTGTTTGGTTCCCAAGAGAGCGCTGCGCGTTATGGAGGGCGAAGTGAACCGAGTTTTACAACTGACTGGCTCTACCGTCGTGCCCATCATGTATCAAGTACCTAGGAAGGTAATGAATAATTTATTTGCTCAAAACATGGTAACATACTCGTAATTAAATTATACGTTCTAAATCAAATTGGGCGCTTAAATGTGACAAGCTGCTCTTTACTCCGGAAAATAAAATTAAAATAATTTGGGTTGGTATATGATGAACTAGAACCATTTTGAATACAAATAAGAATACATTTAGCATAGACTTAGCTTCTTTTCTTCTTATGATACTATCCATGATAACATAATAAATGCGAAAGTCTGTCTGTTTGTTCCGCCCGCGGCTACGCTCGCGTTATGTAATATTTCCCCGTGGGAATAAGACTTTTTCCCGTAAAAAGTATCCTTTGTGTTAATCCAGGGTACAACCTATTTACATTCCAAATTTTAACCAATTCCGTTGAGTACTTTAAGCGTGAAGGCGGAACAAACATCGAAACATCCAAACATCATCATATATATATTACATTAACGGCCCGTTACAGTCCACTGCTGGACTATGAGCCTTTGCTATAATCTCCACGCTTGGCAGGCGGGTTGGAGATCGCAGATTAAAAGGTTACTGTATCAGAGAGCGCTGCTGCCCGTTCCCTGTTCAATGTGTAGTCCCTAAGTCGCCTCTTACGACGCCCACGGGAAGAGTAGGGGTTGGTGACAAATGTATTCTACTCTGCCGTCACCACATCATATATATATATATATATTTATAATATTAGTGTGATTATAAACACTTCTAGGTTTTCGTGGTTGTTTTCGTGGTAATAACCCGGTAGATATGTGTGTTATTAATATTAGTGTGATTGTTTGTTCGACTGCAGAGTTACCGCGAGTACCACGCGGATTTGTACCCCGACACGGCGGGCTGCGTGACGCACCTCAGCGCGCCCATGTGGCTGGCGCGCGCCGACCTGCCCCTGCCCACCATCTCCCTGCGGCCCGAGCAACACAAGGCGCAGGTTAGTACTAGCATACTGTACCCGACGCAGCTCTTTTTTTACCGGAGTAAAGACTCTATTATTAGCCTGCCTTGAAATTGCCTTCAAAATTTGTAGGGTACTTGACTACTTTTTTATTTTATAAATACAAACTTCTCAGTTTCTGCTATCGAACACTAAAATAATTTTTGCTCTATCTTTAAAATTGACCGAGTTATAAAGGTTTGAAATTCAAGATTAGACAGAGAGGCACATCCCCACTTGTGACGTCATTTGTTAGTACAAAATATAAAAAAACTATTTTGAAAGAGACAATTGAAACTTTAAAAAATTACTGTAAATTCGTTTTTCAACCGATTCTGTTATTTTGTTCGCGAATCGTCTGCTACTAATCTATATTTTAAAAATAATTCATAAAATATGGTATGTTTAGGAACAGTCCGATCCCTATCCCACAAAATCAATATAGATCCGAAACTGTCCTTCCGTGCCCCTCGCTAATACAGAAACCCCCCCACGCAGTTCAGGATCGAGTAGGAAGTATCAACGATAATCCTAGAAACTTCGCGCACACTTCATTAGTGAATGTAAGTACTCATTTAAAATGCGACGATTGTACCTACCTACCATGTCACTGTGGCCCGAGCCACACCGAGCACAGGTGTAGTAATGTTTTCTTCAATATGAGGGTTGTAAAAACCCTGATATGGAGCCGCCAAAGGCCACCGACATGGCTCGTGTAACGACTTTCGTAAGTAGCAGCCGGATTCCACGGCTTAACGTGCCTCCCGAAGCACGGAATCAATTCTTTTCAAATAATCGAGTGCTCAGCCTGCGATGTACTAGCCTGGGGACTACTGGGGAGTCTCAGAATTGATATTTATTACTCACCGGGATTCAAACTTGGAACCTCTCCGTAATGAGAGTCAAACGCTCGACCCGAGTGGTTGTAAAGTGTCCTGTCTAAAAAAAGTTGAACAATAATTTTATAATCCGCGCGCAAGTTCCGAGAAGTTAAGGAGTGGCAGTGCAAACTTGTATATCATTGCACTATATAATTGCGTCTAATCACTACACGATTAAAAATATTGCTCTAGGATCAATACTCTTAAAATTCATCGGAACTGGCGCACGTACTGGCGTTCGTGCAATTTACAGTAGTAATTTTTTGGTTACAAAGCGGGAGGCCTTCGCTTTTTTAAAACATAACATTTTAATTAAATTTTGTTTTGGTAGAGTAGATTTTAATATACTCTTAATTTTATATGGTATTCTTAAAAAATATGATGTATATTTTGTTGGAGTTTATTTGCACGTATGAAGTGTTATCTGTATTGTTGACAGTGATTTGGTGTTGCGGTGTTTTGAGTTTATTTAATTAGTGTTTTTGTGTGTTGTGTCGTCGTAGTTAGTAATTAATTTTGGGTGTAGTGAGCTTGGTTTTATTGGCCTAATGTAAGTAATATTTTCAGTTCTGTTAATTATTTTTTATTATGGTTATATTTTATTTAAATTTTTAATATGATCTGGCCTGATTTAATGGTAGATTTGTTTTAAACTGTATGTAGGGAATAATATTTTTAAATGGAGCAATGTTTGTGGTTTTGCACGTATTATTTATATAAAATTTAAAACAAAATTTGGTTGTGATGTCTTAGAAGTAGTCTATACTTACTAAACCATGTTGTTCTTGAGTTGTTTCGTTTACAAAATTGGCCCTTATTTATGTCACTAATAACAATTATAAATAAAGAAACATTTAAAATTTGTATAATGAGAAAAAAGTAATACAACGTACTTTTTTCCCTTCAAGGTACACCGCGGCAATCTAGAAGAGGTTGTGAAGCAAATTCTAGCAATGCCCGTCCCTAAAAAGTCTGACATTAAAAAAGCTACTACACCAACGCCGGTGGAGGACAACAACAAGCCTGCGGCTAAGGTTACACCACCACCGGAGCCCAAAGAAGAAGACCGCATAGATTTCGTCAACGTCAAAGATCTAATCAAAGGCATGGAGCGACAGAAAGACAAAGATTGTAAACCCATCGAATCGAAAGAGACCAACGGATTCCACAAGAAAATGATCGATAACTGTCACGAGAACGGACACGACAAGAAAATCGACGTAGCCGATGAAAAAATCGATGCTGCTGAGAAACCGGTTGAAACTAGCGATCAGGTTGAAAAAGCGGATAATATCGAGAAGGTAACCACACCGCCAGCCGATAGATCGATCGAGAAATCGATAGAAAAATGTGATAATACAGAGGCGACCGAGAGTTCCTTATCTCGGAGCAACAGTTATATCAACGGGGCTGTGCAGGTGCCGAAGCCTTTGCCGCGGTCTTCGATCTCGGAAGCTGGATCCTTGGAGGAGCAGGCGGAGGCTCCCAAACCCAAGCCCCGGACCACGGCCACGCCCGTGTCTGGTTATAAGGTATTCTTTTGATGTAGCCTGAGAGTGGTAATTTAATTTTTATTTAGTGTATTACTGCATGAAAATTTTACAATATGGTAGTGTTTATGAAAATTAGCTTTACGAAAATTACTGTTTCTGTTTTATTGATGTTTTTTGTTGGTGTATGTGTTTTATTTTGTTTTTGTATTGTATCGCACTTAATAAGTTGTAAGTATATTTAATAGGTTAGTAAGTTCGGGTTGTTGTATGAATTTAATAAATCACGTTCATTTTTGTTTAGTTCATGGCGAAATCGATATTGTAAAGACGTTGATTGTTCATGGCTGCTTAGATGTATTACAAATGAGTGACGAGGGCTCATAAAAAAAACCTTTCTAACTAAGCAGTCAATCTAATCTTACTGAGTTTTTACAAAGGAATTAATGAACTCACCAGACTATTCCCCACAGGCACAGGAGAAGTGAAAACTTGCATGAAAACAATAGATAACATTATATTTGCCACAACCAATTGGACGTAGTTACACGAAAAGGATCCAATCCACAACATTGTCAAAAATGACTTACGTACACGAAACTGACCGCAAATAAATATACTATTAACAATCGTCAATAACAATCGTCCCATAAATATACTATTAACAATAAAAATGTTTTAATGTTTCTCACAAAACATAACACGTAAAATTATCTTGAAACAAATACCTATGAAGAAATATTTTGAACTTCAAACTTCAATATCTGAAAAGTAACTTTGTGTGGATTGGATCCTTTTCGTGTAACTACGTCCAATTATTTTAAAGTCAAGAAACGTAACTACGCTTCAAACTTGACCCCACCAAATGAATACCAAAGAAGCCGGGGAAAAAGAACTGTACCATACGACATTCGAATACGCGGTACAATGATGTTTTATATGACTCGGTTTGTAAGAACGTCGAAAGTAAGCTTCAATGTACAGCAGCGACATCAACTGCCTGTCTGTCGTCTTCGTCTGTCAAAATTATTTGTGCGAGTTAGGTACTATGTTATTTTCAAATTTGCATGTAATATTTATAATACTATACTTTTTATATCTACACTAAATTTAGTATTTCTAGTGCACTAAGTTTACTGTGCTGTGAGGGAAGGCCTGATGACCTATAATACAGGTTTATATATAAACCTAGCTTAGGCATCAGCCCTCCACAAGAACACGACATTGTTTCTGGTGTATGTTAAAATTATTTTTCTTGTGGTGTGGAAATAAATAAAGTTATTATTATATTATTATTATTATTATGTTTTAGCGGGCTTTGCTAGGTGGTTACTCTTCTTGACTATTGTAGTTCGTTGATTTGCCATAAATAAACAGTGAAATGTTTGTTATAGCCTCGTCTGGGGCCGAAGCCGTTCTCGGCGTCTCAAAGCAGTGAGGAATTTTCCTTCGACAAGGTTTTCTCGGTACCCGCCGTGCCGGGACTCACCAAGTCTGATTCTGGTGCGTATTTCAATAAGAACCGTTTGTTAGCTTAAGATTTTTTTAAGTGTCTTCAAATAGTCACATGATCTAGGCTCTAGTAGAAATAAACAATAGAATTGTTTTCATACAAATAACAACGGCTGATCTGTCAGTAGTTGTGTGCTGAATCGCAACATTTTAGCTAGATTATTCATCTTCATCATCATCATCGTGTGGGTTGTAAAGTCAACAACCGACCTCACAAACCCTGGTGTCACGTGTTATAGAGCCGCCAGAGGCCACTGACTTGGCTCGTGTAACGACTAGATAGTAGCCGGGACCAACGGCTTAACGTGCTTTCCGAAGTTCGGAATCATCTTTCTTTTCGGACAATCAGGTTATTCAGCCTGCAATGTCCTAACCAAACTGAGGAAAGTCTCACAAAGAGATTTTTGCTTGACAGTGAATGGAACCGGGAATCGAACCCGGAACCTTCGTAATGGGCGTCGAAATCTCGACCACTCGCCCACGGGGGCTGCTGAGCTAGTTCTGTAGTAGTAACTTATCACGTGTCATTGTAGCATCCTCTCCGATATCCGGGTCGGCGGGCACCCCGGTGACGTCGACGCCCGTTGCCAAGGAAACCGACGATAAGGACAAATCGCTCTCCCCCACCAGCGATGTCGATGCTCCTAAAGGTAAGGCATACGCATAGCTCATTGTAAGGTCCCTTTCAATAGAATCCGGCAATAATGTAAACAAGATAATTTTTTGACACTAACTTTCCAAAGACAAACTAACTAGAGTTTGATGAGTAAAAAAATTAATGAAAGTTTTGTATTTCGAGTATTTTTTATCAAAATAACTATAATGAAGAAGTTAATAGGGAGCGCAAGAAGAATGTATGGTTCCTTGAAATGTGAATTTGATCAGGATTTCTACTAAAATGTAAGTAATTACGAAGTAATCGTGTCTAAATTTGTTTGATTACATTTTTGCCGGATTCTATTGAAAGGGACATTAGTATTAGTAATTATATTCGTACTAGCGGTCCGTCCGCGGCTACGCTCGCGTTGTGTAAGATTTTCCCGTGGGAATAAGAGTTTTTCTCGTAAAAAGTATTCTATGTGCTAATCCAGGGTACAAACTATCTCTTCCTAATTTCATCCCAATCCGTTCAGTAGTTTTTGCGTGAAAGAGTAACATAACATCCATACATATAAATTTTCGCGTTTATAATATTATTAAGGATGTAAGGTCGACGACCGACCTCACAAACCCTTGTATCTGTCAGAATTAGTTAGAAATAATAACTCAAGACTCACTTTTCATATTCTTTTTCTTATCTTTCAAAATTACTACACGCGTTGGTCACCGAAAATTCAAACGTTATAAAGAGCTAGAGATGGGACAAATAATTAATGGGACAAATTAATGGATGTCGATTATTTTATTTTACCAGCTAAGATAACTTGACTTTGATATGGGTCGCGGCTATTTCCGTAGATAATATCCGGGTTTAATTAAACTTCAAGACGAACTGCCATTTGATCGTGTAATGAAGTTAACATTTTAATGCATTATTATCGTATAAACGGTAGTATCCAGCCGTGAAAGAAAATCCCGTGTAAACACATATCTACCCATATCCAATATCTATCTCTCTCTATCTATCTATCTCTGGTGTTTATAAACCCCGTGTATTTAATATAAACTGACGTAAGCTTCTGGTGACTGACACATTTCATGTTGTTAATTTTGCAGCTAGTCTAAAAAAGATAATTTTTTGTTCACAGAAGAGTATACCAATGGCAAGTCTGATACAAGTTTGGAAGAAGAAGTGAACTCTTCTGATTCCGGCTACATTCCAAAGACACCCAGCACAGCTGATAGAAGGAAAATCTTCGAAACCACCGAGTAAGTTTAAGTTTATACATCACTAGCTGTCCGCCCGTGGCTACCCTCGCGTTTTGTAAGATTTTCCCGTGGGAATAAGGCTTTTGCCCGTAAAAAGAATCCTATGTGTTAACCCAGGTTACAAACTATCTCTATTCCAAATTTCATCCCAATCCATCCAGTAGTTAAGGCGTGAAAGCGGAACAAACATCTAAACATCCAAATATATTTTCACATTTATAAATATTAGTGTGACTAGCTGTCCGCTCGCGGCTACGCTCACGTTGTATAAGATTTTCCCTTGGGAATAAGACTTTCCCGTAAAAATCCTATCCTATGTGTTAATCCAGGTTACAAATTATCTCCACTCCAAATTTCAGCCAAATCCGTTGAGTACTTACCGTTTTTAATTATTTCTTTCTTATGGCAAATAAACATTATTATTAGTTACACGAGCCATGTCAGTGGCCTTTGGCGGCTCTATAACACTGACACTAGGATTTGTGAGTTCAGTTGTCGACTGTTACTTTGCCAGAATGAAGTCCATCCATCCTTACTGTAGGCAGACGACACAGTGGACAAAATAGCAAGTCATGTTTTGGGACGGGGCTCCATTGTCTCATTGTCTATACGACCGCTTGTGATGATGATGATGACTCGAAGAAAAAGACTGTTTATAGAGTGTGTAATTTCCAGTGGCGGTTTGACGGGCAGCGCCAGCGTCCAGTCGATAGCGGAGCGCAAGCGCGCGTACGAGATGCGATCCATCAGCGTCGCCGCGGAGTCAGACACGCCGCCATCGCCCGCGCCGCTCAGGTATTGTTGCCGAACCTATATTCGATTAAATGTGGTTTGTATTCCCAAAAAAAAAAGAAATAAATCAATTGCGCGGAAAAGCAGGAACGCGAGTTCAGTCCAAGGAATTGAACAACTTGTCCCAAGGCTGAAAGATGCCAGAAAATTCATTCATTCATTCATTCATTCATTATTTTTGAACCCCCTTTTCGCTTTACGGTTATTTTTGTGACACCCTTATACATTACGCATTGTGTATTTTGTTTTTCCTAATCTTGGTTTGATGTTGCAGGCGGCGCGACTCTCTGAAATCCCGCAAGAGTCCGGACCGCGAGGACAAGCGCGCTTCCGTGCCGAACGTCGCCACCAAACGGACTTCCACTGTGTTCGGTAAGTTAGCCATTGCACAGCATTGAACATTTTTGTGTATGTTTTATTTATTATCTTAGTCTTTAGGAGATTACAACTACAACATTATAACTAACATTTTTTGTTATGACTTATTAGTAAACGCATTTTATTTTATTAATCTGCGAGACGGTAGTATCAAAAAACGGCAAAAAAAAGTTCATTCATCGTCGAGTATGCAGTATGGTTGGTACAGTAGTATGCCTGCGAAGGGCAGGGTTGCGGGTTTGAATACTGACGTTTTAAAACATAAAACTAGTAAAATTATTATTCTTTATCATATGAATATAATACGCTTGGTATTTCGCTACGGGATAAAATCCGAAACGAAATCATCCGGCAGAGGACCAAGGTGGTGGATATCGTCCAGAAAATGTAGCAAGCTGAAGTGTTTGTGGGCTGGCCACGTCTGTCGCAGAACCGACGAGCGTGGGAGCAGACGGGCTCTCGAGTGGAGACCGCGTCTCGGGAAGCGTAGTGTGGGACGCCCCCCTGCCAGGGGGACTGAGGACCTGAGGAAGGTCGCTGGTGGTGGCTGGATGAGGAAAGCGGGTGATCGTGCGCTTTGGCGTGCGCAAGGGGAGGCAGCAGTCCAACAGTGGACTGCAATAGGCTGATTGATTGATTGATATGAATATAATACTAGCGGTCCGTCCACGGCTACGTTTGTGTTGTGTAAGATTTTCCTGTGGGAATGTCCCGTTGAAAGTATCCTATGTATTAATCCAGGCAGGTTACAAACTATCTCCATTCCAAATTTCATCTAAATCCGTTATGTACTTTAAGCGTGAAGGCGGAACAAACATTTAAACATTCAAATATATTTCCACATAATATTAATGTATTTTCACTAAATAAATGTAATTGACATTGTTTTTCTTTTTCAACAGGCAAAGTGTCAAAATTCAGGCATTTGAAAGGTACTCCGGGACACAAGTCCACGCACGTTGAAAACATCAAGAACATCAGTCGCCAGATCTCCGGAGAATGCAACGGGTTTTATGGTAACTGAAATTTTAGTCTAAAATTCTATGATTAATTTACGTTATTACGTTGCAATAATCTCAAGAGCATAGATAAAAATTAAAGATAAAAGTCAAAGTAAAATATAACAATAGCTATTTATGCAACTGTTGCATAATGAGGGGTATTTAACACGAGTGTTAAATACTAATTATGTACAGTTGCATACAATAGTTTATCTACACTCATACAACAAATTTAAATTAAAGACAAAATAAAGTAATCATTGTTTATTGTAATAATTATTGACATTACAAACGTTAATGGCGCGAAAATAAATTTGCAGTAATATCGCACCGCGCATGCGCGCCGCCAAGGTTGCGTTCCGAAACACGCTAGTGTGCTCAAATAGCAAGCATCTGCGTAAAAAATTAAAAAAAAAACTTCATTTTGTTACAACTTTGCGATAACGAAATGAAATTTGTATGGATCCTTAGTCACGGCTCCATCGAAAGGTATATCATTTGCTTAGCGTTTCTGATAAGTAAATGAAGGATTTACGACATGAGTGTAGATAAAATCATTTTTCGACGTCAAAGCAAGATTCACTACAAGTGTACGCCTTCTGTGGAGAAGAACGACCAGAAGAAATTCCACAGGACTCGTATCTTTTGTACTTTTCTTTTTTTTTTTCAAATAAAATATTGTTAACAATATACAATGTTCAGGGTTCATGTATGTATGTATGCGAGTTTTTTTATTCCACGCTAACTTCTAAATACCTGAACAGATTTGAATGTGTGGGGTATCGTTAGAATCCTTACATCTGCCCGAGTGACACGGGCTATAAACCTTTGACAGTGCAGACGTGTTTTTAATTTTTAGATTATATTCAACCACGGGGTCTCATTCCATAGTACGGAAATTTTGTTCTAAATTATTGATGACATCTAGTTACACATTGGCACTACTACAACATTGGCACTACGTTGAGTCTAAGCAATCGTTGTCATTTGCAGCGTTATCTATCGTCTAATAGTCGCTGTATGTGTGACATATCACACATACAGCGACATCTATTATCTAATAGTTGTAATAAAGCCCTTGACTCAGCGATGTTTTGTTTTTTAAAACATTTTAAATATTTTTGGATAGTAGAAACAAGAATTTGTGTATAGTGTAGATGTGGTGTAGACCTAAACATTCGCAAGAGATATATGTTTTAAGATTTTCGTGGTTGTTCACTACACTAACATTCTCACAATTCGCGGGTTTGTTACCACGGTAATATTTAATATTGTTACCTCGATATTTCGGAACGGTTACACGCTCCTTGGTCACGAGTAGACATATTCGCAAGAGATACCTTTACGCTGTTTGTACTAAATGGCTGCATTTAGTTCCATCTAGTGATGAAAAGCAAAAGTGAAATACTCCAGAAAAATCGTCAACTTGGCACTAGATGGCGTATCTTCGCAGTTTTGTCGGTCAGTGCGCACGGAGCACCATCTAGTGAGCTAATGGAGAAAACAAAATAGCCCAAAGAATAGCCCGAGTTTTGAGGGACAGTTTTTTTGTATGAGATGAGGCATCTGTACGTAGTATTATATTATCTGTGATTCAACATAATATAAATAACGAAAAGCCTTTAATGGAAACTGGACAACTTTTGGTGAACTGAACAACATCTTTTCGAGAGCTTTATTTGCGTTATTTTATTCACATACTAGACTTAGTGAGAAGACTTAAAAGGACAAAACCCTTTGAGTTAGTTTAGTGAACGTTAGTGTAAGGTAGTGCAATCAGTGCTTACTCATAAAGAACACACGAACAAAGTGTCTTCCCCTTAATAGAGACAATAAGAAAAGTGTTAATGGACACGTTCTTAGCTAAAACCTACTTAGCAATTTAAGTTAAAGTAAAATTACTCATTAGTCTTTAGGGTAGATTGTAATGTTATTTTAGAGTGCCTTATAGGGTACAATAAAGTTGACCGAAAAAAAATAATAATTACATATTGTATAATAATTTAAATATTTACGAAAATCTAAACGAACAGTTAACTATATAAGTCTAGTTAACGTCCAATTAACGCGATGTCTAACTACAAGCATTCCTTGCAGCGAACGCCGTGCGGTGCGCGGTCCCGATAGCGGGCGGCGGCGGCCGGCTGGCCATCATCGCGCTGCCCGCGGGCGCCACGCCGCACAGCCGCGCGCCGCCCGCGCACCCCGCCGGGCTGCACCCGCCCGCGCTGCTGCACGCCGCGCCGCTGCAGGACTGGGCGCTCGACCCCTTCTGCCAGCAGCGCGTCCTGGTCGCCACGGACGACGGCAGCTTGCACGAGTGGATCGTGCCCGAGAATGGTGCGCTGAAACAGTGAACAAGAGTTGAGCCATTGAGCGAGTTGAAACATTGATGAGCGAGTTGAAACAAGACGAGCGAGTTGCTCTTTGACTCACTCATTGCTCCATTGACTTGTTCTTTGACTCACTCATTGTTCTTTGACTCACTCATTGTTCTTTGACTCACTCATTGCTCTTTGACGCACTCATTGCTCTTTGACGCACTCTTTGCTCTTTGACGCTCTCGTTTGCTCTTTGACGCACTCATTGGTCTTTGACGCACTCATTGCTCTTTGACTCACTCATTGCTCTTTGACTCACTCTTTGCTCTTTGACTCACTGCTCCATTGATTCGCTCATTGTTCTCTGACTCACTCTTTGATCCATTTACTCAGTCGTTGACTCGCTTTAATAAGTAAAAGCACTTTATTGCACACAAAAATAACATACAAGCAGTTAGGTACAGGTTAATTAGGTGCGCACCACTTCACTATCACTTTACCGGAGAATGGTGCCGGCTCTTTATTATTCTGACCTAATCGCTATTCCTACCAAAGTGGTAATATTGCGAAAGCTTAAGAACATTACATTACAAAAAAAAACAGAACTAGTCAGTATTTCTAATAAAGTAATAATATAGAGGGCGCGGACAACTAGCATGACAGTGACGTCACAAAATACCTAAAACTTTACAACACGCACTTCAAAAACATTTTCTTCGTACCCTACATATCTAGGGCGCATTCCGAATCAGACTTTCAGCGCTGTCAGCGATCAGAAAAGCAAAAAAATGTATGGCTGATTCGGAACGCGATTACGGGTACTTTAATCGATTTCAGCGCGTCTCGGAACGCAGGGCTACTGAGGTTAGAGGAAGAATTACTTTTCTCACTGTCGCATTTCTTCTACAGGTCTTCAAGAGTCAACCAATACACCAAACCGTTCGTTCGCTGCTCATCCCGACAAGATCTACATCGTCCGATTCCACCCGACGGCCCAGGACCTGCTGACCACCGCCGCTCACGACCTCACCATCAAGATCTGGGACCTCAGTCCAGAAGTACCCAAGGCTGTGATCACACTGACCGGCCACACTGAACAGATATTCGCGCTGGATTGGTCGCCGTATGGGGATCTGTTGGCTACTCTCTGTAAAGATGGATTGATTCGGGTAAGTACCAAACAGACCCATGTCTGATTGTAACCTTATGAACAAATTAACTTGAAGGGTACAGGGAAATAACATGTCTAGTCACAAAAGTAACTTCACGAGATATCGCGTTTTGAAAGTTTGGAACGATGCAATTGAATATGTTATTATTTTCGTGTATAGGATTTTTTTAAAGTGAAATATATAAGATATATTAATACTTACATCTACAATGAAAGCGGAAAATAATAGTTTATTGAAAACACTACATTTTGAAGTATAAATCCCAATTAAAAAAAAAACGGACTATACCTTGATTTTTAATTCCGTAGAATTCTGACAGTTCTCAGGTCGCTTGTCGCAAACCTTTTTTCACATGTACATTTCTGTTATCACTATTATAACAGGACAGGAAAATCATAATTTACATACAATGCAATTAAAATAACAATTCCAGTGGCTTGTGCAAACTCTATTTGAATCTTGTATGATTTACGCTGTGCTTTTTTATCTGTGGCCATACAATACGAAATTAAAGTGAAGTTTGCATGGAAGAATTGTTATTTTAATAGTATTGCTAATATGTTCGATTAAGAACAACTTTATTTTTTTGGTTCCATGCATTTTTAAAAGCCTTTTTACATTAGAAATAGAAATATTAACCAACTGTTTGCAACCTGTGGTTATTTGAAAATGATACCCCGGCCTTAGTAAATATTCTCCCACATTGAATGTAGTAACTTGAACAGATTACAACTTAAAAATATTATAGTCATCCAACAATTGAAAAAATGAAATATAATGAAGGCTGCATAAAGTATGACTTTTAAATAATTCACTGTGTTATTTTTATTCATCAAATTGTGATACCTGTAATTTTGGTAACCTGTTTTCTGCCTGGCCACCCACGGAATTAAAAATCAAGGTATAGACATGTTATTTCCCTGTACCCTTCACTTATTATTATTATTGATACTAGCTTTCCGCCCGCGGCTGCGCTCGCGTTGTGATTTTTCCCGTGGGAATAAGACTTTTATCGGTTAAACTATGTGTTAGTCCAGGGTATAAGTTATCTCTATTCCAAATTTCATCCAAATCCGTCCAAAAGTTTAGGCGTGAAAGCGGAACAAACATCCAAATATATTTTCACATTTATAATATTAGTGTGATGTGATATCGTATTCTCCTTCAGTAGAGTCTCAGTATGAGTTCCGAGTTAAGATTGCTAGAACTAATAGCGCCATCTGTTGTCTTCGCTCGGAACGATCAATTCCTTACGCGTTTATAGATGACGTTGTTAGTAATAAGTGAGTTCAAGTCAGCATTGAACCGACAGCGCTGTACTGGCTTGAAATCAAATTGATGGCTGTTGCAAGTCAGCACTAACTCAGTATAAACCTTCCTTAACCAATAGTGAATCTCGCATTCATGTTATTACTAGTTGTTCGCCCGCGGCTACGCCCGCTTTGTTGGTGCATTTTCCTTGCTTCTAAAACTAAGAACATCGTTTTGTGCTATAACGATAGAGTGCGCTTTTTTCTTACCGGGGTGGGGATTGCCCTAAAATTTTGTCGAATAGATAGGGTATTTGACTACTTTTTCTATCTTTAAAATTGACCGAGTTATAAAGGTTTGAAATACAAGATTAGACAGAGAGGCAAATCCCCACTTGTGACGTCATTTGTTAGTACAAAATATAAAAAATCGTTTTTGAAAGACACAGATATATTGAAACTTTAAAAAATCACTGTAAATTCGTTTGTCAACTGATTCTGTTTTTTTTCTTCGCGAATCGTCTGCTATGGCTAACTAATCTATATTTTTGAATTAATTAATAAAATATGGTAAATTTAGGAATAATTACAAACATAATTATGAATATTTGCAGATATACGACCCGCGCAAGTCCCCGTCGCCGCTCCGCTCCGGGCCCGGCCCGGGCAGCCGCGGCGGCCGCATCGTGTGGGCGCTCAACGCAGAATACCTCGTCGTCACCGGCTTCGACAAGTCAGTAAAAGCCTAGTTCGAGTCGATAGAGTTATGTATTTGACTAGCTGTGCGCCCGCGACTACGCTCGCGCTGTGTAAGATTTTCCCGTGGGAATAAGACCTTTTCCCGTAAAAAGTATCCTATGTGTTCCCGATTACAAACTATATCCATTCCAAATTTCATCCAAATCATTAAGCATGAAGGCGGAACAAACATCTAAACATCCAAATATATTTTTACATTTATAATATTAATCTGATATTAGTGTCAAAAAAAGTCAAAAGTCAAAATTTTTTATTCGAATTAAGATTTTTACAAATCATTTTTCGACGTCAAAGCTATCATGGATGGCACGTGATGGCAGTGTGATTGATATTACCCAGGGTGTCGGAGCGTCAGATCCTGCTGTACAAGGCGAGCGATCTCTCGGCTCCGTTGTGCACGGTGGGGCTGGACGTGTCGCCCGCTATCTTACAGATGCATATCGACCACGATTCCGCTACCATCTTCCTCACTGGACGGGTAAGCTCATACTATTTCTATTTTATTTTTTAACTTGCTGACTTTTCCCGTAAAAAGTATTGGGGACACACTGCCTAGTCAGCATGTTGGGCGAAACGGCGAGTGACCGTACTGTGACTCGCCCGTCTTCCCGTACACGTGCGATCGAGTCGCCGTGCTTTCTACAGTTCGTTCCATTGCGCGCTGTCGGATTACTTTTTTTTATTTTACAAATGCAAACTTCTTAGTTCTGCTATCGAACACTAAAATAATTTTTGCTCTATCTTTAAAATTGACCGAGTTATAAAGGTTTGAAATTCAATATTAGACAGAGAGGCACATACCCACTTGTGACGTCATTTGTTAGTAACGCCATATAATCTCCATACAAAAAAACGTTTTTGAAAGAGACAGACATATTGCAACTTTAAAAAATTACTGTAAATTCGTTTTTCAACCGATTCTGTTTTTTTCTTCGCGAATCGTCTGCTACTAATCTATATTTTAAAAATTATTCATAAAATATGGTAAATTCATAAAATATGGTGAACAGTCCGATCCCCTATTATTGTGTTTAAATAATGTGCGAACTGGAATTTCTACAATATAATCAGTGGACTTATTTTGGACTTTAATTTCATGTACAATGAGGGATTTTCTGACAGCTCTTTAATCGGCGCCAGGTGTGTGCTTCGTGGATTCTTTTTTTTAATCCTTTGATGGCCCTGGGTGACTCGGCGGATTTCTTCGGATCCACGAATCGTCAACGGCATCTACCGAAGTTTTATGAACTATTTTTTTTTAATTGGCTGTCGGAATATCCCCCATTTGAACACTTACCCTTCAGTTAACAAAGCATACTTAGTCAGATCTATTCCATTATCCTTAAAAAACAATGCATATATTTTTATATACAAAAGTATCCTATGTGTTAAACCATAGTACAAACTCTCTAAATCCGTTCAGTAGTTTACTATACATGATCATTTGATGTATTTTTTTGTTATACGTATTGATTCTACGATTTTTCACTATACACGGTGACTCAATGTCTTTTTTTACAATGCGGGATGACTCGATGTATGTTTTTTACTATACAGGGTGACTCGACGATCTACTGCTACGAGGTGACGCGCGAGCCTCCCTACTTGTGCGCGTTGTCGCACCACCGAGCCAACACGCTTCACCAGGGCATATGCTTCTTGCCCAAGAACACGCTGCAAGTGGAGAAGGTATTCAAATCCTATTTTATATGACTGAAGAAAAGATACGACAGGAAAACTAAAAGAGAAAAGGCGGAGACGGAACTTGAATATAAAAGAAACACCCTTTTATGTATTCTGCCACCAGATGGCGTAAGGTTGTTGAAAGATTGACAATTAAAATTTTAAATTTTTCATTTTCAAACACCATTTGTAGTGGCTAGAGCCGTAGATGAAGGTTCAAACCCCTCCTCGTAATTTCGAATTCATATGTACGTTCATTCGACGTTCTTATGGTGAAGGAAAACATCATGAGGAAGAGCAGGCTATATTCCTTCGAATTCAAAACACTGTTTGTGAAGATGACCAACCCGCACTGGGCCAGCGTGGTCGACTAA
The DNA here is from genome assembly GCA_951230895.1 of Carpatolechia fugitivella. Taxonomy (NCBI): domain Eukaryota; kingdom Metazoa; phylum Arthropoda; class Insecta; order Lepidoptera; family Gelechiidae; genus Carpatolechia; species Carpatolechia fugitivella. The sequence continues at coordinate 3,138,225 of OX579654.1, read as the reverse complement.
GGCCAGATTGCCCTAAGTAAAGGTAGACTCAAAGCGCCCTTTGGGGGGACGTATAATAGTACTGTTGATGATAATATTGCACGGAATATAAAACAAGAGTGGAAAGGACATACGTATTTTTTTGCTATGAGAACCAGTGTCGCCAAAATCACACATAGCACTGTTTACATCGCACACAGACTAAGACAATCGGGTATTTGACTAATCAGAGCTGTTGTACTCGTTTCAAACAAGAACGTTATATATACTTCATTACTAAATGTAAATGTTACTTTACCTTTAAACAAATAAAATATTTTCGCATGTGCTCAAATATACGCTATACTTTCTTCTCGTAGTTCAACGCTTCTGACCTAGATGGCGTACTACAAGATGCATACCAATACATACTTTAGCCTAAAGAAAATAGAAATAGTTTTTGCAGGCTCTGAGCGATCACGTGGCATGTTTACTGACATGCTTGGAGGAAATTTCCTCCGAGACTGACATGTGATGCCAATACATACCTTAGCCTAAAGAAAAAAGGAATAGTTTTTGCAAGCTCTGAGCGATCGCGTGGCATGTTTGCTGACATGCTCGGAGGAAATTTCCTCCGAGACTGGCATGTGATGCCAATACATACCTTAGCCTAAAGAAAAAAGGAATAGTTTTTGCAAGCTCTGAGCGATCGCGTGGCATGTTTGCTGACATTCTCGGAGGAAATTTCCTCCGAGACTGACATGTGATGCCAATACATACCTTAGCCTAAAGTAAAAAGGAATAGTTTTTGCAAGCTCTGAGCGATCGCGTGGCATGTTTGCTGACATGCTCGGAGGAAATTTCCTCCGAGACTGACATGTGATGCCAATACATACCTTAGCCTAAAGAAAAAAGGAATAGTTTTTGCAGGCTCTGAGCGATCGCGTGGCATGTTTGCTGACATGCTCGGAGGAAATTTCCTCCGAGACTGACATGTGATGCCAATACATACCTTAGCCTAAAGAAAAAAGGAATAGTTTTTGCAAGCTCTGAGCGATCGCGTGGCATGTTTGCTGACATGCTCGGAGGAAATTTCCTCCGAGACTGACATGTGATGCCAATACATACCTTAGCCTAAAGAAAAAAGGAATAGTTTTTGCAAGCTCTGAGCGATCGCGTGGCATGTTTGCTGACATGCTCGGAGGAAATTTCCTCCGAGACTGACATGTGATGCCAATACATACCTTAGCCTAAAAAAATAGGAATAGTTTTTGCAAGCTCTGAGCGATTGCGTGGCATGTTTACTGACATGCTCGGAGGGAATTTCCTCGAGACTGACATGTGATGCTATTGCGGACCTACTCATAGTTATGACACACGCGCCCATTATTCCTCGTTTTTACTATTGTCACGTAAGGCCTAGAAGAGGCCCACGGACGTAAAAATATACAGCCAGCCGCAGATATCGAAGTAGGCCAGCCGTGAAGCAAGTAAGTTCAGTCCACAGAGTCCTCATACATCAACAGCTCATAGGCGTCCCCACCGAGGGGCTCGAGCCTACCTTGAATTAGGGCGATTAGGCCTTAGTTGACCACGCTGGCCCAGTGCGGGTTGGTCGACTTCACACACAACCTTTGAATTTCTTCGCAGGATCCTCATAGCGGGTTTTATTACGGCAAACTATATTACAATTTTTTTATAAAATTATAGGATAACAAACGTTTTCAAATGACAAAGAGAATAAAGAGTAAAAAGTAAAAAAATAATAATAAAGAGTTAAAAGTAGTGTAGTGAAGTTACATGACATGACAGTCAAACTGTTGACATGGCAACAAAATAATAATCATTTTTAAGTTGTGTTGTTTTAGGTACTTTCCCATAAACCTTCAAAATGTCTCACCGAACATTCTTTTCGTTTGTGTCATGTTGAGTGAATACGTTGTTATTGGCAAAATACGTCCAAACTAGACGTGAAGCCAACAAGAAAAAAAAAAATTGAAATTAATATTACGCTATTTATGTAGCCGTGATTGTGTTTGAGCACTATGAAATAAGCTTCTGTTTGTTTATTAATGGGCAGTATTTAAACGCAAATACCAAAATACCAAAAATGATCCGAATTCATATCACATTTACTGATTGCACAGCAAAATACTCAACTCAAAATATTACTAAATAAACAAACATTTTTTACTCATGGCGTACCGCTATTTATCTTAGAGTATAAATAAATTGATAGGTGATTATTAAAGGATATTATTAATTGAACATTAAATAAAATGTGCAATTATACTTGGGTGACTATAGGATGAGCTCTGACAGATTAAAATTTTAAAAACTTATTAATATTATTTCGTTTATTTATTTATTAATTAAGTAAAATTACATACTGTGATAAAATAAGAGGTAAAGTTACTTTTTTAAAATATTTTAGCTATTATGGTTTTTAAACTAAATATTATTTAAAAAAGTTGTTAACGTCATATGAAAAATTTTGAAGCTGTCAGAACCCATCCTATAATAATACCCAGCTATAATAATATCCATCCCATTATTAATATATTGCTGATTGTTTCAGGTGGAGTTCGCTCGCGCGCTTCGGCTGACAAACGGCAACATTGAACCTCTGTCTTTCACTGTTCCAAGGATAAAGGTGAGAGTATAATTTATCTCAGTCTGGCTCTAGTTTAAACAAAAAAAAAAAAAAAAAAACAAAAACAGTACAGTATTAAAATACAGTTGTTTCAAAGAAACCAATTCATAGTAGATGTATAAAAATTTTACTCAGAGTCGTCGTCGTCAACGTGTGGGTTGTAGTTGTAAGGTCGACAACCGATCTCAGAAACCCCGGTGTCAGCGTTATAGAGCCGCCAAAGACCACTGACATGGCCCGTGTAGATAGTAGCCGGGAATAACGGCTTAACGTGCCTTCCGCAGTACGGAAACATCTTTCTTTTCGGACAATCAGGTGATTCAGCCTGCAATGTCCTAACCAAACTGGGGAGAGTCTCACAAACAGATTTTTGCTTGACAGTGTCCCCACCGGGAATCGAACCCGGAACCTCCGTAATGCGCGTCGAAATCTCGACCACTCGGCCGCGGAGACTTCTCTCTTACAGTAATAACAATACATTATTAGTAATAACAAGATATATCTGTTTTGTTTAGAATATTCCAAAAGTTTTGTCGTAATATTGTTTATGTCTTCATGCTTCTTCTTGGATCTTGAGTACTTACGATCTTGAGTACGTACGATCCTTGGGGTAGGCTTTTATCTAGTTATCGTCTTTCGGTTGCGGTGACAATTTTCTTCTGTGTTGTCTTTGTGTAAGTTGAAGGTGAACAACCTATCTGATATGAAAATTGCAAATGTATAAAAGTTTATCCTACCTATTTTAAGTCTACTTTTCGTGGAAAGTAGTAATTTTTAGTAACTCGATAAGGTAAGTAATCGTGCGGTGGCCGCCCAGACAAATATTGATTGATTATTGTTAACAACATTTTTATAAAAAAAAAGAAAAATACAGAAGATGCGAATCCTGTAGAGTTTCTTCCGACTGTTCTTCTCCACAGTGAGCGTACACTTGTAGTGAACGGGCCATCTTGCTTTGGCGTCGAAAAATGTTTTTGTTAAATGTTTCTTCGAATAAAGACATTTTTTTAAAATCTTTTATACGTGTTTTGTTCCAGAGCGAGCTGTTCCAAGACGACCTGTTCCCGGACACACTAGTAACATGGAAACCGTGGCAGAGCGGCGCCGCGTGGCTCGCCCTGCGGCCCGAGCCGCCGTGCACCGCGAGCCTGCAGCCGCCCGGCATGGAGCCGCGTCAGTACACTCACTATCAGCTAGTGTCGCACACTAGTAATATAAGCACACGTCGATTTTGCCGATCTGGTTTTTGAAAATAATATAGTATAAGACATATTCCCTTAAGTCCCTTTCAATAGAACCCGGCAATAATGTAAACAAACCAATTTAAACACGATTACTCCGTAATTACTTACATTTCAGTACCAATCCTGATCATATTCACATTTCAAAGAACCATACATTCTTATTACAATCATTTCGCCCCCTATTAACTTCTTTATGATAGTTATTTTAATAAAAAATAGTCGGACGACTAAACTTTTAATGATTTGTATAACTGCCATATTAATTTTTTACTTATCAAAGTCTAGTTTGTATTTAGAAAGTTAGTGTCAAAAAATTAGCTTGTTTACATTATTGCCGGATTCTATTCATCTATCGCCTTAGGTCTCCTGCTCCGACAGTCTTGTCCGATCGATCGGACGACGAATTTTTTTTATTTTCTACTTGTCCGATCTATGGTCCGATCAATCAGATAGTTCGACATGAATGACCTATACGAAATTCATAATCAGCCAAAATAAAAATCGAGTGACTGTGATACGTAATTGTTACAGGTACAGTCTATCAAAAAAGAGTGGATAAACAATAAGGGCGTAATAATTAACACTAACCAATACAATAGGATCACAGACTCGACAGCAGGAACCAATATAACCCGCGCAGATAAAGAATAGATCTGAAAATGGCGGCGGGTACTTATTTTGGCGGTACGGTTGGCAAAACAAGTTCTCAAAAATCGATTTTTATTTTTACTACATACTGACTTTCTTTTGTTATTAATAATTTTTTTTTTATGATTTAAAACGAGACGGGACGGGTTTATTATTATTAATTAATGGTACTAATTATATTGACAAAAATATTAATAAAATAAATAAGGATCAAGGGTAAATATAAGAAAAAAACATGAGAGAAGTTTAAAATTATTTATTTTACATTATTATTTACGATTTCCGGAAGAATGTCATCAACATCAATGACAAATTATCATTGTTTGCTAACACTGATTTTTGTCATTATTTTTTTTTGCAGCGCGTACTTCACTGTGTGAGTATAGACAGCGGTAGATTGTGAGCGAGTTAGCATGCGAGCGGACGCCATTTTCAGATCTATTCTTTATCTGCGCGAGTTATACAGCAGGATCACGACTCAACAGAATCAGTTTCTTCTGTAGTTTCCAACCACAACTACAGCTTTTTTTTTAATAATTATTTTTTGTGTACTCTGTTATGTAAGAGCATTCCATTTGTCGTAACTAACTAACCACATTGGTACAATTAGTATAATGATGGAATTCTTTTTAATTGTGTACAGTGTCGGCTCACACGGCGCCTGCGGCCGCGAAGGAGGCGTCGAAGCCTGCTGCCAACAAACCAGACCTCATCAAGCACGTGCCCGACACTAAAGAGAAACAGGAGAATGTGAGTCACTCTGTTCAATGATTCATTCGTCACAATGGAGAATTATAAAAAAAATAGTTATATCTTTATATTTTTAAATAATACTCACACTAATATTATAAATGTGAAAATATATTTGGATGTTTGGATGTTTGTTCCGCTTTCACGCCTTTTCTACTAAATGGATTTGGATGAAATTTGGAATGGTGATAGTTTGTACCCTGGAGTAACATAGGACGTACGTTTACGGGAAAAAATCTTATTCCCACGGGATTATCTTACATGACGCGAGCGTAGCCGCGGGCGAAACGCCAGCTTACAATATTTTAAGAAACTAATTTGACTATTTTATCGTTTAGAATCTAAACTTTAGATCAGTAATATTTTTTATATGATGGTTTTAAATTTTTTACCGTTTGACGACGTATTACGGACGACGGACGGTACGGTAGATTTGATTGACGACAAAAATACGAAATATCACCCTTTCTAATATCAAATCGTCAAACGTAAACAAAGCTTACTTTGTAGAAGGTTTTTAGATTTGTGAAGATTTATGTAGAAGGTGACGTCACAAAGGTCAAAGATGGCGTCAAAAATAAAATACTACTCCATGAATTACCTTCTATTGCGTTTAATTTATGTTAACATTTTTAAATTACGTTAACGCTACATTCTAATTAATGAGTATAGTTCGCGCGCTATTTGAATGCACCTCTGATGTCTATTAACTACTTTGGCCACGAATGCATTCAAATTGCAAAGTCAAAGTCAAAATTATTTATTTCCATAGGATGTTATTAAATCACTTAGATCCGCCATTACATTTTTTTGGGTGAGTTCACTAACACAATGGCGGAATCTGTGGAGAAGAGCTCACCGAAAAAACTCCACAGTCGTCGCATCTTTTGCGTTTCCTTTTTTAAATAAAATATTGTCAATTACAAAATTAATTGCGCGCGGACAGTAAGATCCAGACAGTTGCAAACATTTCTTAAAATGCTTTCCGTACAAAACATCTTTGGAACTGACCTTAATCAGAAATTTTCATATCTATCTATTCTATCTAGAATCTAACCATGAATCTTCTAGCTAGAGGATGGCATTTTGAGAATTTAGCCCTATTTATAAGGCAGCGTTCAGGCAGTTACATTCACTCGCTTCCATCTACGCTTTTTATATCGTCGCTTAGCCTAGTCTTAGGCTACTTAAAAAAAAAACATCTTTAGACCTAACACGTCAAACACAAGTCGAAACGAAACCTTTAACAGATTTTTGTGCTCTTTTCTTTCACCAAGATTGTTGATGATGAAGAGAATTCACGCTTCATTCATCGATTTCACCTGCCTCATTGATGAATTCATTTCGAGAATCACGAAATAATTGCGTAACTCAAGCGGGAAGTCATGCTCTAATTCTAATTTTAAAATCCAGCTATCCTTTTCGTTTTTATGACCAATGAAAGAGAGGTGACGAATACAGATGAACGAATGATATTATTTTGAGTGAATGATAATGGCAATAATAGCTGTCAGATTAAGATATACGTGCTCTCTAAAATTGTGTAATCGACGCCTCCATAAGGTTCAAATTCGATGTTCGACAGCTCCAATATTAGGATAACCATCTCCTGTCCCTTTTTAATCTTTAAGGTGAAAATACTGATGAACTTAAATTAAGGATTAGAGCGTGACCGTGTGAATCGATACCAATATGAACCAACGTCATTTGTTCACAGATTATGAAGGCGATGAGCGCTAAAATGTCAGTGAACCTGAAACTGGAGCAAGACAATATGGAGGGCGTGGACGAAGCGGAGTGGGAATAGTCAACCACACCGCTGGGCCATCAGCGCCCAAAGTTGGGCCAACATTACTTTACGGGCCAACTATCCCCAACGCTGGACTCAACGCTGGGCCAACTTAGAGGCTAGTACTGGATCTAAGAGGTATACAGGATGGCGTGGTAAGTCGCAAGTTTATTATGTAGTTGTATTTTGTACGAAAATTATCATAACGTAGATAATGCCTTATTTTAAACATGTATGTATGTAGAGTGGTCTAGATTTACTAGTATTAGTAGAGTAGATGAGGTTTTTTACTGATTTTAAGTGAAAATCCACATTATCGTTTAGAAACAGTAAAATACGCATGTTCTCGTGAAACTGAATTGACGTTAAACCGATTTTGATTGTGAAACGTGAACGACATAACTTGAAATAGAAGACTAAAGTTGGATTTAATTAAAAAGAAAATAATTTAGTATGATAACATGATTTAAAACAAATAAAAAAAGGGAACGTCACATCTTAAAAACAAAACAGTTGGATTTTTCCAATAAATGCTTTATGCCAACGTTGAAGTTATTACATTAATTAATTCGTTCCATCATCGACCACATCTCGTCCCTCGCGAACCTGATTATGGTCAAGAGTAAGCCCATCAATTAATAAAAAAAAAAAAATATAATAATTTAGCAGTCATCAAAATAATGATCCACAATCCCTATGACTGAATTGTGGATCATTATTTTGATGATTGTTAAATTATTATTATTTTATTTTTACTATGGTTCTACTCATTCACTATGTCGAAACTAAAGCAATTTATTGACTTGCAACTTGCTACGTCATCTCGAATTATGTATTGAAAAATTACTCACGAGTCGCTAATATTTATCATTGTATCGACTCAACACGAACTCTATTCAGACAAAAATTGAGAAATTGAGATTATGTAAAAAAAACACTTTATTTAGTAATCTGGTCAACAGAATTGTAGCATTAGTTTTATGAAACCATTTTATACCAGGTGTTACAAAAAAGCCGAAAGGGTGTGAATCTGCTCGTAAAACTGAACAACTTTCCCCAAAGAACATAGGTCGAAAAACGATTTAAAAAATTCGCATTCCCATACAAAATGTAGATGGTCTCCATACAAAATTTACTCGTCTTTTTGTAACACCGTGTATAGGTACTAAAAGATTCCATTTTAAGCGCTTTCACTACCTAGTTTTATTAAATTTAAACTTTATTCAGATTTGCTTTTTGATAAATTGTGTATTAGCCTTGAGTCGAGTTGGTATTGAATCGTTTTGGCGACGGACTATATAAGGTGCCCCGTAATTAGTGTCAAATATTTTCAGGGCTAAAAGTAATAGTCATAATAGTCGAGTAAAAAAAATATTTCGAAAATCTACATGTTAGATTAAAAGGTTTTTTTTTTCTAACAAATAAATCAATCATGAAATATGACAAAAAAAAAATACAAAAATGTTTATTTGCTTTCTCTCTTACCTACTGTTACATTATATCTTTGAGACACTTCTTTTAAGCTAAAGATGCTTGTTTTAGAAGGCCCCGCTCCACAAAAAGAGATCACCCTCTGCATGTACATTCACATTACTGTTGATACATGTAAACACGCATCAAACGCGTGTGTGCGTGCATGAATGTAGTAGTGATCAGCTGGTTGAGGGTGATGTTTTTTATGATTAGGTAACCAAGTTGTTTGGCTTAATTACATGAAAACTAACGTGTAAATTGATCAAATTTTTCATGAAGTGAAGATCACGACTTCTTCTTTCAAACCCTGAAAATATTTGACACTAATAACGGGGCACCTTATATAATATCCTTAGTAGGTAAAGATGTTGTATTCAAACAGATCAAGTGAAAATAACACAACTAAAATGAAATAAAACAAAATGTGCAATGTAATTAAATTTGATAAATGGTTATGATATTGATAACAAAGCTCATAGTCACTGTAATCTTGGGCTAAATAAAACTAAGAATGGTCAGAATTTAGTCGAAGAAAATCTATAATAAAAACACTCTCATCAACTGATTTTACATAGCAAAATTATTGTTCGGAGTTTCTGAAACAAGCTGGTTAATTCTTGTCGTGTTGGGTATATATATTGTGAACTATCCTATTTTTTTTTTAATTTAAACCTATTGTAGCGTTTCGAACCGCTACGGTATTTTAAACTTTTTTTTTATTCTTATCCTTCTTCACTGGCAGCTGGTTTTCTTTCTTGCGTTTTAAATTTAGAATGTGTGATTTTGAAAGGCTGTGATTTTTTTTGTTTGGGTTTGTCATTCTTTCCTAAGACCCAGTTTCACCATACTCTTTTGTTAGTTTAGCAGCTTGTCAATAGTGTTGCCGCTCGATAGTCCAATATCGATAGCTTATCGATATACTATTGATATTTTAAGCCTGTGAAATGTGATTCTGATTTTTGGCTTCGAAGGAAACAATGGTTGATCGATGTCTTGTGTGAATAATGCTGACGAAATTATTTAAAATAAAATAGTACAAAGCGAAATAGGATATTCCAGTGGAATGTAATGATATTTGTGACCTGACGGAGCATTATTTCTTCCAAGTATTAAGTTTTTGTGTAACGAACAGTATTAACCTATAAAATCAGCTGTTTTTGTGTCTTCAAGATGGATTTGCTTTGGTATTTTAAGTATAACTACACGATACACACTGAGCTGGTACGATTTCATTGTTAAGGAGCGACGCCAACAAAAAAAAAACAATTGCCTTTCAAAATCACACATTCAAAATTTAAAACACAAGAAAGAAAACCAGCTGCCAGTGAAAAGGACAAGAATAAAAAAATGTTTTACACATCAAAGCGGTTCGCAACGCTACACTATGCAGTGAAAGCTAATATAATGTTAACACCAATAAACAAATCTATCATTGTTTATAGCTCGCGTCAGGTCCGCAGGCGGACCAGCGGACAAATTTTACGATTCTTTGTTTTTTAGCTACTGTGCTGCAAATTTCGCATTTTTATTGTTTCTGCAACAAAACTACATAAATAATAACTCAAGTTATTTATAAGCATGCATTATGTACAAAACCTTCCAAACGTTTGTACGTTTCTTCGAAGTCAGCGAGCGTATTCTTGATTATTATAAGCGGTACGAGATAGTGTTGCCGAAAAATCGATAGTTTCACAATCGATAGTTGAACGCCAAAAACATGTACCCAATCGATAGGCCCATCGATAGTATCGATATTTCTTTTAGTGTAATACTATAAATAAGCAGCAATACTATCGATAGTATCGATAGGCTATCACTATTGGACTATCGAGCGGCATCACTAGTACGAGATAAACCGCTATTTTATTCGACTAAATTCCACCAATATTTCTTTATGGTTGTATTTTATAATAGTACTCGAACCGAACTTAACCAAACCTATACCTCCTAGCTAATCTAGAAATCTAAATATTCGTAGATTTTGATACTCAACTCCTGCCCAGTGATATTTTATAGGACTTTTTCCCGGCTAGCGATACGAAATAGCTCAGGTAATGCTAACTATAATGCTAGAATAAGTCACTATATTGTATGCTTACATAATCATCTTAATGTTTCGGTTTAACTATGCTGGTTAGGTTGTAGATACAAGATAAGTAAGTACTTACTTGTTTTAGATATAAACATAACGTATTTTTTTCGGCAAACTGAAGCGCAAGCTAAAAACACTTAAATTCTGAAATAAGACAAGTCTACTAAAGACAGATATGATCATAGAGGTTATGACTTTTTTTACCTTCACAGACACGGAGATAATTTTCCGATGCTGATATTCATTTACTATGTTTACTATGCTTGAGTTTAACGGCTTTCAGAACGGCCTTTATTCGATGGTCCACCCTTAAACTCTTGTATCTACAAACTTAATCAGTTTTGTTACAACTTAAGTTGTGATCTCAGCGCTCTCGACCAAACCAGCTAATGCAACTCATAATAGAGCTCACGAGAATGCTCATATCCTGAATTTTATTTTTAACTCTGTAACTGCTCAATTCGCACAAAAAACAATAAAACTGAGTTGTTAATTACTCGATGTTGTCAGCTGAGTTCGTAGTTTTAGCCTTCAAAAATATCATAAAGTTATACAGGATAATTATATCAATATTTGAATGACCACGTAGTTAAAACTAGGAACATCTGTCACTTAGCTGTCACATCCAAGAAATAAGTAATTCAGTGCTAAGTGGTTACAGTCGAAGGCGGCAGTTGTTTTAGGAATAATATTACCAAAACTATTAAAACTCTGAAGGGGCACTTGTATCAAACATGTCGCATCGCTGTAAGGTACAAGTTTGATTTCCTCTAATCAGTTTTAAATTTTATGATATTTTTCTAAACAACTCTCGGCCTTTTTTCAACATCGTAACATTCCTATATTTTGCCATATGAAATGCATTTATTTATACAACATTCACATACTTTTATGTATTTTAAAGATATTATAATGTACGTATAAATATGATTTGTAACGCTATAGATAAGGAAATATAGAGTACTTCATACTTATTAGGGAATTGACATTTAAATGTAACCAATATTTTATTACTACATTACATAGTAGTCATTATAAAAAATAAGGGTGGTTTCCATAATTTAAAAGCTATGTAAGCATAAGCATTTTCTACCGTAACTTTCATACTTAAAAATACGGTATCAAAACAAAATTAACATAACTTTAAAACTCTCGAGATTCGAAAACACGTAGCCGAAGATTTTGTGAGTGCGTATTAATTTAGTTATTATAAAAACTGCGCCACAGAAAATAAATTAAGATCACAATATCACTACGAGCCGCGCTTAATCAAGTCAGGAGGATTACCATAGATGTCGCTAAGCACGCTGTAACGTGCCAAGTGGTTGCCTATTACGGTGACGTCATAATTTCATAGAAAACAAGCAAAGAACGAACGAATTTTCGGCGCTGCCACTATGCCCTCCGTAGTGTAGTTGGAAAGCACGTTGGCTGCGTATAGGCCAAAAGTCGTGGGTTCAAGTCTCGCGAAGGTTTACGTTTTTGGTTGTTTTCTATGAATCTTAAAAAAATAACTAAATAAAGTCAGTTATGTACTGAAAAGCCTGAAAAGTATCAATAATAAATGTCAAGAGTTTAATTAGGTCCAGAGCTCATAATAATATACGGAACCACCCATAGGGTCTCCCAAGAAAAACACTAAGAGAAACCTTTTTAAAATATCGCGACATTAGTCTCGCTAGTTGCCATAAACACGTTTGCTCAATACGCCAAAGACTTTGTTTCTTCTTGACGACGATCAGATCATTTATTTACAAGTTATTCGTTTTTGAGATTGTATAAACGCATTTTTAATATGAATTTGTACATTATGACAAGCTAAAATTATGACGGAGTAGAATTTACACTTTTGGACATGAATTTTGAACGTATTTTATTTTAATGAACATAAGCGGTGCCAAAATTTTTATCATTCTGGATACTTTTGGCTTGAAGTTCTTATTATAAAAAAATAAAATTGAATATGATATGTCGGTGTATTCTGGAAACATCCACAACGTAGTTTTTTGATGAAATTTGGATAAAAATAACACTCAATTGAGTATTAACAAAAATGAATCTCTCAAGTATATTTCTTTCAAATAAATTGGCTAAATATTTATAAATTATGTGAAATGGCTTGATATCTGCGCGTCGATTTGTTTCGAGAATTATATTAGCACGCTTTCTATGAATGAACTTCGAATTAATGCTCTCTCTTTCGCACCAATAGTTGTGAATAAGACGAATATTTTGATGGTATTTTAGGTGTAGATTTCAGAGGAAGTGAACACATAGGTGAATGACTTAACGAGGCATTAAAAAAAATAATTTGTTTAAGTCGAACTTATATAAAATCTTTGTTATCACTTTCTCATAAATCGGAAGCATCGCTTTGGTATTAAACTTACTTACTTAAACTTACGAATAGATGTAATATTATTATTCACTAGTCAAAAGTTATACTTTAAAGCGAAATCTTAGAAATATTTTCTAATGTATTAATTTTATATTTAAGGTATATTATATATTTCTTAGTTTTATTTTTAGCGTTTAATCAGTTGTGCAGTTGTCAATGGAGTTTTGATCGTTTATTTTCCCTGATATAAAAAAAACTATCTTTGTATTTTTGTTTCAGTGTTATCTTTTTAAAGACTGTTCATGACTTATGAATGACATTTTTACACATTTTATTCAGAAATATTAATAACCTCAAGTCTCATACCTGTAATCAAAGTTTTACTGACAACTGTCAAATACTTTTGCACTTAAACTTATATCAATGGAAGCTAACTGCACCATAATGAACTTACGCACTTTGGTAAACTAATACAATAGAAAACAATATTCCATAAAGATACCTTATTCTTAAGATAGTGACTGTTTCAAGTAACTTTTTATGGAAAAGACAAAACAACTTTGGGTATATCATCTTTTTTTAGAAGCCCTCAAGCCTTAAGTGCGTATCGAATGAGCGAATTGCAAGACAAAACGTCAAAAAATCCGTTTGACATTTAATTTTGTTTAACCAATAAACGCCCCACATTTAGCTCCTGTTTAGGGAGTATTCCGATTCAGACTTTCAGCGCTGTCAGCGATCAGAAAAGTTAAAAAACGTGTGAGTTTTGCCTGCTGACAGTAATTCGGAACGCGATTACGGGTGCTTTAATCGATTTCAGCGCGTTTCGGAACGCAGGGTTAGTTAACAGGTTTATTCTTCGTAGCCTTGCAATTAAGGGTCCTCTTCAACTTATCGACAACTAATCAAAGATAGCCGGCTTTTTTTTTATTTCTAAATTTTCCTGTACGCGCAAGTAATAGAAACATTTTAATTTGTAAGAAAATGGTTAGTTTCCCATGAAAAGTTACTTGAAATAAGTATAATTACGCACCACATGACTACAACAATATTACGTAAATTAAAAATGCACAAAATATTCTCTGTGTTTGACTCTCTACACTGCACACACCAAAGTTGTGAAATGACAATAACTGTTCTTTCAAACGAAACAAACAATTCTTCCAAAATTAGTCATCTTTTTATTTATTTCGTTAGTTTAGCTAAAACAGAAAAACCACGTAGTGTTTATAATATGCTAAAGCAATTGAAATAAAATAGTGCCAATTCATTTTGTATCTGAATTGGCATCGTGTAATTTTTGTGTTACTTATTGGTAGATATTTTATTGCAATTACTAATTAATATTTTATGCTCGATCGGATAAGCGTTTAAATTATTTGTGTACAAAGTATTGCAAAAATCGTGGGCGTTTTCGTATTAAAATTGTTTAAAAATGTGCAGAGGGTTGTCAAAGTGAAGATGCATTTCTAGGATTTACGCCAGGTTAATTAAACAACGTGTCAGCTAAATAATGCAAAACCCCTCTGATGTGGGAGCTCAGCCTACGAAACTGAACATCTTTTGTTCAAAAACATTTAGAATACCTCGTTTTTTTTAATACACGTTGTCTCGGTCAGCTGATCAGTTTGTATGAAAATTTTGGGAAAAAATTGTTCTGTTTTACAGTACAACAACTCGATATGTTTGCTTCGACCGTTGCTACAAGTTTGCCAATTTGAAAGTGCTGTTCTTTTGACAGCTGTCAAATCCAATCGCAAAGAGAATTTTAGAAGTGCATAATTAATTTGATGGTCCCACTGTACGTGCAAGTAGATCAAGCTTTTAGATTTGGTAAATGGTTATTGATGTCGACCCAAGATTATGTAAACCAAGTTCATTTCTGTCTGTGTGAGTGCGTGTCATTGTATTGGATGTAAACCTACAGATATCTTAGTGTAAGGCCCAATATTTGGAGATATTTTTATTATTTGCATTTTTTTATTAAACTCTGGCTAAATAATGGTGTTTTATTCACGTGTGTAAGCAAGCTATATAAAAAAAAAATAAGCAAATAGGTTTAAAATTACGGAATATGTAATAGTACATTACGATACAAGGATCGTAGGTGGCTTATTACAAACCTAAGATCCGTGTGTTATACGACGTTTTTCAATACACTTGTGAGAAAACTTATAGTAAATATATAAATTGAAATGGTTAAGAAAGGTACATACATAGTACCCTACAAAAGCTATGATACTACAGGTAAAATGGATCATGTAGAAGTTGTAAAAACTAACCTTTATTATATCGTGCGCAGTTTGAGTATCCTTACTATTCACATTTATCACTAAATATCAACACTTAATCACTCATAAAACAACATTCAATGTAAAACGATTAAATAAAAATTTCACAAAATTGGCGCCAACCACAAATCGATATTATGTTTCTTTTTTATAAGCATAATTACGGAGAAAAGGCTCTGTCGGACATTCAGCCTCTACGAATTGATTCTTTGTTAAATCGAGATAATTCATTTTTATAATTAAAATATTACTGGCTGATAATATTTTTGATACAATTTGTTGAAATAAAAAATATAAAATTCTTTTCTCTTTGTATGAATCGATTTAAATATTTTTTAGTATCAAAATGATCCTGGCTGAATAATAATTTTGAAGACCGTAGGAATAAAAAAAAAACTGTAATAAAATCGCACTAGTGCGGTAAAACGCATTTACCGCACAGTTTACTGCCTCAGTAAGTTTAATTTTCGAGCAAGGTGTATTGAAAATAAAATAATTTACCCAAAAACCTTAAACCATACAGATAAAAATACATACCAGCAAAAAACAACTGTAGATAGGAAGTAATTATTTTAAAATGTAATATTCAGAACGATCTTTACATCGATTACTTTTGATTATTTTTTATCCTGGCAGGGTCGCCATGCAAAAGATGCAGGGGTGGGTGCCCAGGAGATATTAAGAAAGAAACATACAAGTTGGTAGTTGAAAGTATAATGAGACTGAGGCCCGGTTTCCACCAAAGCGGAGAGGAGAGGAGATGTGCTTGAATAACCAATCAGATTTCGTTATTTCCACATCTCGTCTCCGCTTAGCTTCAATAAAGAAAACTGATTGGTTATTCAAACACATCTCCTCTCCTCTCCGCTTTGGTGGAAACCGGGCCTAACAGTAGAGAGCGAACATTCGATTCATTATACCTATAGATATGCTTAAATACTAACTTAATTTGGGTGTATAGACAAACTTGATTAAGTTTTTGTTGCACCCTTTGAGTTTAGTTATAAGTTTAATTGTATTTTCATATAAATAAATAATATTGCTAACGCAAGCAATACGCATCGTGACGTAGTCGGTGTCAACGTGAGCACCACTACACAGTGCTGAATTTTGAATGCAATTTGAAGACGTATTTGAATACATTTTAAACTCGTTAATATGAGTTATAGCGGTTATTTGGTGGTTGGTTATGGTTTAGGTTACAATATATATTAGCATGTTATTGGTTTTGTTAAATGTTAAATATCGTCCTTGCAGAAATATTTTCAGAGATGAACGCAGGTAAGTAATTTATCGCCCCGATTCAACAAGTCACGGAAGGGACGTCTACAAGTTGAAAATAATTAAAAGTAAGTACTATTTATCCCATTCCGTCTTTTTATCTTTTTAAAAATAATTTATTGGTCACACCGATGTAAACAATAAATTTATTCCTCTAGGAAGTGGCGTGACGTCTCCTAATCAGTACCGTGCGTCGGCATCTTCAGTTCTATTAATACGCGTCCTCTAGTTCGCTGGTAGGACGCAATCCATCAGAGCCTGGTCGGACATTTGATCCGGTCACTGTCAATCTCGGGATTCCGGGAACGTAACCTTGTATACCTACTTATATAGGTACCTCTGTTATTATAGATGAGGAATTGTTGGGAATGAGGAATAAAACAGGAACTCAATGGCTCTTAAAATCTATCTGTCATTATGTTTTACCAATACCTAAATGATTTTTAGGTACATGAGCTTCTGGCGTCCTCCTTTGGCCTGCTTTTGCCGTGTGAAATTTAAACTCAACAATGCTTTATGACAAAATACTATCAAATTACAGAAAAATAAATACTACATCAAAAATAAATGGAAATAAAAACTTGCCATAGGTTGATGTGAAGATATTCCTGCTTCTAAGTCTTGCAGTTGTATTGTAAACAAATTCTTGGTGAACGAATAATATTAAACAATAATTTATAACATTAGGCATGCATTTTTTTGTATGCATGCTACATCTGGCTCTAATACCACAATCCTAACGAATATAAAACGCACATAATAAAAAAAAAACATAAAATAGCGTTACGCTAAAATTACGTAAATACAATAATGAACTGAGTAAATATCAAATTTCTTTCTATATACAAAAGTTTTAATAAGTTTTCAACACCTATTGTAATATAAAGTCGCCGGTTTTCCCCTCTGATCTCATATTGTCCAGGCTGTCTGGTTTTTTCCTCATCTTCATTGTTTCGTTGAGATATTTACGTAGCATTTGTGAATTGCTCGTGTGTTGCCAACAAATTAGAGATATCAGTCGTGGTTAAAAGGTTAATTGATATGAGTGCGTCCTTGGCTCTTGATTGATCTACACGGTGTAGGGGTCTAATAAAAGGAACGGGAAATAAACGAATGATCTAAAACCAGATGTTTATAATATTATATTTTTGGTTCAAAGCTTTGCCTATTGCAGGCTGAATCGCCTGATTGTCCGAAAAAGTTATATGATTCCGTTTCACGGACGGAAGGTATATTAATATAAAATAAAATAAAATAAAATTACAACAAACATAAACAAAGGTTGGCACGTAAGTAAGTACATCAAATGCCTGTGTCAGGTGGCAGACCACTTTGCCCGCTTTTTTGCTATTTTTAAAGATTAAGGAAATACTATTTGATTGAGCGCCAAGGAAACTTAACCATTGCATTGATCGTTATCAAAAGTCTATGACAAGTACCTGAGTGTACTTAGCAGCGCGTCGAGTAATTAATGTTGCCAGATATAATATGTATGGCTTTGCTAAAAAAAGTTTAAAAAAGTTTCAATAGCTTATTTGCAATTTAACATCTACGTTATTTTTTTGGTTTTGGGCAAAGTTATACTCCAAAGACAAAATTATTTTAAGACAATAAGATTTCCAGTGCATTTGCAACACCTCCACAAAACTGCTAAATTTTTAAAGGATTTCACCATATAATATAAATGTTCGCCGTGGACAAGCACTATTCCTCCTTTCCTTTCTACATACCGCAAATTTTCTTCCATTATTGTAAAACTCAGAAAAAAACAAACTATCACAATTTCAATAATCAATTCAATACAATCTTAATGTATTTTATTAGATTGTCAGTAACTAATGACAATAACAATAATAGATAACAGAGGAAGAATAGTATCTAACCAGCTACTTCAAAAAGATTAAATACCAACTTATATTTCAAAAAGTATTACTTCAGGGTGGAAAAGTCCTTTTTCCTCCTTTCTATCCATGGTCCACACCATGGATATTTATTTTTACTATGGTCCACCTGGTTAGTTCACCACAGGAAAAAAAAACCTGCCCGTGGTCCATCAGATGGACCAAAAGGTGGACCATGGGGGTTGCAGCGCGTGAAGTATGTAAAAATAGGGTTGCGCATGTGGGGGTGTGTCCATGTGGGTACATGCATTCGTTGTGTTATGTTGATTGTATGAAGGGAGTACTTATGTGAGTCTGTAGTCTATATGTGCGAATTTGAATTTGTGTGTGTGTATGTGTGTGTGTGTGTGGGGCTATTATCTCCGAAAGCAGTCGTTGCTCGAGCTTTTAGTGACTCAATAACATTAACATAGGCTTTGCGAGGTCGATCACCCACTTTACAACCGCACAACAATAGTCAAATGGTTGATGACGTTTAGTTGTTAGTAGTTTCGTACTCATTTTTTTTATTTTTTTTTGTTATTCCTTCATTTTCAATTTCCTCTTTCTTTGTCGTGATTTGTCATTCTATTGGTGGAGATTTGTTGTTAGCACCTTACTCTTCTATTTTATTTATTTTATTTCAAATGACGAGCACAACAGTAACAAAGGATCTTACATATAAATGTTTTGAACCAGATTGCCAACCAAACACTCTTCTATTTCTGTTATTCTATCTGATTATTCGTCTGTAAATCTTCCTAATATAAATAAATAAATATAATATGATGATGACGAGAGCTTTGCTGTTAGGATCTTGGTCGTTCTTCTATATTATATAAGTGCGCTTCAGTCGTCTTATATATTTACGAAATAATCATTATGGTGTCGTTACAGCTCGTGTGTCGTGTTTGGAATATCAGCGATATAAAAATATAAAAATACAAAATGGTGGCGAATGGTGGTGTTGATGTGCACCTTTAATCCCTTGAAAAAATGCAAATGTAAATATTTTTAGTTATTATAAATAAGGGCCTAATCGCCCTAATTCATGGTAGGCTCGAGCCCCTCGATGGGGACGTATATGAGCTGTCGATGATTATAAATTAGTATCAGTTTTTAAGCTTAAAATTTCGTACACCTCAGTCTGTTTCGCCGACTTCTAAAGCTACGTTCGAATGACCGTAACAAAAAAGTTATTTTACTTATTCGCTTACGGCGACGTCAGAAATATAAATAAGAACTGTCGCCTCTTGGAAGGCCTTTTGAACTCTCATTTGATGAACGCGACCTAGTTTCTACTTTTTTGCATTTTTCACAGAGCCGCCCCTTGCTCTTCTTATACTGGATCTTTATCGTAAACATTTTTTGTTCTTTTTCAAAGTCAAAGTCAAAATAATTTATTTCCATAGAATGTTATTACATCACTTAGATCCGTCATTACATTTTTTTCGGTGAGTTCACTAACACAATATGGCGGAATCTGTTGGGTTATTTATTACTCGTTTTGTTCTTGTCTTTTGCGTAACTACGACGCGTTAGTTAAATAACGTAACCTGCCGGGCGGTAGTTCAGCCCATTAAACAGAAAAACTTTTCCAAAGTATCAAAAATTTTGTCCGAGGTTTCATACATTGATCAGATCTTTGATCAGGTATGAGATTTTGGTTAAGTGCTAGGAAAACAGTTGTTCAGTTGCATGGCCTGTCTTACTTCCCGAGAGATTTTGCATTTTTTATATAACACGTTGTATAAAATCAAATCAAATCAACGGCCCGTTACAGTCCACTGCTGGACCATGAGTCTCCTCCACTTAAGTGGAGGGTTTTGCCATAATCTCCACGCTTGGCAGGCGGGTTGGAGATCGCAGATTAAAAGGTTACTGTATCAGAGAGCGCTGCTGCCCGTTCCCTGTTCAATGTGTAGTCCCTAAGTCGCCTCTTACGACACCCACGGGAAGAGTAGGGGTTGGTGACAAATGGTTGTCTAAATAAATAAATAAATAAATATGTATAAATCTGCAAATAATGAAAGACAAGTTGACATACCGGTCAATGTTACTTTATTAAAAATACTTATTATGTATCAAACAGTAAGTTTTGTGAAGTTGTTCCTAATTTATTATCTTCTAAGACACTGTATTGTGGATCTGACAGATTATAATATCAACTATAACTTTGTTTGCAACTCCCAGTTTGTTTGTTTAGACTTGAGACTTTCTTGTTTTTTTCTGGACAAAATTAATGCGACTTCTGAATTTGTCTTCAACTTCTGAAAAGCAATGACTTTGTAATCAGGTGAAAGCGGGAAATTATAAAATTTGGATAATTTGTTTCAAGTTTCTTTTTTTGTATCTAATATTGAGAAATGCTGAAATTACAACAGTATGATAATAAAATTGTTTTACCCTCAATGCTACCCATAGTACCCATGTCATCGTATTCGTGTATTAAATTATAGTTCATCAAACAAAATATTGATTTAAATTGTGAGTTTTAGTTTTGTTGTCGTTTTCTCGTTTCGTTTAGGATTTGATTTTTCACCAGATTTCTTGAATTTCTTGAATTTGAATGTTATCGGTTCATTTCTTTGTATAGGTATGTTTAAGTTTTACGCAAAGTAAACCCCTACACTCCTCTACAGGGTGGCCAATTTTGTAATCCATGAGTTGGAACAGATCTTTCTATGTCTTATAGTTTCAAAGTTACTCATACTGACCCATTCAAACAGGTGGCCATCCTTGTATATTCTTCTTATAAAAATATGTACTCGTGATAGCTAATAGTTGCTTTGGAATCCCTTTTATTACAAATCCTTGTAAAACTGACTAGTTTTCTGTCAAGAAATATAGGGTAAATATATATATTTCAGAGTAAATACTTGCTTTCCACGGAAAATACAGCCAGGTCGAATCTTGGTCACTTCTCACCCATTAATAGACTTATGAGGCAATATGACGCATTATGTAAAAGCAAGGATACTATTGATATTTTCGCCGATTCCCTAAAAACATAAAAATTTAATGTGGCTCACTTTTATTTACTTATCTCTTTTTTTTAGTTTTACGTTTTTTTCTTAGTTGTTTTTCTCTTTGTTGTAGCTGTATTATACTGCGTCTACTTCTTTAACGTTTTAGCATTTTTTTGTACATGCCGTTGTTGCTGTAATTAGAGTAGCATTTAGTTTATAATTTAAGCCTTTTTTGTATTGCATGTCGTAATGTATGCTCTGTAGGCAACCTAATAAATAAAAATAAATAGCAATCAAACGTAACGTTCGTTTCGTTCGGTACCATAAAAAGACGAGAGGCATACAAATTCTTTATAAAAAGCTGTTATCACGAGAATGTAACTGCTATGTTGTGTATTAAAATAATTAATCCACACATCCTGTGTGACTGGAGCGTAGTGTCACGGTCGTGTACCATCAAATACCATGGCATACTAATTAACACAGTACAATAGTATCCACCAACTGTGTCAGACAGATTCCATTGCGCTTGTCATCATACGATTCGCATCCACGGATAAGTGGAGTAAGTGCTAAGAGACAGATTTAGGGGAGTAATTAGTTAGTTTATAATATGAAAATAGTGAATAGCTATGACCTTTTTTGTTTGAATATTTTAGGGGGTACTCTATGTAAACACTAGCGCCACATCGAAGAAAACATAACTTAGTGAAAACACAAAATATAAAATATCTGTACGATCAATTTGAAGTGTATTTTTAATAATCATCTAAAAATTAGAAACACGACTGCGCCGACAAAAAAAAAATACTCGGGCTGATGTAAGGATTAATATAGGATAACGATACCCCACACATCCAAATCTGGGCATTTAGAAGTTATGGTGGTACAAAGAAACTCACATACTTACATACATGAACCCTGAACACATTACACTTCATTTTTTGGGCAGTCGTGTAAAAATTACAAATTTTATAATACCTTGTACGCTGTAGTAGTAAAAACGGCCGTTTTTAGCACTTTCGGTACCTGTAACTAAAATACAATTAAGCATAGTTTACTGAATTAATCAATTTTAAAGACACAACAAGGCTTATTAAAACAAGTTGTTTTGTTATTATGAAATGCACTATACTTCATAACAATGGAAAAAAGACAAAAAATATATATGGCATAAAAAAGGTTATTCGTGATTCACACTTGTCAACTAATCGAGATTGACAGGTGTTAGGCCAGTCAAAATCGATATCAAACATCGCAAACGCGCATGTATCTACGATTTTTTTATATGTTGTTAGGTTCCTTAAGAGTAGTTTACACCCAAGTTTGCAACCCTGAAAACCCTGTGCTACCCCCATGGTGCCTCGAAAAACTGCGAAATTTTGGCACATGTTACAGTTTTTTCGAAAAAACTACCCTTAGGAAGCGTTTTTCAAGTATGTTTGCTTTATAATTTAATAAAGCTAACAAAATTTTCTACAATTTAAGTTTAACCCCCGCACTCTAGGTCTATTTATTAATTGCAGAGATACAGCTTGTCAAAGGTTGGCCTTTTTTTTTTTTTTTTTTAAAAAAGTGTATATTTTGTGTTCGGGTCATATTCAAAGACACGTACTGGCTAAATTGATGGTCCTAGAGAAGAGTATGAGGCAAGAATTTGTAGAAAATTTAATTAGCTTTAATTTGATATCAAAGTAGTACGTCTAGGATTCATAGTTTTCTCAAAAATAACAAAAATAGTAAAATATCGGGTTTTTGCTAAATAATATAAAAGATCATTTATGCAGCGAGTGTCGATTCGTCTGACATCGAATCTCTCCAAGTGGACTCGTCCATTTGCATCGAGCGTCGCTTTAAATGCATTTTTACGTAATCAGGCCGAGTGAATTTTAATTAAGTACTGCAAATACAAATGTGTTATGTAACTATAAATTTGTAATTATATTTGGATGTTTAGATGTTTGTGATAGGCGGCCTTATTGCTAGGTCTCGATGAGATCTACATTTAGGATAACAGCTGTCAAAATTTAAAAAGTCATATCTTGGAAACTATTGGTCCTGGACTACTGGTGTGTAGGGACAAATGATAGGTCTTGACGAAATCTTCATTTTCGATGACAGCTGTCAAAATTAAAACAGTCATATCTCCGAAATTAATAGTCGTAGACTACTAGTATGTAGGGACAAATGATAGGTCTCGACGAGATCTTCGTTTTCGGATGAAAGCTGTCAAAATTAAAACAGTCTTCTGAAACTATTAGTCCTAGACTACTAGTGTGTAGGGACAAATTGTTGGTTTTGACGAGATCTTTATTTCAGATGACAGCTGTCAAAATTCAAACAGTCATAATACGGAAACTGTTAGTCCTGGACTACTAGTGTGTAGGGGCAAATTATAGGACTCGACGAGATGTTCATTTTCGATGACAGCTGTCAATATTCAAACAGTCATATCTCGGAAACTATTAGTCCTAGACTACTAGTGTGTAGAGACAAATAATAGGTCTCGACGAGATCTTCATTTTCGATGACAGCTGTCAAAATTCAAACAGTCATATCTTGGAAACTATTGGTCCTGGACTACTGGTGTGTAGGAACAAATGATAGGTCTCGACGAGATCTTCATTTTCGTTGACAGCTGTCAAAATTCAAACATATCTCGAAAACTATTAGTCCTAGATTACTAGTGTGTAGGGACAAATTGTTGGTTTCGACGAGATCTTTCAGATGACAGCTGTCAAAATTCAAACAGTCATAATACGGAAACTGTTAGTCCTGGACTGCTAGTGTGTAGGGGCAAATGATAGGACGACGAGATGTTCATTTTCGATGACAGCTGTCAATATTCAAACAGCTACTGAATAAAAAAAAAATTAATAACAAATCTTATTATGTTGAGCTCCATAATAACGGAGAAAAAACATTTATAACGATGATAATGATATAGGTAAATGAAGGGAAGAATACAATTATTGAAGCTACTAAATAATACTGATTACTATTTCTTTCCCTCTGTTTAAAATTTCATGTTTGAAAGCCGTTGTAAACACGTTGCAATGTCAATCCTGGATTTCAAATAATCATTAATGATTGATTTGATGGACTGGTCGATATTAGCGCCGCTTTTACTATTCTTTTGCCATTTCACATGCGCCTCGGTTTGACAAATCTTAAAATCTGCAGAAACAGACAGTGATTTTAAAATATCAATGGTCCGATGATTCAGGCTACCGTGCCAGCCTTCCACGGCGTTTGTAGTTTGATTAATTTGGCCATAGCATGATATTAGGGAAGTATTTTTCCCCATCCACTGGCTGGACATGTACGCATGGAAAGCTGTCACAGTATCACCTTGTGGGCCACTGTCCATCAAATGAAACCACGTTTCTGGAACAGTAGATGTTGGTAGTAATGCCATCGCCGTACACAGCCTTATGTACTTTTTCCCACCATTCACCTCAGTTAGGCCAAGTTTACTAGCTTTTCGCCAAAGTATTGAGCATAATGGAAAAAGCAGTGAGTGCTTGTGTATGTGTATGTCTGTGAAAACAACTTGCAACGCGTTTATAACGGCACCTTCAAAATCAATTTTGAAATTAGTGGGTTGGAATCCGGGAACAGCATTTTTTTTTAGCTGAAACAATCTTTTATAAGTATTTTGTGTTTTGTTTGGCAATAAGGCGAAGACAAGCGGTACCACCACATTCTTTTCGGTGCCATTACTCAAGTCACCGTGAAGCGTGTAAATTTGTTTACAAGGATCAGGAGCAGAGTCAAATGTTTCATCGGCGAGATAGTATTTTACCCATGTTAAAGCGTCTGACAACTGTCATCCGAAAATAAAGACCACGTTGAGACCTATCATTTGTCCCTACACACTAGTAGTCTAGGACTAATAGTTTCCGAGATATGACTGTTTGAATTTTGACAGCTGTCATCGAAAATGAAGATCTCGTCGAGACCTATCTTTTGTTCCTACACAATTGTGGTTCAGGTACAATAGTTTCCAAGATATGACCGTTAGAAATATGACAGCTGTCATCGAAAATGAAGATCACGTCGAGACCTATCATTTGTTCCTACACACCAGTAGACATTGGTCCAACCCGCCCTGGGCCAGCGCGGCCGACTAAGGCCTAATAAAACTAATTCAGGGCAGACTCGAGCCCTTTGGTGGGGAACGTATATGAACTGTTGATGTACATTAATAAAGTAACTTTCAAACGAAATCACGAAGTGAAGACCTTGGCATCTTTGAATTTCTACGCCGAAGTGAGCAGTTTTCATCACGATGTTTTCCTTCACCGTAAGCGTAAGAGCGTCGAATAAACGTACATATGAAATCGAAATTCGAAAACACATTGGTACGTGATGGGGATCGAACCTGCGTCTCCCGGACGGAAGGCAGCGGCCCTAGCCACTAGACCGACGCTCTTATACAGAACAAAGATATTTGAAAAACGTTCCGTTAGGGTAGTTTTTTCGAAAAAACTGAAACATGTGCCAAAATTTCGCAGTTTTTCGAGCACCATGGGGGTAGCACAGGGTTTTCAGGGTTGCGAACTTGGGTGTTAACTACTCTCAAGGGACCTAACAACATAAAAAAAAAACGTAGTTACATGCGCGTTTGCGATGTTTGTCCTTTTTAGTGTTGATATTGACTGATCTATGTCTGAAAACGTATCCTATGAAAGATTTTTACAATGTTATCTAGATCTATGTATGACTTACTGAAGAAACGCAAAAGATGCGACGCATGTGGAGTTTCTTCGGTGAATTCGTCTCCACAGAGTCCGCACATTCTGAGTGAACTCGTCCAAAAAAAATGTTGTGACGAAAAATGTAACATCCAAAAGTTCATAAACTATTAATGCAATTTCATTTTATTTCACTGATATTTCATATAACTTTAAAACGTTAAGCACAAGTTTACCTACTTAGATGATGCAAAAACTTCTGGGAAATACTTCCTTTATTTTGAAAGTTTGTTAATAACGAACTGTACTAGATCCATCTCTGTTGAAGTTAGGCGACATGATACCGTACAATCCGGACAGGAAACTAATAGAGTGGCGCGTGGGCTGCTAATAGCTCGTGGCTCATTTCGTCCAGTGCAGTGCCGTACGGGTGGCCGTGGGAAAAGTAGGATTACATCACTGCGCTATCCTTGGTGTATACTAGGGTATTAACGGCAGGACTTAGACCCATGGCTTTGTCAGTTATTTGTTTTTTTTATTGATGTATATAACAACTTCACTGAAGGAAGGTGTAATCACAAGAAAGTTATTGACGAATTTCTTTTGCTCTAGGAACGTAAATCAGAATAGTTAAGTACCTTTTCAACTTGTTGTAGCTTTTTTTTACACTTTGTTGTTTGCCTTCTTTAATTTTTTACAGAGCATAATTATATTTAGGTCTAATAAGGTTTTGTTCTGTCGTTTGGACCAAATTTCGTGATTCACGGTCCCGAGCAGATTGTGTTTCCCAAACATTAACTTTAATTAACCAATGACGTCGGTCGAAAATATGCCTATAACGTTTTATCAATTGATTTGTTGTGCTGGAACAAGTGAACTCATGAAAAACCCACGATCGAAGTACACCGGCCAGGCTTGTATTTAACAACATAGGGGCTCGTGGAGCGATCAGTCGGCTGGACGACGCATGTACACGCGTTTTACTATCTGCGGTTCCATAGAATAAATAGTCCTCCTGATTTTACTCCGCTGTGGACAGTGAAATATTACTGAAACAGTGACCGATCTGAATGTTTCGTTAGTTTCGGCGATGTATTTTCGAAAAGGTTCGTGCGAATTTTGTTTTCTTCTTCTTTCTGAGTGATGTGAATGTAAATTCTGTAATAGCAAATGTTTATTTTTTTCGAAAATTATTTTTACATTTATTGTGTTCGGCAATCATTATAATCATAGATAGCAGGCAAGGATTACAAGGACAGTGAAATATCATAATTTTGTTATTTAGTGTGTTTTATTTAGTGTGTTGGAATGATAAAAAATAAAATAAAAATAGAATTTGAAAGATTTGTTAATATTTGCAATCGAAATAATGTCATTCAATGTGACAAGAAAAATGATTATTAGTGGGCAAAAAAAATTTTATAAATCACCACGAATTGTTGGTTGAAGACAGATGTTTGTGTCTGATGATCTGTAGGTAAAGATCACCTTGTCTTCCGTCTCTTTTTGGTAACATAGTTAAACTGACATCTGTATTTTGTGTTAATGCGCGTTTCCATGGTAATCCCTATACAAGGGGAGTTAAGTGTTTTGTGAAAACTAGCATCGTTAGCGAGCATTGGCTCACTAATAGTTAAATATTAATCGTTCCCATCGATTCCTACCGCACGTTGAACAGATATGTTTGACGCAACCGAAACAATATATATATCAAAACTATATTATGATCTAGAAAAGTATTAAAATCGAGTTTTAAAATCTAAAAAATATGGTATTGTTATTGTGATCCCTGCGTTATTGGTATTTACGTATAAATGAAGTCTTACAGTAAGTGAAGAGCTAATATTATTAGCCGAACATGTTTCTCCTGTTAATTGAACTCACTTACTTCCTACTTGTTGAATAAGCTTTCAATCAAGTCGTCACTTAAGAATATGTATGATAAAATAGTTCCATAATATGAAGCATGGAACTAGATCTTTACACATTTTAAATATCTCTTTCAGGACCCACGATGCTAATACCGCTGTTGCTGTTTATCACCTTCGCTACAGCGAATAAAACTAAAATAACATGCAAAAATTGTCTTCAAGTCGACGGCCAATGCCATACCATTACCCATCTTCTGGATTTCACAAGCAAATTCCGAAAAACTGTCGTCATCACCAAACTGGGGATTCTTAATAAACCAAACACACTCTACTACACTTTCGAACCTAGTATTAGTGATCCAGAATATTCTAAAGTTGGCTATGCAAATTTGAACTCGCTTGATAGTCAAGGCATCCTTGCAGCAGATACATCAAGTCCTAATTTAAGAACTTTTTATATAGATCAGGATAAAGAAATAATTTATCTTGGTGGTAGCAATGGTATTTCTATTTCAAGACAAGGCGGTCCTGCAGCTTATTTTAGTACCATGGGCGATACTATAAAAAGCATATTTTTTAAGAGGAAATTGTATTTTGTTAGAGATGGAGAGAATATACTCGTTGAAAAGAATGAAGATACATTTAATCCCTATGAAATATACCGAAATATCAAGACCTTTGTCATAGACAAAAATGACAACATCATCTACTTAAATACCACTGGATTATACGCGAACAATATATTCACAAATAATACCAATAATGCAATTTATTTGTCTAAAAATGTGTTTTTTAGAGGTCTAACCACTGACATGAATGAAGATGCAGTGTATGCCTGGTGGATAGACGGTATTTATAAAGTCTTATTGGAGGATGCTAAAGTAGTTAAAGTAGCAGATATTCCAAATATAGGGGCAATAACATTTGACAAAAATAATGACATTCTGTTCAGTTCTGCGAAAGGTTTGTATAAATTGGTACAAAATAACGCTACCGAATGTTAATTTATTTAAACAAAAGGCCTAGTAATTACTTAATGCGGTTTAAATGTACAATTATGGAATTTAGCTGTATGTTTTTGTATATGTGTTACAGTATGTATATTTAAATTATTGTGTTTATGTATTCTTTAATAATTTAAGCACCTTATTTATGTTTGAGTGACGACGAGAGTGTATCTGAGCTGATTGTATCTGAGCTGATTGTAATAAGTGTTATTAATTATTTAGGATTGATTATCTAATTGGAATAATCTTCCCTAAATAATTATTTGGCTTTAATATTTGTATATGCTTTACCAAAGCGATCTGTGATGTCTTTTTATTCTAGAAAACCAAAACAATGCGTTTTTTGTAAATAATGCTTTTAACGCTAAAAGAAACTAATAATAAAAGGTTATTATATTTGTAAATTAAACCTATTTGAACGAAAATAAACATTTACAAAGTTTCGTACTGGTTCATGTTTTCAATTTCCTTAAATTCTTAGCAAATGTACCTTAACATCATAACTTGACTTATTATTGTCATAATAAATAAATAAATATACACACTTCTATCAACAACATTATTAGTAGACATGATAATTTCAGGTTTCATCCAAAAGCTCATCAAAAACATCAAACGTGGTGTATATTGATTTTCGTTAGTGTCTCAGAAGTAGCCTGGGCCATCAGAAATGCATTTTCAATTACTATTAACAATCAAAATTATGTATCTCTACGACATAGAGAACTATTTTTATCGCTATTGTTACTGCATCATGCTCGTAGACAATCACCAATGATTGTTCTATTACAAAACAGTTAGAGTCAATTGCGAACAAGGACAAGGGCTCTTTAAACATATTGTTTACACCTACTAACTAAAGAATTTAAACTAAGGATGATCCAAGGAAATTCCTCTAAATTGTTCCAAGTCAACGTCTTCAATTTAAATAATGTTTCTGCCTCCAAGTAGGTCAGAGTGTGGAGGAAGAAATTACCTCACTTTTTGTGTCCTGCGATCACGGATAAGATGTGTCTGTGAAAGAATAGAGGATTAGAGTTCTTATTATATGACCTAATTTATTTTATTTTGTTTCATCATGAGCATAAATTTCTCCATTTCTTTGGGATTGAACTTTTTTAATTGAACTGCTCTCGAATAGAGAAGACGAAATTCTTGTTAGATACTTTCGATTCTGGCTTTCAAAATTCATAGTAATTGGCCGTATGTTGAAATTGTTTACGTTAGTAAGTTTAATCGTTATTTTTTTTGGTTATGTGACTCAAAATAGATTTTTCATTCTTTTAATCCCCGTATTTTCTATGAAAAAATAATTTACTGACTCTAAATTTCTAACTAACAACGCAATAAGCTTTTTAACCATTTTTATCAGTCAAACGACCAATGTTTGTTTATTTTTCACGAATTTCATAACGTAAAGTGCAGCAGTCAATTTGTCGTTCGCATAGATAGAGTGAAAGCGTATTGAATTTCCCGTCCTCGAGTCGAGGCTCCCGCAAAGCTTTCTGCTGGAAAGCAAGTAGATATACTGAATTACTCTGTGACATTGAACAAAAGTTCCATGTGATGGATTGGTTGAAGGCACTCGGGAAACAAGGCACATCTGTATTACATTTCAAGGCCTCTCTTTTGTTTAAAACGAAGAGAAAATGATCTGTTAAATAGGTCTTTGTGTAATTAAATAATAAAAAATAAAAAATACATTAGACACTATGTAAGTATATCTTAAGATTATGCAACCTAAAACGTGTTTATCTATGTTGTTATTAAATCATGGCAAATTATACAGTGGCTTACCGAAGTTACAGTGTCAAGCAATTTAGACATTATTAAAAAAAGTATTTTTGGTAATGCTGTACCACGAGAAATCAAAAGAGGAACCCGTGACGTTTAATGTGATATTACCTACTATCACTCTCAATTTTGTTTGACAAACCTTTTAAATAAAGTTGTCGATTTTTTACCATTCTAACGAATTTTTATGCCTTGTTGTATTCAATCAGATTCTAAGTCTTCAAAACGGTTTAGCATCATTAAATCGTTATCGCAATTTGCATCAGATTTCCCTCCGTAGAAAAAAAATGAAGAGCACCAGTGTCCGATATTTTTCCATCTCTGGTTATTTACTTTGAAACATTTATGAGACATTTTATGGGCTTACAGAAAAATATATATATATATATATATAAAAAGTAGTATTTTTTTTTAAATTGTATATATATATTTTGAAGCCAAACTAAGCCGGCAAGACTATGATTAAATGATATTTACTCCAAGATCTCACTGTGGACTTGACCTTTCATTCTACAAACTATATTATCTGTGTTCCATTCATTTGGTCCTAGATACTGCTTGTAATGGTGTTGAATAATTTTCGTAAATCGTCGTAAATTGAAGCTCACATACTCGTAATTTAAAACTGCATTTGTCATCGTCTCATTCAGCTCTGCCTCATTAATTTCTTCTGGGTTTGCCTGATTAAGGCCCGGTTTTTCAATCGCTAGATAAACTAACAAATAGTGTTTATTCGACAGATAGCAAGATATTGAATTTTTCAACAGTCGGATAAGACTTATTTAACGAATAACTCCAATATCTGAAGAATAAATCTATCTGCCGCTTCATTTGCCAGATAACTGTACTATTCGACTGATAGTTTGAGGCATGACGTTTATGACAAACAATTTTCAAAAAATCTTGAAACTGGCACAAAGTTCAACTAGTGCCATAACAAAAAAAAGAAGAAGTAAATAATAGAATTGACATGACACTGTTGACAGAAAATGGACAGAAAAGTCTGTCTTGCTCTAACGTTAGTCTACGCAATATATTTGTTTCACCTCTCTGAAGATTGTGCCAGATAGTTATCAATGGAATAAAGAACAATTGAAAAATTGGAGAACAATTATTCATCCGATAAGCAGTCATATAACTTTGTTCGTTAGATAGTTATTAGATCATTTATCTGAGGATTGAAAAAACGGCCCTAAATGCAATTTCAATGTCTATTTCGAAATTTGCTTACATGATGTATTTCGAAATATGCATTTGTTTGTCTCAATAACTCTTGTCGAGCAAAAAAAGCGTGCGTTAAATTTACGCAATAGAGCAACTAATAGCTAAATAACTAAAATAATATTCAGTTAGTATGTAGGTACCAAACCAATCCAGCTGTGCTCTGTCGGTATAAAGAGTGTATTGAATTGTAATAGGAAAGCCTGTTTGATTTGTTATTCTTAATCTATTCAAAGGGTACATCCTCTGTTTTTTGGTTAGTGGTTTTCGTATATAGATGTGCTTAAAAATTACGGAAGGTGTATGAAAAATGACTCGACCCTCGTGCAAATGACATTTCAAATGTCAACAACAACGCGAACGGCACGACACATACTTTTCCAGGGCAAAAATACAATAGGTTGTAATTTGCTATGCGGTTTTAGAAAGTGACGGTATAAAACCATTGAACCATCATGGTATCCCTTTTTACATGCCATAAAATGACTCAACAATATTCATGTTAAAAAATGGAAAATAAAGTGAAGCTTTCTATTATTAAAAAATTGGCGTTGTTCAAGGTAAACGGAGGTATCTATAGCTCATGTAGGTTATCCTAAAACAAAGTTTTTGGGCCCTCACTTTGCAAATGGCGTGACGAAAGAGGGTAAAAGTACAAAACTTGACCGTTTTTGTCCTTCGAGCTTTCCCTCAATCAATCCATCAGCCCTACGTTGCGTTTTTAGAATACCCTCCCTAAGGTGATTGTGGGAAAATACGTCACAAAATAAGACTGGGAATCCCTAAACTATCTTCGACTCAGGGAACTTGCGTCCCTTTTAAAAAATTGATTATTTATTACAAACATTAAGTGTGGTGGGAATACCTCGTTATCTCACTATTCGCTTAATTTGGGGTGTACTTGTCCTGTGGCAACTTTATTTTTTCATATTCATTTCCAAATGAAATTTATTTAAATTTTCGTCGTCTTCTAGTGAGAATCCATTAAGAAAATGATTTCTGTAGAGGTAGCTCTACAAACAAACTAGCTATGGTTTTTTATAAAGCGTATAGCTGTTTCTGTTAATAATTATAATCGTCAACTTCGTGTGTTTGTTTATTTTGCATGTATGAATTTTCATTAAGGGTGAGAATGTTATTTATCCGTTATCGGTCATTATTATTGAAATCATACCTCCCGTTCCTTTATAATCCATAAGGGGATGTAAGTATATTTTTTATAATATCTTTATTCTATGGTGAATTCACAAAACGGGTTAAATCTTGCCCAAGAGACGTTTGCTTATCCAAATGCCTTAACAGTGTTAAGGGGCCCAGCCCGACCCCTTAGGGAGCCGTCACATGTAAATAAGTCTCATAGGCAAGTTCGTTCGGGTCTCGAGTTGCGACCGGCAAAAATAGATAAAAGACAAATAGTCTTGTTAGATTTTTTGTTTTTTTAACAGCAATTGAAGAGGCTAGTGATGTAGGTAATGCCTACGGAAACATTTCTCCATTTAGTCGATTTTTGCTCGTCAGTTTTTTTTTTTTTTTATTGTATGGAGCAGGGATGGGATCTACGATGTAGAGAGCTTACCCAAAAGGAGCCTATTCACTCTGGCTTTAAAGAGAGTCGGATTATATGTGCTCGGAAATACAGACGCCGCCGGCAGGAGATTCCACTCCTTTGCGGTACGCATTATAAAAGATGTTGAGAAGCGTTTGGTGCGCAAGCGAGGAATAGTCACCAAGAAAGGATGGTAACCTGCCGTGCGTCTGGACGTCCGATGGAAGAAGGGGGAAGGCGGAAGTTGTTGGCCGCCCCATCCCCCCATCCCCATGTAATATCTCTATTAAAAAATCTTTTATTATTGGCATGGCCCAGAGCAGGGGCAAATATTAAAAATGTGGGCTCTATAGAGTATTACTAATTTCTCTGAAATGATTCCAGTTACCTAAAACCCGTGCAATACACAATAAAAAGTTAAAGTTATTATTTATAGTCAGTGTATTGTTGCAAAACGATATTATCGCTAACGTTGTCAATGTTACAGTATAGGGCATACTAAAACATCATGATATCATTATCCGTTAGAAAATGTAGCTTCAACTCCTTGAATAAAATTGTAGTTTAATTGTTTAAATAAAGTCCTGCCATCCATAAATTCAACAAGCCCCAATAGACTTAACTTACAGGGAACCCAATGAAATATTTATAAAAAGCAAATCTATGCACGCAAAGATACCTTCTAAATATTCTAGTGCTGTTCAAAACAGAGAAATCCAGGGACCAGCTGAAATATTCACAAAACGCAATGCTATAATGCGCCCGCGTGATTTATGCGGACCCGATCGCTAAAGAGATTAGTTTAACGGCCTTTTGTCCTTTCTTATTCGATAAACTCCGTTCACGCTGTTTTATTCTTTTGATAAGCAAAATGTGTTGGGGATTTTGGTGGCTATGTGAGGGACATACATGCATACTTAACAGTTTTCTGGGTGAGTTATTGGAAGGATGTTTTAAAAATAGTATGTGACTATTTGTTACGTTATTTTCTTTTTACATATTTCTTTATTCTATTTTCAATATACATATTGCGCCGCTCTATATCCCGGATAAGTAGAAGAAAACCCTTATGTTTTTGGAGGAGTAAGTAGTTGTGTTCAATTGGCGTTGGCGAGTAATTCCATTACATTTTGGTTGGGTATTATGTCGCTTGTGTGAGCATTTACGAATTTTAAAATCGACTCCATTAAAGGTACAAAAGGATTGCAGGGGGGATTTTTTCTTCCAATGCACTGTAAACTTAAAACTAGAGAAATATAAAAATCAAAACTGTAAATAAAACTCTTATAATTCTTCTGCATGACTTAAAACAAAATTAACATCATTCTGCAAAAATTTCGACATTTGGCAATTCGTTGCTAAGACAAGAGCGTGTTACAATTATGTATCTCTCTGAGAATGCCATTGATTAGTTTAGCTATCTACTGGATTGCCAGATTACTTTTGTACGAAACAAGCGCTTTGGACCGGCTCCTGTTCGAAATGTAAGTTTCCAACAAACTCCCATTATTAAGTCCTTCGGATCGACCGGAAAGTTTTAATTAGTTTACATTTAATATTGGTTATCTACGAAGCTATGTTGTTGTTAACAATCAGTAACTGTTAAATATTTTATGAGCATTCATTGGTTTACTTGCCTGCTGATGAAGCATTTATCATCAGGAAATTGGGTTCAAATCATGCTCAGGACTTGCACTAGGAAACATAAAAAAAACATTGCGGGCAAATTTTGTTCCACAACATTAGGAAAATACTTACTACTTTCTAATGCGGCTCAGGTACCCAAAGTGAGTCTTGGCCTCCGACACGACATTGCGCCATTTGTCCCGGTCCTGCGCAGTTTCTCGTCAGTTGACGGTATGAAGATCGCGCAGATATTGGTTATCTACGAAGCTGATTTGTTAACAATCAGAAACTGTTAAATTTCACCGATCCCGCGTTCAGTGACGTCATACTCTCATCCAGAACCTGGAATCCTTTGTTGGTCTCCACCTAATGCATTACTAATAGGCCTCTGGGTCGGAGTTGGGGGTGTAATATCTAGTTCGTAATACCGCTGGACGGTTTCGTTTTTTCATTCTACCACGATTATCTGGAGTGTGATGATTGTTGCCCATTTTCGGGAAGTTCTTCATAAGCATCGGCATCTTGTTTATCTTCAGAATAATGACTGCGGATAACGGATTCATAACACACAGCAAATTCTCCTAAACTCTATTCCTCAAGACATTGCAGACATTTATGGCAGTCTTCTAAAATAGTAAGTATAGCTACTTGATCGAATTAATACAGACCAATAGATTTTCTTCAGTTGTTTTTGACGTTTATTTTGGTTTTAAAATTTTATTTTACCCTGATCCTGTTCGAGTTCGTCGGTGGGGTATTTTGAAAAAATACAGGAACTACATAAAATAGTCATCATGAATTCAGACACAACAAAAGAACTTTTAATAAAAAAAAAAACACTAAGAGATTATCGTACAGCAAAACATCTTTAAAACGTATCACCAAAAGAAAGCTGCGTAACTTTGAAACAGAAGCCAGTGGTTCTGGATCTTGCAATGAGACAACTGCACAAACCTGTGAGAATGAGAAGCTTACAGAAAACCCGACCAAACTTAAAGTCAGTTACTATCTTCCAGGGGCGTGCACAGGGTTTAGGGCTAGGGTAGGCACTAGTAGGCAGGCAGGTATAATAAGGATAAAAAAGCACTTACCAAAAAATTTCATGAATTAGGTTATTACTGTATTGTGTTGACCGGCGACCGGTGGTGTGGTGTTTCCATGCAAAGTGATGTAATGTAAGTTTGGTCACCTCATGTATCTAACCAGGTGATTGAATATTTTGAACAAGTCACACTAGAAGATACCCGAAATGGCCTTGAAAAAGGCCTTGGTTTTTTTGTTATTAACTTTCTTGTTATAACGCACAATTGACAAAATAAATTAACGGTATGATACTACAACTTTGTTTCTATTTATAAATTAAATCTACGCGCCTATCTTTGAGCAAATAACACGCAGGTGATCGTTTTACATCAATTAGGAGCTGTTTTTCAATAGAAATCATAGAAAGAGCTGTGAGTCTTTGTTGCCCCTGAGTGTTACGTAAATACGTGTGAATACGCTTTAATGATGAAAACGACCTTTCTGCGGATGCACTGCTAGCTGGAATAGTAGCAGTCAACTTCGCCAAATGCAAAACTTGAGAAAAGATGGATTGCAAGTTGTTTTCATACAAATGCTGTATAATACTATACGCGCATTTATCTTTAAATTCTGCTGACCGGTAAACAACACGCAGTTCATTTTTGAGACGGTCTACGTCAAATATTCCCGCATAGTTATGAACGACGACATTAAGCAATTCATCTGGAAAATTGTTTGAATAGGAAATACAATTTTCACAATTTTCGAAAAATTTTAAATCTCTAATGTAGGGTCACGGGACTCGCTCAAAACGTTATCAATGACTTCTACGAAAATGCGTTTGTAATTATCTTTGATATTATGAACGTTGCGCTTTCTTTTGGGCGGCCCACAAATTTGCAACGTGGCACTATAATTTCTCTCAAACTCGTCTCTATACTTTTGCATGAAATTATCGAAAGACTTAATCTTTTTGACACAAAATTCTATATCACTAGTTTTTTTTTTTGCAAAATGTCGTACAAGATATCGGATTTGGCAAAAATGTCCGAGAATGTCTTCAAAAAGAAATTAAATTCAAAGTTTTTCAAATGCATTAAAAAAGTTGAGACCTGTTGTAATGTGTCTCCGTCCCATTTATTATCTACGTTGTCTTGCATTTCCTCGAAGAGGTCAAGAAAGTGCGCGTGTTCGTTTGAAATAACGTTAACAGTGCGGGAGTGGTAAGTCCACCGCGTTTCCGCCACGCGTGGCAATTTTTTTATATCGGCAAATTCATTGTAATAAGCTAATCTTTTAGTACCCCCATGGAAAAAGTTGGCTATACTGAAAAAGCGCACTCGTTCAAATGATTTTGAGAGAATTAAGTTTAATACGTGAGCAGCACACCAAACGTAAACTGCTTGCGGACATTTTTGCCGTACCAAGGCTTGTACTCCATTTAAACCGGAAGATAAGACTGAAGCCCCATCGTAAGTTTGCGCGACTAACTTAGAAATACATTCGTATTCTTCCAATAGTTCAAGAATAATAGAACTCAAAGTGACAGCAGTCCTATCAGAGCTGACGTCTACGTATTTAATAAAGCGATCGACCACCTCCGAATTATGAAAATAGCGTAAAATGAAAACTAATTGTTCGCGACCACTGACGTCGGCTGTTTCGTCTGCCATAACGGCAACAAAATGTCTCTTTGAGTTCTTGTTTAATGCGATCGTTCATAACAGAACGCTCATAACGATCATAACGATACGATACGCTCGCGATCAAGTCATTCTGTGTTCTATTCGACAGTCCCGAAAATGAGCTGGTGACGGTTTCTAAATGAGATTCTAAAACTCCGTCATATTTTCCAAGGAAATCGACTAGTTCCAAATAATTTCCCTTGTTATTAGACGCACTTGACTCGTCGTGACCTCTAAACGCTAACTCTTGTTTGTCTAAGAAACAAACAATATCAATCAATCTTTGGAAAATATTTCGGTTGCGATCTACTTTCGCGTTATGTCTTTCAATGTCTTGTTTCAACTGGCTGTCTAAACGGATTTCAATTCTATTTTTACCAAAAGTATGAAATTTAATACGAGCCTCCAAGTGGTTTTCCGACTTTTCGTGCTTTTTGGCCGCGTTAGTAAAGTTATTCAAATCGACATAGCCGGCCTCGTTCCAAACGTTCAAAGAAGTGCAGAATAAAGTACACGGAAAACAAAACAAACTATTGGTGTGTACACAACCTGTTAGCCAGTTGAAAGTCTCGTAAAATTTAATTTGAAAATGACGAGTTGCAATTACCCTTCCTTTGAGTTAAATGCAACTCGGGTACACACCTTCCTCTATGAACGATATTCACCTTAGCTTCAAAATTACACGTTGCAAATCCACCTTTTTTCAGTTTAAACAAACACGGCCGTGTCACAAAGTTCACAGCTATTACTCATTGTTATTAAAGTAATTTACTAACACATGAAGCACTAATTGCTCAAAAAACCTAAGAAAAACACAAAAACTTAAAAAATCACTGCGCGTCACAACAAGAAAGGTAAACAATATGGCGATTCCAAATTCCGCAATGAAAAAAGTGATTAAAATATTGTTTTTACCCAATTCAGCATTGCGCGCTTTATTCATAATGCGTCTTGAGACTATTAAAGCTTTAAAGCGGCCGACGCGCCCACCGCTCGCGAGCTCGCGACGCGTCGCGGCGCTGAGGTGGCTGAGAGTTGTGATTGGTCGTCGTATTTCTGTCGCCAACTTCGCGCCTGCGCACTGGCTGACATGCGCCTCGCGTGCGTTATAAGAGAATGACTTGTACTAAGATCTATTTACGCCACCGATGTTCCTTCGACGACGATTCGCCTTGTATAAATCCAAGTTGGTCGGGACAGAAAAGCTGGGCTTTTCGGATTTGTATGGAGCGAAATCACGCACACTAACGCATTGACAAGTTTTGTGTTCGCACATAGGGTCTTTATAGCACACAGTCATATATTTTCTCTCACTACATGTAAGTAAACGTCAGTTGGAATAGGCAGTGCTTTTGGCGAACGTGAACAAAAGACGAGTGGAATTTGTTAAATTTAAGGATGTGTAAAATTAATATGGGTGCTGTGCTAGTTAGTATGATAGTGTAGTGTAGTTAATTAATGTATATAATTGTGAAGGTATTTATCTGAAAATGACAGGGTAGGCAGTGCTTTTCTGCCTCTATGAAGTGCACGCCCCTGCTATCTTCTTTATTTATTCAAATACAAAAAAGAATAACTATTTGTTATAAAAAAATTATACTCTTTTCCAATACAACACTCATTAGATTAAATATCTTGTAGTCGGTGATCCGATGTCCCTTCGTCTCATCAAGAGTTAACACAAAAGTAAAACATTGTCCCTTAGACCCAACTCTCCTAGAACTTCAATTTCGGAGTTAGAAAACAAGTTATTTCTATCGACCAATCAGCACTGAGAATTCCAAATTCGATTCCAACGTTAGATGCCGTTCCAAGCCGATTGAATACATTGGACTCGTATAAGTGGTCAGTTTCCTTGGCTGAAAAAGAAATAATATTGGACGTAGCTCGTTTTGGACTCTCCATATTGCATTGTTTTGTTACTGTTACCGAACGCTGGAACTTGAGCTTAAAACAATGATGGCTTATTCACACTACAGTGCACTCTTGAGCGCCGTTGCGAAGTTCTTATGCGTACTTCCTTTTGCTTCTGATAGTCTTGATATTAAGTGAAACAATTTTCTCACTGAAGACTTCAGTAAATTCTAACTTCAGTCAACTGTACAAGATGGCGTGCGGAAAATAGAATAAACAGTAAAAATGCGCTGACCTTTCCTTACGTTGGAGCTTAGTCGTCACTATTATTTATTCTTCTTGCAAAAAAATATTGGTCATCAAAATGCTTGTGTATTCTTGTTCTGTCTGTAGATTTATTGTTTGCAAGAGTGCTGTTTTTAAAGTTGTTGTAGACTTTTCTTTGTTTATTTATCTCGTGGCATCTTCAAATGAATCTGTGCTTAAACATATCGGAGTTTGGTGTTTCAGCAAAACTAAATTAACAAATATCTGAAGGTATTGTGTGTTATTACTTATTGTGTTATTTTAAAGCAATGTTCGTTCAAAAAATACGAATTAAATTTTATCATGATGTATAAATGGAACATTGGTAAAAGTCAAGAATTAAACTTAAGTTGAAATAAGTTGGTTTTAAGTTAGTTAGAGAGGTGCTGTCCTTGTAGTGTGCAAGGTAAAAGAAATAACGTATGTCGCCTTCCTTATCCTGGTTTAAGAAATATCCAAATAAAAACAAGTAATACCATTTTACACGTGTCAATATATCAATCAACGGCCCGTTACAGTTCACTGCTAGACTATGTGGACTATGTGCCATAATCTCCACGCTTGGCAGGCGGGTTGGAGATCGCAGATTAAAAGGTTACTGTAACAGAGAGCGCTGCTGCCCGTTCCCTGTTCAATGTGTAGTCCCTAAGTCGCCTCTTACGACACCCACGGGAAGAGTTGGGGCTGGTTATAAATCGAAAAATGAAAAATCGATCTTGGACAGGACTCGAACCATTCATCATTTTAAATTTTTGGCTTTATAATTATTAGATATTTCGTTAACAGACGTTTTCTGTATCATTAATAATCTATGTAGCATATAAACCATGAAATTAAATGGTTTTATGAAGATAAAAAATCAACTATAAAATTTTTTCTGTACCGTTGTTTATGTTGTGTATTTCCTGAGTGCATATTCTAGTCTATTCCAACAGATTAAAAATATGCAACAATAAAAATTGTCTATGTATAGCCATAGGGCTATCCATATTTCTCGTCTATGCCTATGGATAGCCATATGCATAGACATAGACAATTTTTATTGTTGCACATTTTAAATGTTCAATAATAATGTCAATAGTTAGTACTTACTGCTTCCGTAAAGGTCGATATCTATCGGGCAAGAAAAACCTGTAAAGCCTATATAAAAGTACTATTGTTGCGTACACAAAAAAGTGACTTGCGAACTACGAGTACCTATAGATATTACAAATATCAAAATCATTCACTTAACTTAGCAAACAAATGTTTTTCAGTAACAGTATTTACAAAACTTAAGTTTTTAAATAATTAAAATTTTCAGAGCGTTTAGTTTGTCAGCCATTATTAATCTAAACTGACTCTTAAATCTCAAATCTCTTTTGCTTTTCACTTAACGTCCCCTATATGGCTCTTAAGTTTCCACCGAGAGCGGAATCTGTTTTCGTAACGAACTTCCAACTTAAATTAGAAAGCTTAACCCAGCTGCGGATCTCACACACAACTCGAATTGGCATTTAGTGGGTTTTATATTCACCCTTTGTTTGTATGGTGCATTTATAACAGACTTGTGTGAAAGTTGTGAGACTCAATTTCTTTAATATACTACCAATTTGTACTTACAAATATACTTACCAATTTGCATGCGTTGATTGTGATGTTATATTTTTCTATGAACTTTTGTATTTCCTACCATTTTTCAACATTGTCAACATTTTGTTAGATAATTATTTGTAAGCTGATAACAAGATGTTAATAGGGATTCTTTATGGTCCTTATTTATAGAAGCAAGTGCTAATGTTCTACGACCCTTAGAATCAATAAAAATAAAGTCACACAGCAAGCCAGCTTCATCCAATTTCTTAATAATCTTTAGTTTTTGTTCCTTAATATCCCCAGACAAAGTTGAAGGGCTCGTCCTACACAGGATAATGCAGAATAAAATAGAATAGAAGCTTTATTTGCACTAATTCCGAAAAAAGAGAGGAACATTTCGCCTCCTTCTCATCCTTCTTTGATAAGGAATGGAATTCTAAGGCTGAATGAGGAGTGATGTTTTTGATAGAGCGATATTAAAGTCCGGGGACGCCCTTGAATTTTATGTTGTTAGTTCAATGGTCGTACCTAATGACATATTATTCTTAAGTACCTGCTATTGTATGTAAGATAGCCATTATCTGAGGATGCTTGTAAGTGTAAGATATAGTATAAGTATCGCAGAGACTAACGCAGGCAGGCAAAGTTAATACTCTAAAAAGAAAAATATCCCCAGCAACGATAAGAAACTAAATAGTTCCAACTAAAAGTTCGGTAACTCTGAGCGTAATGCCAACAGACTAAATTTGCCTACTGCGTCCAACTTGGAACATTTGTCAGCGGCACGGCTCTCGCGAGTAGACTGGAGTATTCAATTCAACTACAAAAACAACATTTGGACTTTGTTCTAATTAATTACCATGATTATAAAGCTTAGTTGCCTGTGGCAATAATTGAAAGTCCAGATTTAGTAAACTGTTGTTCCCCAACGCCAATATATTTTTCATTTGATTCCTCCGAATAAAGCCCAAGTCACACAGAGCCGTGCCGGGGGCGGTCCGGGGCCGGGAAAGCGGGACGGTGCTATGGCGCGGCCTATGCCGCCATGCACCTATAAAAGATTTGGTTCGTTGTAAAGCAGGTGCAGGTTATTAAATGGATGTTTTAGGATTTATTTTATTAATAAAGAAAACACACGTTCTTGTTAGAATTCCAATTGACATCAATTTTTTTTTTCAATAGTGTTATACTTAACTTCTAGGGTTGTACCGAATCGTAACATCCTCCCAAACCAAGAAACAGAAACAAATCTAACATTTAAGAAATTAAACAATTTATTCAAAGGAAAGATGTTTTTTCTAATATTCTATAGTATCAAATTATCTTCAATTTTACTGTATTCTATAGACTAGAATTTATCAGTTCACCATTAACAATTTATTTAGTATTTTATTATCATCTAGAATCTAAAGAACTAAATGTGTATTATTTTTATCTAGTATTCATTAGGTAAGTTACAAACTTAGGAATAAACTTAATCTATATAGCCACTGTGTAGTTCTGAATGATTTTGGATATTAGGTTTTTTGTTTACCTGACTACAGGGAAGCAAAATTATTTTAGCTGCTACGTATGCATTTTCATCTATTCTTGCAATTATCGTTATTAATTAAACAAAAAGATAGAAGCATATATTGATTTTAGTACTGCACTAAAAATACTTTTTTAGTAATGTGCCATGTTGAATATAATTGAATTCATTAGGAGAATTAATTTTAAGACTGAGAGGACCCATAATTACTATCCACAAAGTCTAGGCTTTTCCCTATATTGACTGCCAGCTATTTAATATGAAACGGCTGTCAACAATAAATTCTCTCGGGTTGCACTGGTCACCACAATTGTTTTGCTCGGGATTTAGGATGCTAAACAAATCATAATCATTGTGTTATAGGTATGGTAGGTATATTTTTTTTAATTATTAAGAAACAAACAGTCTTACATAGTTATATATGCCACAGGTTATTTTTAAATTATAGACCTACAGTTTCCTAACTTGTTTTTATAACGTTCTAATATTTTAAGGTTTTCGTGGTTGTTCTCTACACTAAAAATTACTCGTGACCACGGAGCGTGCAACCGTTCCGAAATATCGAGGTAACAATATTATTAAATATTGCTGAAGGTAATACTCTTTTGGTAATAAGGACACTGGCTGTTTTTATAAACACTCTGTATTTCTATATTTGATTTGTATGTCACTCGTCTTTTAATAGTTTTGCATCTAACACATCGCCTTTTTGATTTAAAGAAATATATTTTTACACAATATCTCCACTGCGATATTTCTATTACACTGCAAATATAACCGTGGATAAGTTTGTAAGTATGTCTGTTTTCCGTTTAGGTTCGATACATTTCGGTTCAGTCCTGAATTCAAATACCATTGTATACATTACACTGTATCATCAAAATTATTCTTATACATGAGATCATAATTTTGACGAGTGAAACACACCTCAACCATATTTTTTAAATAAGCTCTAGGGTTGGATGTTTGGATTCTTCTTTGTGACACATGACTTGGTATATTCAAAAAGTTTTCTGGCGACATTGACTGTACAATTACTTTCGACTTATTAATGGAAGAGACTCTTCAAAATCAGTA
The DNA here is from genome assembly GCA_951230895.1 of Carpatolechia fugitivella. Classification (NCBI taxonomy): domain Eukaryota; kingdom Metazoa; phylum Arthropoda; class Insecta; order Lepidoptera; family Gelechiidae; genus Carpatolechia; species Carpatolechia fugitivella. Next base: position 3,094,046 of record OX579654.1, on the reverse strand, counting down.
AAATCGTAAAGTTTACCTTTTTTTTCATTGCCAGCTCTACTTGATGGTGCACTTGATCGCTGCTCATAAAGGTGTGGCCGGGTTCAAAGTAATACAGAATTATTTTTTCTGTAGCAATGGCTTCACTGTTAATCATGTGAATGAGCGTCGAATATAACAACCAATTTTTGTTTTGTGAGCTGCAATTATCGAGCCACATATGTATTTGATCAACATCTAGAGATTTACGTAATGTATGTATGTATGTATGTCTTGTGGGGGACGCCTGCGACGGAGCGCAGACGGGTGACCTGCTCTGTGTGTAGAACTATTTCACCCCTAATTCCCAGTTCGGTTGTCGCCCTTCGGACTCGCGGTGCATCGGACATTTCTCCCTGTTCCCTGTAGCCGATTCACCCCAGACAGAAGGGGGTACCACATCGCATGAAGGGAACCCGGAGATTCCCCCCACGGAGCTCCCCCCCCCCCGTCCAAAGTTCCTCGGTAGTGCTCCCACACTTCCTTAGCGTGGGATCCTCCGGATCGCATGGTGTCACACAACTCGTCCCCTTCGACGGTCCAACAGGTTAGTCCTCGCCCCGCTATTCCTCTAGGAGGCAACCGAGGAGCACTGGTTTTACTGGTGCCCCGGCAGCGTCGACCCCTCGAATCTTCCCGATGCTCTGCAAAGTCTGATTATGTTCCCTATTGAAATGTCCCTTAACTGATCCCTATCAATCCTATCGGTTCCTAGTATCTCCCATCTTGGTAGAGAATACATAGGACATTCCGCAATTAGGTGAATGCTTGTTTCTTCTTCCCCACATTCGGGACATGACGGATCTGTGGCTTTCTTCATAATAGTGAGGTGTCTGTTTAGTGCACAGTGTCCAGTAATTATCCCTGTAACCAGCCTCGCCTCTTTTTTCTTACACTTTTTTCTTTTCTTCTAGTAGTCTTTTGGTACAGTTTCTGTAGACTGTCGGAGACCTTTTGTCTCCCTCCATCTGGCGTTTGTTTCTGTGGTTATTTTCTTTTTAATCACTCCAATTGTTATTCTTTGAGGTATTGGTAGCCGAGGTTCCGGACCAGTGAAGGTTTCATCAGCACCCGTTCTGGCCAGTTCATCCGCTATCTCATTACCTTCAGTGCCTTGGTGTCCAGGCACCCACGCTAATGTAATATTTCTTCTCCTCGATGCTAAATTTAATGCTTGTTTGCATTCCTTTACCAGGGCTGACATAGTTTCTGGCTTGTCCAGCGCCTTCAAGGCCGCCTGACTGTCGCTGTAGATGATCACATTGTCTTTGCAACCAGGTTCCTCAGTTTGGAGTTGTCTGGTGCATTCTAAAATGGCAAATATCTCAGCCTGAAATACGCTTGCAAATTTGCCTAGTCTTTCCGATATCTTTACAGGAGTATTATCGGTAATGTATATACCAGCACCAGATAGTCCTGTTGATTCTTTCCTTGACCCGTCTGTGAAGCACATTGTTATGTCCTCCCCTTGACTTAGTTCCCAATTCTCTCTTGACCCTATGTGAATTCTGTATTTCTTATCAAAGATTCTTTGCTTCTTGATGAGATCATTGTTGGCAAAGATCAATGACATTTTTTCTTCAAATTCTTTTCCTATGACCGCGTGTCCACCATTAACATGTTTTGGTTTCCACATTCCAAAGGATTTCAGTCTATAGAATTGTTCTAATGCTTTCTTTTTTATTTCTAGGTCGGGAGGATTAAATCCTAGAATCATGTCCATCGCCGCAGTCGGCGTGGTTTTGATTGCCCCTGTTATCATAAGGCCCGCTAGTCTTTGTACTTGATTGAGTTCTTTGAGATTGTTTTTGATGCTGGCCCTGTGCCACCACACAATTGCTCCGTAGAGAAGTCTCGGGAGGATTATGGCTTTGTATATCCAGTGTGATATACCTGGCCGCAGTCCCAAAGTCTTGCCTATTGCCCGGCTGCATTGTATCATGGCTATTTTGGCTTTCGTACATTGTTTCTTTATGTGTGAATTAAACATTAGTTGACTATCTAATGTTACACCTAGGTATTTAATTTCTTTAGTTATCTCTAGTTTGGTTCCGTCTATTGAAACCGAAATGTTACCTGGTAGTTTCCTCTTTTTTGTAAATATGATTAACTTTGTCTTTTCCGGATTGAGGTTCAGTCCTTTGGTTCTGCACCATTTTAGAGCTGTCTCTATACCCAGTTTCAAGATGTTGTTCATCATATTTAGATCCTGTAACTAGAATTACTCCATCATCTGAGTATGCTTGCATGTATATCATCTTCTGGCTAATCACCTTTATGAGGTCGTCCAATAGTAGACACCACATCAGCGGGGATAGGCAGCCTCCCTGAGGGAAACCTCTGTTGGTTCTCACAGTGATTGTTTTGCCTCCCAGCTCTGCTGATATCTGCCTTTGCATTCATTATCCAGCCTTTGATGACTGGTTTGATGCCTTCTCTTGTCAAAGATCTATCAATGGCTTCAGTGGTGGCCTTTTCGAACGCTCCTTCTATGTCAAAGAAGCATCCGACCGCAATTTCCCTTTTCTGTAGCGAGTCTTCTATTCTGGTCACTAAGTTGTGAAGCGCAGTCTCTGTTGATTTGTTTTCCATATACGCGTGTTGGTTCACATGTAATGGATTTTTGCTGTTTTCTATGCTGCTGCGTATATGTCTGTCAACTATCTTCTCCTGGCCCTTCATCATGAAAGTTGAAAGGCTGATACATCTGAAGGATTTGGGGTTCTGATATGTCTTCTTGCCAGGTTTTGGGATGAAGACAGCCCTCACCTTTCTCCAGCTAGCTGGAATGTATCCGGACAGTATACTTCCTTTATATAGATCTATGAGGTCGTTTTTTATATATCTGTAAGCCATCTGGAGCATCTTTGGGAATATTCCATCCGCCGCCGCTTATATGGCGCAAAGGAGAAGATGCTCCATCTGACTAGTTCTTCAGTGACTACGCCGCTTATGTCCCCTCCGAGAGATAGTGTGGCGTCTATAATTTCCCTGTCATGTACCGAACACTCTGGAAAGTGCGTCTTCATCATGATATCCAGCACTTCTTCAGGTTCGGTTATCAGTTTATCACCCTCTCTGATGCTGCCTAGTTTGCTTGCTTTGTCACTGGCTAGTGTTTTCACCAGTCTTGCAGTGTCTGGATATGAATTAATGTTGTTGCAGTAATCCCTCCAGCTCTTCCTGCTTTCTTTGCGACACCTATTCCTTAGGATGTTCCTGTTGGCCCTGTACGTGTCCCAGTTCTCTTGGTTGTTACTCTTGAGAGCAACCCTGAGTGCTCGGCGTGTTCTCTTTCTTTCCTTCTTAAGTTCTTTGCACCACCATGCTTGTCCTTTGCCTTTCCCTATCTCCTTTAGTGGACATGCCTGCTGAAAGGCGTTTATAAGGGATTCCTCAATCTTAGTTGTCATGGCTTCTATATCATCCCTGCTTTTTGGTATCTCGCTTGTGGATGGGGTGTATTCTCCGACTATCTTATCGAAGAGTGCCCAGTCTGTTTTGCATATATTCCTTGTTTTAATCGCCTCAATCTTACTGTTAATATGGAAGGTAATCCTTCGGTGCTCCGAGTAGGAATCGTCAGTATCTACCATCCAGTTGCCTATATGCTTGCTCATACCCCTAGAAGCTAGTGTTATGTCGAGTACCTCCCGCCTGGTCCGAGTGACAAAGGTAGGTGTGTCCCCTACATTTACTATTTCAAGGTTGTTGCTAATGATATATTCTAGAAAGAATTCTCCCTATACATTACAGTTGGTGCTACCCCACGACTCATGGTGTGAGTTGGCATCACATCCGATTATAAATGAGATGTTCTTACCTATATATCCTGCTGTAACGTCCTCTAGTACCTTTGTTGGAGGCTCGAAGTCCGCTTCACTGGGGGTGTAGGCCGACATAAACGCCATCCTTTTTTCAGTTTGTTCACTCATTGGAACTGTTACTTCTACTACCACTAGATCTCTGTAACATACACATTCTATTAGTCCTAATGCCCTAGCTCTTTTGCTGGCAAAGATGCATGTTCTCGGATCTTCCTCACCGTAATGATAGAAGAGATCTCCCCCCAGGCATCCCAGCCCCGCCACGCGTCTGTTATAAACGTATGGCTCTTGCAAAAGGGCTAGGTCAATTTTCTTCTCCACAACATATCTGCATAGTTCGGCTGTTGCCGTTTTGCAATGTTGCATATTTAGCTGAAGTACCTTTAGTGTTTGAGTGTTATTGTTGTTTTGTGTATGTGTTTGTTTGTGTGACGCCATTTGTGTTTGTGTATTTGTTATGTGTATGTGTGTCTGTTATGTCTTAGCGCTGCAGCTGGACCCCCGTCATCAGCTGCTGAGGTTCCCAGGCCCTTGCCGAAAACGACATGTGCCCTCAAACCCCCGTTCAGCTTCCGAGGAAGGTCCCGCAACAGGGCCTGCTGTCTGTCTTGAGGGTCCGACAACATTGGTTCCCCCCGCTGGCGCAGTCCGCCCATGGTCGGTGCTACCCCTTCCATGAGGCATATGCCTTCCCGCGGAGTTCCCCTCAGTCATCGCAACCCTCGTTCCTTGTCTTTCTGCTGTACCTTTGGGTTTAATCATCCGGACCTGCACCTGGGTGGCTTCCAGGGCGATCCAGATATGATCCCTCTCTTCATTTAATACTCCTTGGGGTAGTCCTACTGTCAGTCTCCCTCCCAGAGGGTAGGTCTCCCTGGTCAGCAGAACCCACTCCTTCGTCCTGAGCTCCTGGGCCCTGTGTTTGTTCTGGCCCCGGATATACCTCATAACGTCATCGACATGGTGTTCCCGTTTTCCGGGAAACCATATCGATGCGCGGACTCTGTCCATGGGTCTGATGCCCAGGGATACACCCTCCACGGATCCAAAGTCCTGGGAGAGAGCCCAGTCCCTCGCCTCCACCGTCATTGGGGTCAGAAGAAAGAATCCCTCCGACACCAACCCCGATGTCGCGAAGCACAGAGCCTCTCCCGGGACATTGTCGTCTTCTAGGTCCCTTCCAATTAGCTCGTTGAGCCTCTTCCGGATGATCTCCATGAAGCCCTCGTCCATCTGCAGACCATCCCTCCTGTAGATCATGAGGGCGAGGTCGCTTTGCTCCTTAGCAGAGCCTCGCGGCCCCTCCTCCGGCCCCAAGAAGGGACGCTTTGCAGGACGCTGTTGCGACTTCTCCTCCGGGTCTGTATTCTGCCTCTTAGTTTTGCGTCTCGCATTCGTCGTCACCGTCCTAGGGACAGGCGGCTGTTCCGCGGCTCGCAAGGCTTCCTTCCTCCTCTTCTTTTCCCTTCTCCGTTGGGCCCTTGTTGGTTTGGTGACGAAGCCGTCTGCGCTTGTGCCCGCGCCCGGCGTCACCATCTCTACGTCCACCTTTCCATCACTTCCTGTGGGCCCGGACTTGGTTTCACCCTCGCCCGTTACCACAGGTTGCGTCGTACTCGGCTTGTACTCTATGGAGCTAGGCTGCGTCTGAGGTGACAGCAGTAGCTCCTCTATACTTGATGCGAGCATCAAGTCATCCCCCTCTTCTCTAACTTCAGCGTCAACTTGTCCCCCCCCAGAATACGATGGGGAGCTGCCCGAAGAGGCATCATTCGCGGATTCCGCCAATGTTGCCTCTTCGACGAGGGATTCCCCAACGCTGTGAGCGTTGGGACCCTCCTTGGTAGTCCTTTTAGTGGCGCGTCTGTTCATATTTCTTGAAAACTCCCGTCCGTACGTCAATCTTGCGATCCGAGGGTCGCTCGAGTGTGGTTCGGCACGCACAGCAATTGAGTTCTCAATTGCTCTGCGTGCCTCTATTGTCCTCCCCCTTAGACCCCCATGCCGTAAGCATGAGCATCCAAGGAGGAAGGAGTGGGTCACACAGTAATTCCTAGCATCCCTGCAAGAGAATTATCTGTGCGCCCCTGGTGCCCTCCTCTTTTGTCCGGGCTTGGGACCGGCAACTTAACACCCCATGCGATACACATGGAGGAGCCAAGTAAGCAGAGTTTTACGTAATAGAAAATTTTAAAATGCAGGCATGATATCCTCTTGTTTTCGGCCCGCAATGCCATCATGCCAGATAACTGTAATGGGTTTACACTCTGTGGTAATCTTGCCAAGTGGTGCGAAGGTTTGATTGTATACTACAAGGCGCGAAGAGAAAATTGCAGCTTTTAACATCTCTAACCTTGGTAACATAATCACCTTTTCGAGATCAGCACTATAGAATATTTTTGAATTATTTTGTGGTTCCACTTTATGTGCTGTGTAAAGCTCTCGTGCTTTTTTGTACCTTAGGTGATGTTTATCCCAATCCACGCAAACTGTACACTCTTCATGTATCTGGACAGTAGCATCGTGTGATGTTTCCTTTTTGTGAAAATTATACGCCTCGCATAATTCACATTCTTCATTGCCGAGAGCAGCAAAAGATATGTTCATATTTTTAACATGTGATCTGTATAAGCTGTACGAAATATTTTTATCGGGGTACGTCTCAAAAAATGTTTATGCATTTGAGTTATGGTTATGTCACTTGGAAGGTATCGTCGCAGAGGTGCATGTTCACGCCTATAGTGTGGTTCTAACGGGTTAAACGATTCAACGTGCTGATTCAGTAAATCACGATCAAATGTTGGTGTTTTCTGGTGTTTACCACGTTTATCAGTTAAAGGATCAGTAAAAGTTGTATTTAAGATCCTGTCGTTATTTTTCAAATATCCTAGAGTAGTAAGGAAAAATATTTTGCATACCTCTTCTCTACTGCCGTCTTGTTTTTTAAATACAAAACTTCTTTTTGGTTTCCTTTTTGGCTGGCTCGTAATTTTTCTTTTCGGCACTGCTACATAAGTGTGTGCTTTAATATATGTATGTTGTTCTTGCCATGACATATCACAATATTCTTTATTAATAGCTTCTCTATCTTCTTGGTTCAACAGGGTCATACACTTCTTAAGACACTTTTCATTGCACCCAGGTTTAACACTATGTTAATAATAATAATAATAATAAAAATATTTATTTCCACCCATACAGAGAGTACAGTTTATATTACAATAAAATTGACAAGTAGGTAAATAGACATTTAGATACAATTTAGAATAAAGTAAAGTGTTCATTTCTTCTTTTCTTTTTTGCATCCAATTTCCGCTGTTGCAAAGGGGTGTCATATTTCTTTCGTTTGCGTGATGGTTGTGGTACTTCAGGCAATGTGAAACTACTCGTATAACTACCATCAACGGTATTGCTACGCTTGCGGAAGCATGGGCGTTCGGGCATCAGTTGATAATTTGGATTGCAGCCTACACTCATTCGTTTTTTTGCTCCTTACAGGTACATCAGATGCGGGACTTTCAGGGGAATCGGATGGACAGTAATCTTTGTCAAGAACGGAATCGTCTGAATCAAAATCAAGGGGGTTGTTTTCACTTGTTTCCTTTGTATTCGATTGGAATTCTTCATCAAGCGGAGAATCGTCTGGTGGCATTAATTCATTGCATGTTAAATCTACTTCGATGGGGGTGTCCACGACATGCTTTGTAATAGTTTGATGGACTGTACTTTCGTTGAAAAGAGCCTGTTTTAATTGACTTGTATCTTAACTCAACAAATGATGCGACGTGTATGTAGTTTGCGTCTCATAAAATGTATTAAAAATGCTGCCGGTCATGGAATAAGGCCTCGTATAAATACTGTTAAAATAATCAGCTGAACCAAACTCAGGTTTACTACATTTTTTGTGTCTGAGTCATTGTTTGTTGAAAGCTCAGTAGAAGTAATCACAGGTTGTTCCTTAATCATATCTAAAATACTTTTGGCTCTTCTAGAAATAGTAGAGTTTCTGTAAAAAGAAATAAGTTCTTTAAATTATTTTGTATTTGTAAATGAAAATGAAATGCGCGCGTATATTTATGAAACAAAAATATTCAAGCTAAAGAAGGTAAAAAACTTACCTAAACTGACGGTCCGCCATCGCGAAATTGGCGGGAACACACCTGGAGCGACCTTCTCCTGTAAGCGCCTGCGTCGCACTAATTTCACACCCGCCCCCTGATCTCGGAACAAAATCGTACCCCGCGCGAGAGCAGTTAACGGCATTATTGTGTATTAGTGTGTGATAACCGCATTTTAGTCTAACTTTGACGGACAGTTTAATTTTGGAAATGCTGTTAATGGCTTATAACATACGCAAAGTCAATATTTACCTGTAATGCCGTTAAGCGTCTTTAACCACATTTATGTCTAGTTTTTTCAGTTGACGACGTTATAGTTTAAGAAAGGTGAAATTCTATACTCAAAAAAGATTAGCAATAAAACCAATTAAAGTATTTTTACCGCTTTATAGTGTACAAAAGACCGTTAGCGGCAATTTAGAAAATCAGCCATATAAAAAACGTGAACCAAAAATATGAGTTGATGAACCTTAGCGGCTGTATAGACTAACAAAGTTACTTAATGGAATTTTAGTTTCACGCATGAAAAAAATGTACTTAACGGCATTCTTATATTTATTATCTCCTAAACTATTAAAGATTTCGAAAAGTCAAAAATACAGATCGATAGAGTTTTTTCTTGTCATTCATATAGCATCAAAAGTTAAATTTCGACCTGATGTCAGATAACGGCATTTTAGCTATACCACGGCAGTTTTAGAAAATTGGACCTCAAAAAAGGCGCTAAATTCCACAAAATTTTAGCCGTTGATAAGAAAATCAATCATATTTAATGACTTAATGATAATTTTATATCATTTTAAAAGTCAACTAAGTCTAACAACTCCATCAAATTGTCGTTGTCACCTCATGTTCAGAAGCAGATGATATGCCTTCGCCAAATTTTTTGACAGTTTTGGTAATTTTGTTGAGGACTTTGGTATATTGATTACTTTATATTGAAGGTTGATTTATTTATTTTATTTATTTATTATCACAAAAAAATAAAAAAATCAAAGGTATTGCTTTCATAAGTAAAGGGTTTTTAGAGCTCAATAACATTGTCTAATATTCCATTTTACTTTAATAAAGTTCTACCAAAAGTCGTTTAGGAAACCCGAACACTTCCGGCCTGAGTATTTTTTATTACGGCAGGTAACAATAAAATCTTGAAAATATGCTGCAATAAACTAAGTCGTAAACTGCAAATTTCATGAAACAAATTGAATTCTCTGCCTCAATTTGCAGCTAGAGTCTTTTTTCTTACTTTAGTTTCATCTACACATTCGTATGCGTGTAAATAACCAAAAATAAAGCAAATCCATGAATCGCATTTTGTCAGGCAAAATTACCAATAAGGATTTGGATGACCCTCTGAAAAAAAGTGCTCAATTGTATTATAATACTCATACACATAGGAAATAGATTGAACATTACACTATCATTGATTTATTTGCCTGCGCCTATTTGCAATTTATCCCCAAGATTGAATGTATTAAAATGACTTGATTAAAATAACACTCTGTACACACCTACTCCACTTTGCAGGGATTTGCACTTTGAGAGGGAAGGAAAGTGCAAGTCATCAAGAGAGAGGAAAATGTTGACAAAGCAAAACAATCGTTTTCATTTTAGTGACTATTATTAAAAAAAAAACTGTTTTAATTAATCTTATTCTAGGAGTTCCATACGGCCGTCGGAAAGTGCAAGTCATCAAAAGAGAAGAAAATGTTGACAAAGTAAAACAATCGTTTTTATTTTAGTAATGTTTATTAAAAAAAACTGTTTTAATTAATCTTATTCTAGGAGTTCCATACGGCCGTCGGAAAGTGCAAGTCATCAAAAGAGAAGAAAATGTTGACAAAGTAAAACAATCGTTTTTATTTTAGTAATGTTTATTAAAAAAAACTGTTTTAATTAATCTTATTCTAGGAGTTCCATACGGCCGTCGGAAAGTGCAAGTCATCAAAAGAGAAGAAAATGTTGACAAAGTAAAACAATCGTTTTTATTTTAGTAATGTTTATTAAAAAAAACTGTTTTAATTAATCTTATTCTAGGAGTTCCATACGGCCGTCGGAAAGTGCAAGTCATCAAAAGAGAAGAAAATGTTGACAAAGTAAAACAATCGTTTTTATTTTAGTAATGTTTATTAAAAAAAACTGTTTTAATTAATCTTATTCTAGGAGTTCCATACGGCCGTCGGAAAGTGCAAGTCATCAAAAGAGAAGAAAATGTTGACAAAGTAAAACAATCGTTTTTATTTTAGTAATGTTTATTAAAAAAAACTGTTTTAATTAATCTTATTCTAGGAGTTCCATACGGCCGTCGGAAAGTGCAAGTCATCAAAAGAGAAGAAAATGTTGACAAAGTAAAACAATCGTTTTTATTTTAGTAATGTTTATTAAAAAAAACTGTTTTAATTAATCTTATTCTAGGAGTTCCATACGGCCGTCGGAAAGTGCAAGTCATCAAAAGAGAAGAAAATGTTGACAAAGTAAAACAATCGTTTTTATTTTAGTAATGTTTATTAAAAAAAACTGTTTTAATTAATCTTATTCTAGGAGTTCCATACGGCCGTCGGAAAGTGCAAGTCATCAAAAGAGAAGAAAATGTTGACAAAGTAAAACAATCGTTTTTATTTTAGTAATGTTTATTAAAAAAAACTGTTTTAATTAATCTTATTCTAGGAGTTCCATATGGCCGTCGGAAAGTGCAAGTCATCAAAAGAGAAGAAAATGTTGACAAAGTAAAACAATCGTTTTTATTTTAGTAATGTTTATTAAAAAAAACTGTTTTAATTAATCTTATTTTAGGAGCCGCAGTTCCATACGGCCGTCTCTGGTGCTAAAAATAAAAAACAAAAATTAGGTTACATAGGAAATTACAAATCATAAATAGGGAACACATATACGAACATTAACATGAACACTGCGGTTTTTAAACCTTTTCAACTCTTCAGATCAGAAAGACCACCAAGACCATCTATGCTACTCGTGAACTGTGTCTAATAACTATAAAGCGAAAAATGAAAAATTTTCTCGATCTTTGACAGGACTCGAACCTGCATCTCCTTGGCCATCCGGGCCAGAAACAAGCGCATTACCATTATTATTATAATTATTAGATATTTCGTTAACAGACGCAATCTGTAACAATAATAATCTACAATGAACTGCGTCATGGAAAACTTTATTTCCCTTAGTTTATTATTTTACTTTTGTTATTATTTAAAATAAAAAAAATATCAAAAAAACAAAAACCCGACTGCGTGAAAAATTTAAAACTTTGAAACTTAATAAATAAATGAACTCAAAAGATGCAAAAAAGCTGTTTTTTTTTGTTTTGAATGATCGTGGTTGATAGTGTTCATAATAGCAGTCGCAGGCATCAAAATATTCATAATTCACAAAAACGCTATGATGGAACATACATACATACATACACACACTCAAAACACAACCCTCCTTCTAAAGCAGTCGGGTAATTATTCATCGAGTAGTAAGTTTGGTAAGTATTCATTTACTTACACGAAGCACAGCCCCGGCGGCGACGACGCTGTTCTGGATCCCCAGCAGAAGCGTGACCACCATACAAGCCAAAAAGCCCGGCATGCCCTAACGTAATAATGCGGATATCGAACGAAAGTCCAAAAAAACAATTAAATTTTCGCGCCAGTTTTCATTCGAAACTTGCAGAATCAATCGCGCGCTCGCTCGCTAACATTAACCCTATTCCAGGCGACACACTCTACAAACCAACGAGTCGCGTTCGTGCCGACACGAAACGCGTCTCGGGATTGCTCGGTAGCTCGGACCGCCGCGCCGCCATCTCACTCCAACCCGTGGGCTTTTATGGGGCATGCTTTTGCGTCTCTTTTACTCTTACGCAATCTTATGGAGATCTGTGACGTCGTTGTGTTATGAACTTTTTTTAACAATATTGAAAATAGTACTAGATTTTGGGAAAAATTAAGCCGGGCTTGCGCATGAAACCAGGCTTCCGCATTTGAATGTAGTGGTAAATTGAGTAATGATGCGAAGCTATGTTCGGGACGGTTACGTTGCATTCTTCTGTTGTTGACAGTTGTTGTTTGAGCGGGGAAAATTTAGTTTTGTGTAGGATTTGCGTTTAAAATGAGTGTAGATCTGGGTGATATTGTTCCGTGTAGTGATTTGAAGTGTGTGCAAAGTTTAACAAGCGGGGGAAAGGTAAAGTCATTGACCTTACCCGATAAAGAGCAGCTTATTTCTTCGCCAAAACCAACACCAGATTTGTTGATTTCTCAGTCAAGTAAGTCTCATAAAAGACAATTTAATAGATCTGTGTACAAAACTCATTGGGTAGCTGGATGCTCGCATTCCAATAAGTTATATTGTTGGTGTTGCATATTCTTTTCCAACGAGAAAAATGCATGGAATACGTTTAGTTATGACGATTTAAATAACATATCTAATGCCATAAAAAGGCACCAAAACTCACAAAACACATGAACACTGTTATTTCTTTTTGTAATTTTGGTAAACAGCGTATAGAAGCTTCTTTATCTCTCGTCAGTTACCTATCTGACGAAATCTCAAAACATAACTCGCGCGTCGACCACAATCGTAGTGTTTTTCAGAGATTAGTAGATATTGTTTGTCATTTAGCACAACAAGAACTGCCTTTCAGAGGGCATGATGAGACCATAACTTAATTAAATAAAGGAAATTTCTTAAAATTAGTATCTTTGCTTTCGAAATACGATCTCGTCTTGGAAAAACATATGCAATACCAAAATAGCAGCAAACCGGGGCCAAGTTATTTATCTAACAAAATTCAAAATGATGTTATTCATTAAGTAGTATTATTCATTCCTACGAAAATATATCATCGGCATGCCCTACTATTAGACCCTAGGCACGCCACTGATCCCCAGTACTAAAAATGGTAAGTTTTTATTAAATAATATATATATATTTATATATACTAGCGGTCCGCCGGCGGCTACGCTAGCGTTATCTAAGATTTTCCCGTGGGTATAAGACTTTTCCCGGTAAAAAGTAGCCTAGGGTACAAACTATCTCTATTCCAAATTTCATCCAAATCCGTCCAGTAGTTTAGGCGTGAAAGCGGAACAAACATCAAAATATCCAGACATCTAAACATCCAAATATATTTTCACATTTATAATATTAGTGTGAAGTGTGATATATAAATAAAATGCATGCAATGGTATCTTTCTTAACTGCTTATTATTATGTATAACACTTCACACTAATATTATAAATATATTTGGATGATGTCTGGATATTTGGATGCTCGTTCCGCTTTCACGGCGTGAATCACGCCTAAACTAAAAATGATTTGAATGATTGGATGAAATTTGTAATACAAGGGCTGCTATTTATGTATCCGGAACTGGCCACTTACATAAACAATATTTGAAAATAAATTATAACATTTAAAAATAGAACTTTTTGGCTGTAAAATAAAGTTTGTTTCATTCATCTGTCAATTGTTTTAACATTGTGGCGCCATTTTTAAAATTCATTGTCTATCATCACCATGGATTTGACTTTAATTTTTGTGCTATGATTTATTACGACTTTCGGCGTGGATTAACTCAAAAACAGTGCATGGATCAACTTTTGTCGACTTTTGGGGAGGAAGCCCCATCGAAAACCACTGTGTATCACTGGTTCAGTGAGTTTAATCGTGGTCGTCGTATGCTTGCGGACGATTTTAAAGAAGGTCGCCCTAAATCGGCTGTTGTACCACAAAATATTGATGCTGTGCGCGAACTAATAATGCAAGACCGTCATGTTACATATCGCGAGATAGAGGCATTTCTGGGCATTAGTATGACGAGTATTTATAAAATATTACACGAACATTTGGCTGTAAAAAAAATTTGTTCTCGTTGGATCCCGCACAACTTAACAGTTGAACAAAAACAGGCTCGTGTTGATTGGTGCAAAAAATGATAGAAAAATACAAATGTGGTACATCAAAAGCTGTTCATAATATCTACAAAGGAGACGAATCTTGGATATATGCGTATGATCCCGAAACTAAACAGCAGTCAACGGTTTGGGTGTTCCAAAATGAGCCAAACCCAACTAAAGTTGTTCGTGCAAAAAGCACTTTGAAGCAAATGGTTGCCTGCTTTTTTGGTATTAGTAGACATGTGGCTACAGTACCACTAGAGAATCGTAAAACGGTTAATTCTGAATGGTACACCACCATTTGCTTGCCAGAAGTCTTTGGAGAAATACGCAAGAACAATCGACAACGAAGAATAATCCTTCACCACGATAACTCCAGCTGTCACACCTCGGCCGCATCAACGGAGTATTTAAATAGTCAAATGATCGAATTGACGGGTCATCCGCCGTACAGTCCCGACTTGGCACCCAACGACTTTTATTTATTCCCAAGCGTGAAGAACAAATTACGTGGACACCGATTTTCGACCCGGGAAGAAGCCGTTGATGCTTTCAAAATGCACGTTTTGGAGATACCCGATACAGAATGGAAAAAATGCTACGAAAGTTGGTTTCAACGTATGAAAAAATGCATCGATCATCACGGGGAATATTTTGAAAAGCAATAAAAGTATATTTGGTTATAGACGTTTGTTATTTTTTGTTATTCCGGATACATAAATAGCAGCCCTCGTAGAGATAGTTTGTACCCTAGGATACTTTTTACCGGGAAAAGTCTTATTCCCACGGGAAAATCTTACATAACGCTAGCGTAGCCGCGGGCGGAGCGCTAGTATATATAAATATAATATATATATATATTAGTATTTTTATTTATTGAAAACTTACAATTTTTAGTACTGGGGATCCAGAACAGCCTCGTCGTCGCCGGGGCTGTGCTTCGTGTAAGTAAATTAATACTTACCAAACTTACTACTCGATGAATAATTACCCGACTGCTTTAGAAGGAGGGTTGTGTTTCGAGTGTGTGTATGTATGTATGTATGTTCCATCATAGCGTTTTTGTGAATTATGAATATTTTGATGCCTGCGACTGCTATTATGAACACTATCAACCACGACCAAAGTAAGTAATATCTAGTAGTCATCGCCTATAGAGGCGATCACTTAAATTTTATTATTTAATTTTTTCACTGTACACGCGACGGCACAGCAAGCATAACATGTGGTACAAATTAATGATCGATTATGTTCTTATGCTTTATAAATAAAGTTCGGTTAACGTATTGCAACTGTTTGCCTTTCTGTGCTGACGACTGTACAGAAACCTCACTTTTTGCTTATGTACGTTTTAAAGATGGCTAAAATTACGTTGTAAAATTTACAAAATCTATGATTATTGTTCTGCTACTGGTTACTCAGGGGTAGTCTGTTATTTGCTCCACAATTTTTGTCTTTTGTACTGTATCTAATTTTTAAGAAATGAGCTGTTGATTACCTTAATAAAGAAAAATCATTCAAAACAAAACAAAAAAACAGCTTTTTTGCATCTTTTGAGTTCATTTATTTATTAAGTTTCAAAGTTTAAAATTTTTCACGCAGTCGGGTTATTTATTTTATTTTATTTTAAATAACAAAATCATTATTGTTACAGATTACGTCTGTTAACGAAATATCTAATAATTATAATAATAATAGTAGGGGAGAGGGGGGCAGCTTTATGCGTTTTTTTTACTTTTCATCATAACTCTGTTCTCTTTAGTTTAAATGATTTTTCAAGTTTTTGCATTATTAGTTATATTATTAGACAACAAAATTACTGCATACACATAAATGTAATGTAAGAGATAAAGGTACAATTTTGCTTTTTGTAGCTGAAGGAATTCATTCAAAGTTGCCCCAATAGTGGGGTGTGCAGCATTACTGCAGGTTTTTTAATAACCTTTTTGGTATGGCTCTTTTTTCTTTTGGCCGGTTTTTATGTCATATTTTCAAATTTAAAATTTTGTTAGTTTGACCTTTTTCTAAATTGTTTATTGTTTTCTGAGTTGTCGTCTGTCAGGAAATGGAAACGTTTGATCCCTTGGACGTGGTTGAATTTTACGAAATAAATATCTGGAAATGATATAAAACCTTGGGACACAGTGTTATTATCGTCTCTTGCTAATGCGATAATTTTTGGGACAGGCTCCTACTTTAACCTACTTTTACGTTGGCCGGGTAAGTCTTGTGCTGTCTTCCTCCTGGTTTTTATCGACGTACTTTTCTCTTTCCTTGTCTTGGTCGGATAGCGATTATTTCCTTGTACATCTTTACAGTGTATTTCCGGTCTCTGCGGCACACACACGAGGGTCCCTCCGTGCCTTTCTCGTTCACACGCCGTGGTTCCGGACCCCTGAGGCCACCGGGCGTTGGACGTGCCTGGACCCCTGCGTTGTGCGCGCCCGCGCCCGTGCCAGCTGAGTGCCGCAGACCCGCGCTCCGGCGTCCCCCCTGGGACTGCCCATCATTTTTTAGCCTTTTTTTGTATCTGTTTTTTGTATCAATTTTGTATGCGGATTCTGCCAAATTTAAATTCTTTTTCTAAATTCTAAAAAGGCCCTTTAGGTTTCTCTGGCCCTCCTTTTTTGGTTCCCGTTTGGCTTTACTCTCCGGGGTACTCCGCGGTTTTGGTACACCTTCCTGCATCGATACACCACAACACAACACTACTCCAGCGACACTATATCGACGGAGTCCCCTCAGGACTCGACTCTCGGCTCATGCTTGGCAATTTCTAGGCCTTTTTAAATTGATATTATACCGTTCGGACAAATTTAACTAACTCTTTCTTTGTACACCTAAATTTCACGTTTCGCCTGTGGTCGTCGACCACAGGTTAGCTAGCTTTCCTTTTTTAACGCTACAAATGGCGCCCGTAACATAAATTAAATTAAATTCTTTTCGTTTTGGTTGGAGAAGGGTGACCGATTTCCGGTCTTCCTCTAATTTATTTTCCCCCTTTTATTATTAATTTATTTATTTTATATTAATATTAATTTTATATTAATTTATTTTTTCCAAAGTAGATTAAATGATGGATCCTACATTTGAAGATCCCATTACTGGGACGCCGCAATCGCGTACGTCCAATCCCTTTCTGACCCCTTACCAGCGTGTTGAAGCTGCGTCTTCTCCCCACGCATCCCACCAAGCCTCGGATTCTTTCCCTTCCGTCCATAACCCCAGCACACCTGCTCGCGCGTGGTCTTACCCGCCAGGCAAGACGGAGTCTCTCTCTAAATGGAACATCACGTTCTCAGGAGATACCTGTGTTCGGGAATTTTTCTCCCGCGTCCAAGAGGAGGGTGTCGCTCGTGGAGTCAGTCCTTCGTACGTAGTACTTCGGTTCCATGAATTACTTGATGGAAGCGCGCTTAAGTATTTTCGTGCGATACGTAGACCGAATCTCACTTTCCGTGATCTGAGAGGAGCCTTTTTGAGGACCTTTGATGTCGCCGACTACGATTTCAAGGTTGAACGCCAGCTCAGGGCTCTTAAGCAGAGGTGCGATCAATCGGTCGTTGATTACGTTATCCAGTTACGTGATTTGAACGCAAAACTCCGTTCCCCAATCAACGAGGAGGATTTTCTTACGATTGTCAAGTACGGTTTGCACGTTCGTTACCACCCATGCCTTGCTACCAACATCATCAAGGACGTGGACTCGCTTCTTGAGGTTGCTAAAAACTTCGAAACCTACCAGGAATCTGTAGCGGCTCCGATCTGTGTTGCTCCTGTGAACGTAGCTCCTCCTAACGCTACCACCCCGCCGGTTTGTTTTAAGTGTAATCTTTCAGGCCACGACTATAGAGGTTGTCCTAACGTCCCCGGCCTAATTTGCTTCAAGTGTAAACTTGAGGGTCATATGACGCGTGATTGTCCACGCTGTAACCCTGGTCGCTCCCAAAAAGAACTAAACTGTAGGGTCGGCAAAGATATCCCAGCTGTGTCGCCCCTTGTTCTTGATAAATCTACTGACAACCGTCTGTTTATTGAAATCTTTGTTGCTGGAACAACCGTCAAGGCTTTACTTGATTCCGGTGCTCAGACGTCTCTTATCGACTCAGCGTTATTGAAGAGTTTGGGCCTTGATTATTGCAGATCGATCCGGCCTCCTGTGGTTTCTGCAGACAATTCTCCCATTCGGATACTTGGCGGAGTTGATGTCCCGATTTTATTTGATGGGAAATCTGTTGCTCATCCATGTCTTGTTGGTACTGGTCTCCCTACTCAATTTATTCTTGGTATCGAGTTTTGGAACGCTTTCGGGTTAACTTCAATTATTAGCCGGAGGTTTAAAGGTAAGCGGTCCGGGAAGCTCTTCCTTCCAGGTTCTGGTGTGGGCCACAAACCATCTTCTAGAAGATGTGAGTTCCCAAGGAATCTAGCCGAGGTCAGGTATATCCACCCTCGTGCTGTTCTCACAGATGACCAGGAACGTCGTCTCCAATTCGCTATTACGGAATTTGAGGAGATCTCTTCAGACAAGATTGGTCTTGGCTGTACATCTTGGCTTTCCCACAAGATTGAGACTGTTGGACCCCCTATCAGACAACGATATTACCCGCTCTCCCCGGTAAAGCTCAAGGTTTTAAACGAGGAGATCGATAAGATGCTCGAGATGGGTGTCATTCGTCCGTCACGTTCGAGCTGGGCGTCACCAGTAGTAATGATCACCAAGCCCGATGGCAGTATTAGATTTTGTGTAGACAGCCGAAAGCTCAATAGCGTGACTATACGTGATTCCTATCCCCTCCCTCGTATTCAGGATATCTTAGACAATCTACGCGGCGCGAAGTTTATGACCTCTTTAGATTTCCGTAGCGCTTTCTGGCAGATTCCTTTAGCCGACAAGTCTTCCTGTGAGAAGACTGCATTCATCGTTCCTCAACGTGGTTTATTCGAATTCGTCCGTATGCCTTTTGGTTTGACTAACGCGGCTTCCGAAATGCAGCGGCTTACGGATAGGATTGTCAACTTTGAATTCACGGCCGAGTCTGACGACTTCGTTTTCGGGTACGTTGATGACCTTATTTTAGTGTCACGTGATTTCGATAGCCATATCAAGCTCATCGCCAAGGTTCGTGACCGCCTCAGGGAGGCAGGCTTATCTGTCAACCTGAAGAAGTGCGAGTTTTGCAAGTCCGAGTTAAAGTACCTCGGTTATATCGTAAATGAGAAAGGGCTACAGACCGACCCTAAGAAATTAGATGCCATTAGTAATTATCCAGCTCCTACTACCGCTAAATCTTTGAGAGCTTTTCTTGGTATGTGCTCCTACTACCGAAGATTTGTTGACAATTTTTCCTCAATCATCGCACCCTTAACTGCCCTCATCGGAAAGAGGAAAGGAAGAGATCCTATTGATTGGAATGACGATGCAAACCACGCTTTTGAACAACTTAAGAAGGTCCTCATAGATTCTCCTGTCATGGCTTGTCCCGACTTCTCCAAACCATTTAGCCTACATTGCGACGCAAGTCAGGTTGGTCTTGGTTCCGTTCTCGTTCAAGAGTTTGACGGTGAAGAACATCCAGTTGCGTATTTTTCCCGTCTTTTCTCCCGTGCCGAACGGAACTACAGTACCACTGAACGCGAACTTCTTGCTGTTCTCGATTCTGTTAAGCATTTTCGCGGCTACCTTGATGGCGTCAAATTTAAAATCGTAACCGACCACATCGCTTTAAAGTGGCTACTAACTCTCGATAATCCTACCGGGCGTTTAGCGCGCTGGTCGACTATTCTTTCCCAGTACGATTTTGAAATTGAACATCGTAAGGGGGCCCAGAATGTCGTGCCTGATGCTTTGTCGCGACCTCCTCAGGTAGCGTTGGTTTCTTTCGAACGCGGACTGATTCCTACCGGCGATCCGTGGTATGAGAAAGTTTTCCAGGGAGTTACCAATACTCCACACTTGTTTCCCTCCTTCGTTTTGCACGAAGGTATGTTGTACCGATCTGTTCCTGTTGACAACCCTTTGTCCGACAATCCCTGGCGCTTAGTTTTACCCGCCTCTAAAACTCGGGAGGCTATTAACGAGATCCACCATTCTTTTCCCAATGTCCATCCTGGGGTGCTAAAAACATACCTTAAGGCTCGAGAGATTTATTATTGGCCCAATATGTATCGGGATATAACTTCTTGCCTTTCGCAATGTCTTGTTTGTAAGGCCTTCAAGATTTCTAACGCACGTCCACGTGGTCAGCAGCTCTACCCAAGGTCTGTCACGTCACCTATGGATTTACTCTCGCTAGATCTGGTTGGTCCACTCCCTGTTGCCTATTATGGCTATCGTTATATTTTCTCGATGGTCGACGTTTTTTCAAAATTTGTTTGGTTAGTTCCCTTGAAAACCGCTGACGCCAGATCTATCTGCTCAGCGGTAGAGTCCGAAGTGATTATGAGGTATGGTTCCCCTCTTGGCGTTTTGTGTGACAACGCGACGGTTTTTCGCAGTTCACAGTTCGCAGATTTTCTCAGGTCGTATGATATTCCTTCACCATGTTTCACACCCTATTATTCACCCCAAGCTAACGTGGTAGAACGTTATAACCAGACCGTCATTACTACCCTTAGTATTCTTGTGGGGAACGACAAGCGAAGCTGGGCCAAACACTTACCCAAAGTTGCCTTATACTTGAATTCGTGTGTTAATCTGGCCACCACTTACACCCCAAATTTCCTTATGTATGGAAGAGAAGTGGACGCCGGGCGTCGTCCACGAGTAGCCGAAACTGTGAGCCCGGAGTTGGCTGACAGTCGAGGTAATCGTGCGACGAGTCTCAGGTCCCTTCAAGACATTTATGCTAAGGTGGCAGACGCTTTGACACTCGCTTTTCAACGTAACGCAGGTTATTATAATCAATCGCGGAATCCTATCAGATTTGAACCTGGGCAACGTGTTTGGCGCAGAAATTTTCAAAGAGGCACTCAGGACATTGACCGTGGTGGTAAGTTTGCCCCACGGTTTATCCCCTGTAGAGTCATACGCCGTGTTTCTCCGCAAGTATACTTATTGGCGGATTGTGATTCCCCGCAGGAGGGTTCATATCATGTAAAGGATATTTTGAAATAGACCCTCTTTTCCATGTTCCCCTGGAACATTATTTTTCTAAATTCTAAAAGCCTTCAGGCAAACGTGTACCAACTTTTCTTCTCATAATTTGGCTTAAATTCACCTTTTGGCATCCTTTTTCTTTTGAATGTCACTAAGTTTAATACTTCATACGCCGTTTTGTGTTTTTTGGTGTGTGTGTGTATGTCTGGCCAGATTGACCTATCTTAGTGTTAGTTTGTAGGTATAGGTTAGGTATAGGTTATATCTTAGTGTTAGTTTGTAGATATTTAGGTTATTCGGAATTGACGCAACCAACATGTGGTCAGGTTTTCGAGCTGCCATAGGCCTCTGACCTGGCCCATGTTGCGTCATTCCGCTGGGATTGAGCCGGGGCAAAATTTTTGTCCCGAAGCGCGCTTTTTTGTCGCGGAAGGACGGTGACCGCTGCTTTGCGCAGTCGGCCTATTATGGCCATCGTCGGATCCTTTTTTATTTTTTTGTCAGGGTCGAGTTCGAACCCCGACCTCGTCTTTGACGGCGTTGGTTGCCTACCAACTGCGCCGTCGAGCCCTTTTTCCGAGCCGATCCGAGTGTTTCCGATGTTCGTCGGCGTCTGACGTGTTTCGGGATGAACACGATGACGTGGGCGAGCGTCGGCCCTCGTTTGATAGCTCTTTGTTTACAAGTCGTCTGTCAGTTTTCGCGCACGGTCGATTTGAAGTTTTTCTTCTCTTGCCGCCGATTACGGGCGTAACTGACAGTTTCGACTTGTAAACTCTTTACCAGTAGTTCAAAAACTACTTGTTTATATTTTGTATAGTTTTTAGTTTTAGCATTTAGGTGTGTAAATAATATCGTTGGTAGGCGCGTTTATGTTTTAAAACTTAGTGACATTCCAACATTCCGATATTCCAACATTTCCTAATTTCCAAATTTCCCTTTCTATCCTTTACGTATCATACATTTTCCTCCTGGCTCGGGGATACCACTTCATCGGTGTTTCCTTCGGTTGTCTCCACCTTTTTCTGTTGTGGTTGACAACTTTCCTTTTTCTTTCTCCAAGCCATTTCCGTCCTCCTTTTTTTCCCTGGTGGATTGACTTGGCTTCTTTTGGGACACCGGGGGTTTCTTATCCTGGGGCCAGTGAGTCGTATGAGCCGTTATGAGCCGCCCGTGCTGGGAACATGACGCGTTCGTTGGTTTATAGTGATGGGGTAGAGTGTCGATAAATTTTTATCGATATTTTTTTCCTTTCATAGTTGACTTGGAACAATTCGGCTATTGTTCTAGGGTGGTCAACTTCCTTCGAGGGTTGCCATCTCGAAGATTTTTTTTTCCCTTTTTCGAGTTGGAGGATTTTTTTCTGGTGAAGGGATGTCTGCAGCATTACTGCAGGTTTTTTAATAACCTTTTTGGTATGGCTCTTTTTTCTTTTGGCCGGTTTTTATGTCACATTTTCAAATTTAAAATTTTGTTAGTTTGACCTTTTTCTAAATTGTTTATTGTTTTCTGAGTTGTCGTCTGTCAGGAAATGGAAACGTTTGATCCCTTGGACGTGGTTGAATTTTACGAAATAAATATCTGGAAATGATATAAAACCTTGGGACACAGTGTTATTATCGTCTCTTGCTAATGCGATAATTTTTGGGACAGGCTCCTACTTTAACCTACTTTTACGTTGGCCGGGTAAGTCTTGTGCTGTCTTCCTCCTGGTTTTTATCGACGTACTTTTCTCTTTCCTTGTCTTGGTCGGATAGCGATTATTTCCTTGTACATCTTTACAGTGTATTTCCGGTCTCTGCGGCACACACACGAGGGTCCCTCCGTGCCTTTCTCGTTCACACGCCGTGGTTCCGGACCCCTGAGGCCACCGGGCGTTGGACGTGCCTGGACCCCTGCGTTGTGCGCGCCCGCGCCCGTGCCAGCTGAGTGCCGCAGACCCGCGCTCCGGCGTCCCCCCTGGGACTGCCCATCATTTTTTAGCCTTTTTTTGTATCTGTTTTTGTATCAATTTTGTATGCGGATTCTGCCAAATTTAAATTCTTTTTCTAAATTCTAAAAAGGCCCTTTAGGTTTCTCTGGCCCTCCTTTTTTGGTTCCCGTTTGGCTTTACTCTCCGGGGTACTCCGCGGTTTTGGTACACCTTCCTGCATCGATACACCACAACACAACACTACTCCAGCGACACTATATCGACGGAGTCCCCTCAGGACTCGACTCTCGGCTCATGCTTGGCAATTTCTAGGCCTTTTTAAATTGATATTATACCGTTCGGACAAATTTAACTAACTCTTTCTTTGTACACCTAAATTTCACGTTTCGCCTGTGGTCGTCGACCACAGGTTAGCTAGCTTTCCTTTTTTAACGCTACAGGTGGCTTTGAACCACCTAGGGGCACTTTTGAAATATGGGCTGTAAAATCAAAAAATCAAAGTATATAAGTTTTCGTTTTGAAGCACTTGGTATTATTTGCCACTAGAAATGGTTGTCCAACATTTTACTTATAAGTTTTGGTGTTAAAACAAAGTTGGGGTAGTTTTGAATAATTGTCTTTTGAGATAGCGTTCAAAACTGCCTCAAGGGGGGAAGCTTCAAAGCATGTTCAAATGTACCCCATTGGGGCAGGTTAGGACTAATATTATACTTAGCTTAAATGGACAGTGATAAACAGAAAGGTTTCAACCCTCACGTCATCCATTTTGAAATAAACGCGATTAAAGATTTCATAGCCCTTTCCAGATATAAGTTGGCATTGCACTTTATCTATGGGATGTAGAAACGTTAAACTTTGCAAAGTATTAGATTAATATTTAATAAATATTAATTTCACACGAAATAAAAAGAAAATGAAGCATAAGATACTTAAATAAATTCAAATAATTTTAAAACCTTTTTGCTTTATTTTACTATTCTGCGAATCGAAATGCAGTAAGGTTTCAACCCTCAGTTGATAACTTTATGCTAATTTAGGAATAACGAATTATACTTTTTGCAAAAAAATAAAATGAATAAAAATTCAGATACGGTATTTATCTTATTTTTATTTCCATGAAAAATTTGGTTATTACCAAATGGTAAAATCGATGGTTTTAAATAAAACATTAAAAAAACCTTCACATTGAAGTGTCTAACTTATATTAGGCCGAGTGTAAACACCTAGGCCAGTGGCGGGCAGCAGCGCCATTGGGGCAAAGCTTGGCTCTGCGCTCACCAACCCGCCTGCCCAGCGTGGTGAGTATGGGCATAAGCCCCTTTAATGGATAGCGCGGCAAATATGGCCCTCAGTTCCCGGCAGCCCTACTATTCTGGGCGCCACTGTGGCCCAGAAAATAGCAGCCTCGGTCACGGTAGGGCGGGGGAAACTTAAGAATCCCCGGGTTACGGATGGCTGCCACAAACTGACCTTGGAGACGTATAACGACGACGCAGTCTACGGCTGGACGATAGCCTGGAGCAATTGGAGGTAGAACTAAAAAATATAAGGTGGCACGTTTTGGGGCTGTCTGAAGTCCGAAAGAAATCGATGCTAGGGTAACAACTCGACAGGGAGAGAACACGACTACCTTAGAATCCAACCACCTGTTCTACTTTCGAGAGGGCGACCAACAGTCGCAAGGCAGCGTAGGCTTCCTTGTCAACAAAGTTTTCTCCGTGACAACGTGCTGGAGGTGTCCAGTATGTCAACCCGGGTCGTGCTGGGTATTGAAACTGACCAATAGGTATTCCCTCAAGGTTGTACAAGTATATGCGCTGACATCTACATACTTGGATACCGAGGTCGAGGCCATGTTTGAAGATACAAGTATCACAAAAGCCATAAATGGCACTACCAAGACCCACTTCACCGTTGTCATGGGGGACTTCAATGCCAGGGTAAGAGTACGAGAAGGCGATGACTCACGCATCGGGCCGCACGGTATTGGGCTCAAAAACCATAGAGGGCAAATATTGGTAAACTTTCTGGACATACAAAGGTTGTTCTGCATGAACACCTTCTTTGAGAAGAAGCCCGTAAGGAAGTGGACTTGGCAAAGCCTCGATGGTAGGACGAAAAGCGAGATTGACTTCATCTTGACGGACAAGAAGCGCATATGTAGGATGTCTCCGACTTTCCCAATTGGTTCCAAATCGGTAGCGACCACCGAGTACCGACTGGTAAGAGGTAACTTCAGAGTTGAGAGGAGTCGTATGGTGAAATCCACTCTTCGTCCAACGCTAACCCAATCCATGCACGGTTCTGAAGCGTTCCAGTTGCGCAATCGTTTTGCCGCACTGGAATCCATGGCAATGTGGACAAGGAACAGTGTAACAATTTTAGTGTCTGGAACTGATGAAGATCCGACGCGAGATGGCGGAGGAGCTCCGTCGTCGGACATCCACTATCTGAATAAAGATATCCGCAACTCATAAGAGAGGCGATTGAGCGAAATCGGGGGTCAAAAGTCTGTGCTAAAAGACTGGGTAGGAACCACCTCACGAAGCTCAAAAACTCGGAAGGCAAAATCCTCACTGAGGTCGAAGACTTTTATGGCCGTCTATATGCCTCGCATGCCTTGGGGCTTCCGCTTGACGCGAACGACCCAAGAGCCACACTGACATGCCACTTGGCCGTCTATATGCCTCGCATGCCTTGGGGCTTCCGCCTGACGCGAACGATCCAAGAGCCACACTGACATGCCACTTCACTGAAGATCTCCCAGACGTAGATGATGACGAAATTGAGAGGGCTCTCAAACAGCTTAAAAATGGGAAGGCTCGTGGCGAAGACGGAATTACTTCAGAGCTTCTCAAAACAAGAAGTACTCCAGTACTGAGAAAGTTAAAGGAGCTATTTAATTCCGTCATAGCATGGAACTACCCCGAAGCCACGGCTTGACACCTTTATGCAAATAATAAAATTTCTCGTTAAATAATGTAGAATAGTTTTATAATACATAAAACCATTTTGCAAATTTATAGTTTATAAGATTGTGTATTAAGCAAAAAGTTATTTTTGAAAATAACATAAAAGTAAAATTTTTGTGCGTTTTGAAACCTTAATAGATCGAAATAACGTATATTTTACAATAACATGGCATACCTAACTCAAAACTCGAAGTTTGGATGGTTGAAACCTTTCTGCGTATCACTGTCCAAATGTATATTTTTCATAAAACTTTTAGGACCAAAATTATTTAATTTTGCTTTCATAATGAGTTAGACGAAATAATATATATATATTTTTAATTGTTTTTAATAGATATTTATTTTCATTCACTGAAAATACAAAAATATACTGAGATCACAATATTCATATTAATAAACATTAACATTAATGTCAAACTTATAATCAGTTAAAAAACTTACTACTATTATAATAGTAATTGGCACATATTAGAAACGATGCAATAGACTAAAAGTCAAATTTAACAAAAAAATAAACTTTAAATTCAAATCTTACATAAAAAAAAAAAAAAACATAAAAAGTTTTTAAATTTATTACTGAGCAATATAACTAAGCTAACTTAAACTTAGAAAATCCAATTTAAAGGCTTTTATTGCCGCAGAACGTGAAGTGCCCTGTAAACTCAATTGGGGGAGATAGTTTTGTTATAATATCGGAAACACTGTTTTTTTTTTATAATACTTACTTGAGATCACGTTATTCTTATTAATAAGCATTAATATTAATATGAAACTTATAACCAAATAAAAAAGTTAACACCATATAATAATTGGCACATAATAGAGACGATTCAATAGACTTAAAGTAAAATTTTACAAAAAAATGGACTTTAAATTCAAGTCTTACTTAAAAAATAAAACAAAGAGTCTTCAAAAATATTCCTGAACAACATAATTAACCTAACTTAAACTTAGAAAAATCGAATATAAAGGCTTTCATTGCCGCAGTAGGTACGTGAAGTGCCTGTAGACTCAATTGAGGGAGGCAGTTTTGTTATAATAATGGAAATGCTAAAATATATTTTTTAAATATACTTGAGATCACGATATTCTTATTAATAAGCATTAACACTGATGTCATCCTTATAATCAAATAAAAAAGTTAGCAACATTATAATAATAATTGACACACAATAGAAACGATTCAATAGACTAAAAGTCAAATTTAACAAAAAAATGGACTTTAAATTCAAGTCTTACTTAAAAAATAAAATTATAAAAGTCTTCAAAATGATTACTGAGCAACATAACTAACCTAACTTAAACTTGGAAAAATCGAATTTAAAGGCTTTCATTGCCGCAGTACGTGAAGTGCCTGTAGACTCAATTGGGGGAGGCAGTTTTGTTATAATATCGGAAATACTGACGAAGCACTTGTCTTCTATTTCAGGGAAATAAAATTTGTAAAAGCTTCCTTTCTTTTTCATAAAACTCACAGTAAAATGATTTTTCTGCTCATCTAAAACTATTCCCACAAAAGCCAGATTCCTTTTATTATTTTTTGATGAAAATCGAGCCAACACATAATCTCCAGATTTAATAGTACCACAGTCAAGTCTATTTTCATCTACATTTTCACAATTATCTGTAATATCATCTTCTTCATAACTCATTACTGCTTCTTCCTCAGACTCCAGCATCATTTCAGTGTCAGTCTCATCTGAAGAAAAATCAAGAACCGCTTTGGTACATTTACGCTTAGTAGATTTGAGATTCGAGCTTTTAAGGTTCATTCTCCCTTTAGACTTTGAAGCTATTTGGTTAGAAACTTTTTTAGCCTTTTTCTTTGTAACTTTATGGTCTGATTTCTTAAGACGAGCCTGGCGTTCAAGATAAGCCTTTAAAATTTCGTCTTTTTCAGGGGTATCTGTAAGAACACGAGATTTGCCTTTTTTTCTGCCTTTACTAGATTCGTTTCGAGGTGGAGCTTTAGGTAAAGGCCACACACTTTCAGGCGTTAAAGCTACATGAGCTGTTTTGGCTGTTGTCGGGATTTCATTTCCAATAATATTTTCAAATTCACTTTGAACAATTTCAGAATCAGCATCTGTAATATCTGGCATGGGTATGGAAGATACTGTTTGAGTTGTATGTAAAGATATTGGAGTTATCGATGGTACATCACACATCAATTCGAATGCAGCTATAACAGGTGAATGTTCTGTCTGTTCCAATGGCAACCCAGAAGAATCATGAAAATTATCTGTAGTCACAGCATTAGAAATTGTTGACGCAGAAGGATTTGATTCGGCTATAATAGGTAATAGTTGCGACTGTCCAGTTATCATTTCAGGAGTACCCTGAGAATCGTTAGCAGTTACCGCACTAGAAATTCTTAGCACAGGATGACTTGACCGAACTGTATGAGACATTCGCGACTGTTCAGATGGTCCAGAAGAATTCTGAACATTATCAGTGGCTACAGAGGTGGAGACTGTTGGTTCAGGACGATTTGTGACCTCTGCGCATTCAAAATCATCAACTGAAAATGCATTTCTAGAAAACGGATATAAGCCTGGCTTGGAAAATCCTGAAACTACATTGCGAATAGTATACGAAGCAGTATACGCTGGTGTAACTATTCCAGCCAAATCATGAATAGTTATTGTTTTCCCAGGATGATTTACCAACCAATCGTTTTGGGCCACTGATAGCTTTTGTTTGAAAGGACCGTTGACGGCTACATCCAAGGGTTGCAGGCGATGAGTGCAATGTGGTGGAAATGTTACCACGACCATTCCATTATCTCTGCAATAGTTAATTGCATCTATGGTGCAGTGGCTTTCGTGGTTATCCATTAAAATTAAAATTGGGTCATCTTTTGAACATCTGACATGAGTTTTAATATGTTCTAAGACTTTGACAAACAATGGTCCAGTCATCCATCCGCTGGTTGGACTGTTAGCATAACCTACACTACCAGGAGGACCACCGGTAAGCATTGATTCGTGGAATCTTGCTCGAGGAAATATAAAAACAGGAGGAAGACAGTTTCCTATAGCATTTGCTATCCCACACATAGTAATCAGTTGTCCACGTTCTGCAGAAACACTTTGTCCTACCTGCTTAGTACCAGTTTGAGCTATAACTTTGGGTGCCTGTACAACTGTCATTATATTAGTTTCATCAAGATTATAAATTCTGTCAGGTGTAAAATTATATTTTTTCAAGACATTTTCGTAGTTGTCAAAAAATTTCGAAACATTATGTTTGTTAAAACTCGTAGAGCGCGACAGACTTGTGTTTTCCGGTTTTCGGAGAGATAGGCCTTTATTTCGCTTTATGAAACCTTTCTGCCAATCTATTCCAGCTTCCTTATTTTCAATCCATTTTGTCGGGCATTTTCCTAGCGCTGTAGCATATTCAAATGCAAGCTGTCTCAACTTCTTATATGTCAAACCATAGTGCATTTTTGATCGTGTGATTGAATACTCTTTTAACATTCTTTCTTCATCCTTAGTAAAAACTTGCGCAACTGAGTATTTTGTCGAGTAATCTACAGACTTGAGCGTTGCTCCTTCCTTATGTTTTTTTATTCTATAGTGTAATGTATTGGGTTTTACATTATAAGCATCGGCAGCTTGCCTTAGTTTCATATTGCCATCTATCACTTGCTGTACAGCATTAATAATGTCATCTTCATTTGTTTCTGATAGTCGTTTTTTTTTATAATTTCTCACCATTTTGAACTGTCAACAAATAAAAAATAAAACAAAATTTTTAAAATATAGTTAATTAGGTTTTCTACGGTGAAGGAAAACATCGCGAGAAACAAGGTAAGAAGTTCTACGAGATTGTGAAGATCGACCAACCCGCATAACGTGGTCAACTACGACCTGGTCATCCTTATTTCAAGATAGGCCCTCAAAGGGGACGTATGAACTGACAAAATGGAACGAAATTGAAGTAACAACTTATGGAATATAGAATGTATCATAGAAGAATAAAATTTGATCAATTTAGATTAACATAAGTTTAACCATATATTTAATAAGATTACGCATTTATTTTATTTGTGAGGGGTAGATTTGAACAGTTACTTGCACTGGGGTAGCTTTGAATAACTAGCTGATCAAAACTGCCCCATCTATTTTTTTCAAAACTACCCCGACAGGTAGTTTGAAAAATAACAGTCAACATTTTTCCAAAACACAAACAAATTTAAATGAATAACCCTTCATCACTACACGTAATACGTTGTTACATCTAATAAATACATTTAAACTTACCACTTTCTTGAATTAGAAGCACAAATATCTTATAAATACGGTGAAAAAACTTTACAAACGAACACCGAAAACAAACGCGGCTACTCACTCATCCATTTCTTGTTAAAATTAAACTTCAAAATCGTCAAGTGACAGACGTCGGGATCAATGTTGCCAATACAAAATGTATTGTTTTACCACGATTATATGAAAACTGGATTTCTAAACGCATTAATTCAAAACTGCCTCTATGAAAAGGTGCCCCAATGCGCTTGTTTCTGGCCCGGATAGCCAAAGAGATGCAGGTTCGAGTCCTGTCAAAGATCGAGATTTTTTTCCTTTTTCGCTTTATAGTTATTAGACACAGTTCATGAGTAGAATAGATGGTCTTGATGGTCTTTCTGATCTGAAGAGTTGAAAAGGTTTAAAAACCGCAGTGTTCATGTTAATGTTCGTATATGTGTTTCCTATTTATGATTTTTAATTTCCTATGTAACCTAATTTTTGTTTTTTATTTTTAACACCAGAGACGGCCGTATGGAACTGCGGCTCCTAAAATAAGTTTAATTAGAACAGTTTTATTTTTTAAAATAAAAATCACTAAAATATAAACGATTGTTTTGCTTTGTCAACATTTTCCTCTCTTGATGACTTAAAAAAGAAAGAGATAGTCGTATGCGTGTAAATAACCAAAAAATCTTATAATTTCATAATTTAAGATAGCGTTATATACACCGTGAAATTTAACTGGCTGTTTTTTCGTTAAATGGAGTGTTCAGTCCATTACACTAAACAACTTTCCCCAAGGAACATGGGCTGTAAAACGACAAAAAAAAATCGCCCGTTCATACAAAACCGTGCGGCCAGCTGATCGATTTACTATGGGGGAAGAAATTTTTTTTTTCAATTGCCAGCCCATGTTCCTTGGGAAAATTTGTTCAGTTTAATGGACTGAACACTCCATTTAACGAAAAACAACCAGTTAAGCTTCACGGTGCATATGGAAAGCATAAATATTTAATGAAACGCGCGAACTCGTAATTCCACATATAGATACTGTAACGTAATTAAAAAATATATGAATTGCTTCTACAGAAAAAAAAAATAACATCACCGCAATCGGTATTCATATCGCGCCTTTTGCTACGCACGAAAAAACTCCAAGTAAATAAATCATACTGTGGTTCGAACTGTGCTTGCGACGTGGATTTATAAGCGAGAGGTCTGTCATATTGAGAAATGACTGGAAGTTCCACCCACCAAAGAGTTCACAATTGGAGGTGGAACCGTGCACCTGGCCACGACGTTTGACGGATGCTGTTTCGCCCCAAAAAAATGAAAACGAATTTCCAAAATATGGAACTAATAAATAACTTACGATAACTCCAAATCGAGTTTTTGAACAAACTGAATATTTTATACTCCGACAATAACTTGGGTAGTATTATCCGCTCCAGTTGTTGAAATCTGATTGGATCGGTAAAGCTCAATCACGAATTTCGGTTTGCTAAAAATAACCAAAGACTGGCTTAGTCAGGATCAATCAGTGAATGCCAGTGGCAATGATTAAATCGACTTTCAGCTTTTAGAAAGAAAATCCGAACATCGGACCGAAAAAAAAAATACCAGATTCATGATACAATTTCAACTAACCGAAATCACATATGTGTCAGAAATAACAACTTTTGATATGTCCAATGTTGGAGTTGCCAACAAAACCACAGCTTCACCAAATAGGGCGCTGTGGGGCGATACTCCGAACCCTTCTTTGAAGCGCTCTCCGATATGACATTAATAGGCCTTTGAAGATTGAAGAAGACCGTACTTAGGGCGCTATTAAGTCGAGAGGCGTTGCAATATCTCGCCCCTTACATTTGAAAACGAGTTCATTCAAAGACGTTCTTAAAAGTTTTATTTCGGATTCATTTAAAATGTTTGCGCTTGAGGAGGTTTGACACCTTATAAACAATATGACTTTGGATTCAACATGTGCAGTCTTATTTCTATTTCGTCATGTTCTTATTGTAACATTTTGTACATTTTGCCATTGGACCATTGTAAATTTTTCTGTTGGAGTGGATTAATTCAAAGGTTTATAGTTTTTTGTCACCATCTCTGGTGGCAAATAATATTTTCTCATCACACAAATGTATTTGTTTTATATTTACTTTAAAATCATGCTGTCGAACAAAGTTCTATTTCTCACGATAAATTTTAGTGTAAAATGTGGTCCACTAAAAATTTTAAGATCACAATATAATGTCGAATATCCTTCAGTGGCACAACAGCGCAGAAATAAATAATTAATAAAATGTTTAATTTGAAATTCTAAGTAAATCTAAGCCTTATCAGAGTAGTTAACGATTAAAACTTAAACTACGCCTCCAGTCAAAACAGGCTTAAGTTTTTAGGGCTCAATTCTCTAAGTGGCCAAATTACTTTTACTCCATCAAATCCAGTTCTGAAAATGACTTTAGAGTACTTTTTTAGATCAGATTCTGCATTTGTTTTAAGTGAAATGTTAAAACAAATGTTTGATCGTGCTACCAGCCTTTTTTTTACTAAGACATTTTTTGTTGTTATCATAGTAACCGCGAAAGTAAAAAATATTTTTTGGCTGTTTTTAAAAGCCTAATTAGATATCGCTTGAATTGAATCCAACATTCAAAGAATTACATACCGAGAAAACAGACCCGTAAAATATTATGTTAGTTTCTGGGAGCTATTACGAGGAAGTAATAATGGCCTGACGAAACCCTAATGCTGGCAATTTGCAGAACCCCGGCCTTTTAATTAGACTGCAAAGAAACCGCCAACCTCAACGAATGGGGGCTCGGGACTTACTTGTTCTAGAAGTGACATTCGATGATACATAATTTAAAAACAAACGATACATCATATTTTGAACTGTCTGTTTTTGATTATTTCAGCAGCGTTATGGAGATATTCTCCAATCTTTGAATTTGCGGAATATAAATGAATAACATGATTAATACTTCTAATTGTCGGAACCTGACATACTTAAACCTTGACGTACCTAAATCGTACCGTACATTACCGTACATTATTAGTTTTACGATGAGTGCGGGTTTGGACCCCTGTCGATGTTTTTAAGATTAATCAGACATACCTGTAGATATAGATAGATAGGTATTAGTAGTTCTACATGTACTAATATAGGGAGTAAATAATTTATACGAGTACAAGTGCAATGGAAACAAACTTGAAGAAGTTTCACGTCAAATAACAAGTCATTGAGTCTTGCCTGGAGTCGCTAAAAAAATAAAATAAAAAAAAAGACTGTCAAAAAAAAAGCAGATATGTTTTTTTTATATCTTATCTAGCGAAGGTACAATATCTTGAATTACAAGCGTTCATATAATTTGAGCAGTTTGCTTAATTGGGTTTTTTATGTAGAACAATCAAGTTGGCGAGTTGATAGATGCACAGATTACCGAACAATAGTTCCGGCGATTTGTTATTTCCTGAATATGCTGACTTTGAATTGTGCTAGCATTTTACGTTTTAAATCATTCTTAGAAACATTGTTATTCTACGTCATTTTCCTGGTGAATTCTGTGTTATTTTCGTTTAATTTATTTAAGCTTATGCTCTTATTTCTTTATTGTCATAAGAAACCGGTAATTTACTCAGATAACAGCTACAATTTCTTAATAGACACTTACGCTTATTACCAACGTGTTTTTATTTAAGTCCATTTGAAACATTTCATTCGACATGCAAATGCTTCTTATTTGCTAAAGACAGCGATTGCATACATTACATTCCTTGAACGAAATGTGGAAACTTCGAAAGCATATTCAACTCAAAACTTAATCCAGCTCTTTCGTTGAAATTGTTTACACGATATATGTTTCATAGCTCAATATCCTGCTGCAGCAAGCTCTCGGCGCTCGTACATCATACTCTTCGACATGTGAACAAAATATCGTCTCCACCAGACGAGTTGGTGGCTTTACCAGTAGATTGTATTCAAGAAATAGCTGCCAATAAAACCCGGTGGTGGGATCTTTACCGAAATGAACATTTCGTAGAAAATCGTGAATTACGTGGCGTCTGTAGAACGTGAAAATAGCATGAAGTTCTTTAAAGCGAAGTTTTCTGGTAAAAGCCGAACTTTTCAGATCCATTGGGAGCAAAAAAGTTGAATATTAACTTAGCTTGATGTAAAAAAGTAACCCCTTATCATTAATGTTTAATCATCCTTTAGCTAAAATTCAGACGTAATTAAACCTTGTAAAAATTTCTTTGTTTAGTTATGTTGATGATATTCAGATCCAAGTTTTGCGACAATTAGGACAAAAAAGAAATATCTGATTGCCTGATATGTGTACTCACTGTCAGCTACAATATAAATAAAATTTTAAACATATGTCAGGTAAGCTTTACCGCAAACGTGTCGCAACGTGTCAACCCTCATCCTACCTGTCTGGACACTCGGAACCCGCCACCGGTTTTGAAACGCGTGTGTGGACGCACCTTTGATACATATCGTATCGATACATATTCATGACGCTGCGACAATCAAAGGCCTTTTTCCGTATATCCTGCGCCTGAAATTTGAATATTGTTGAAAAGTTTAGTCAACTCTACAGCTAGCCAACTCTAATAATAGTCATGAAGAGAAAAACTTGAACTACATGATTTTGTGATCCATCCAAGAGCCGTTCATTGGTTAAATAAAAGTGGTGCCAAGCGGCCACGTGGACTCCTTTATCGTACACAGCTTCCTTGTCTTTGGATTACAGTTATACGTGTATCTCATGCTTTTACTTAGCAAAAACACTTAATACAACCATAAAATAAACTCTTAAACGTGCCTCTAGTAGAAAACCGATAAATACCTTAATAAATAGTAATAAACTTGCGAATATAGGGTTGTTGTAATTTTTGTTTTGTTTAACGAGCTTGAAGAACTACGACTCCGTGTGTCAGTCCAGTGCGGCATTGGGGCACGCAAAAAACAAGACAAATTGCGCTATTTGTTTGCGATTGTACCCCGATACTGTTGCCCGGTTAGCCAAAATGAACAATGTATTGTGCGCAAACGAAGCTCGCCATGAATTTGTTATAAAAGCTTAATCGTTACATTGCTATTCGTACAATACTTTTTTAGGTTTGGTACTTATTACTGTTGAAAAACTTTTTTTTTATATTTATATTTCCGCTACTACCACCGGTGTAAAAATTTACACTGACTTACAGCAAAAATTATGACCTTTTACAGCAAAAATTAGATAGGTTATTTTGAAGAATCGTGCTCGCCACATACGGTTTCAGCAATTCCACAAGTTTAAAAAAAATGATTAGATAATTATATAACAAAACCTATGTAATTCAATCTCGACTTACATTATCATTGCCACTTTACTACTGTAACAAACAGTTCTTTTATGTGTTTCTCTCTATATTTTTATAACATGGACCAGCGTTCTTGCCTCTAATAAATTGCACAGCAAAGACGGTTATTTCGATTTACGATAATAGCTGTCGCCATAATCGGAAGGACGTCATCATTCAGCCTTGATGGGCTCTGTGGCTTACACACCAAATTATTCACATGGTTACTAGGTGCTAACCACAATGCATAATTAACTAGCTTGCGCCTGCGCCTTCGACAGCGCGTAACGTGATTTCATGTGGTATTTCATTTTAGTTGTCAGTTATTGTCTTAAGCGTACTACATACGCTTCACTTCAGCATTATCGACGGAAATTAATTTCCTAGCGGACTTAACATTTTGAAAGTTTAGTTTTTTAACCGGTAAATCGAACTAGTAGTATCACATAAATTGTAAAATGAATACTTCTTAAAATGAGATGAAAACTATAACAGCCTCATAAAGTGTAAGTTAACTTATTTAATTACAAATTTTACGACTTTTGAGTACTTTTAACTTTTTAACGACGAGCGAAAAACATCCTATTTATCTGAAGAAAAAACAATCGGAAAGCTAAAACAGAAACCGCGCTAAAATCACGCGGCAGAAAAGGAAAGTCGGGACTTGAGGCAGTAACTTTCATGTTCTCCCGCTTTTTTGACAATAACCGGCCAAGCGGAAAACCCGCCTCTTATAACAAGCACCTTCGCTCGGGACGACTCAATAAATCTGGTCGCGGTTGAGTTACTATCTAGTTTTACATTATATAATAAAACAAACCCCTAACGTTACATTTTCTATCTTTACTACAAAGGTAGAACATACAATACAATACAAATATACTTTACTGACACCAAAAATATAAAACATACAGAACAAGACAATGAATATACCTATCGCAGTACTAGCGGATGGTCTACGTACCAGACTCGGCACAGGCCCATAGAGTATACTCGTACCCAAATACTGTCGTTGCTGCCGCACTGTCTCTTTCTAAATTACCCATCTAATTTAATTTGATTTAAGACTTATTTTATTATTTATTGTATACAATAAATTGGACAGAAAACAAATACATAGAAAAACGACACAACAGGCGCTGCTTATTTCTGAAGAAATGTCTTACAGCAGACCTTGTACGTATCATTGTATTGCCGGTTTTAAAACGGTGTTGTTGGGGTTGTAAATGCGTCAAAAGAAATCAAGAAGAGAGAATTCATTGGTCGGTAAAAAGGTCGAAAAGTTTGATCGAAAAGTTAATTGGCCCTCCCTAAACCTGCCTGCTGCTCAGAATCAGTTGTAGAGCTTATCGTCATCATCATCATCATCATTTCAGCATGTTAAAGTCCACTGTTGAACATAGGCCTCTCCAATCGCACTCCAGCGCGACCGATCCATAGCCACCTGCATCCAACGAGACCCAACGATTCTCACCAGGTCGTCGGTCTATCTTGTAGGTGGCCGTCCCATACTTCGCTTGCCAGTACGTGGTCTCCATTCAAGGACTTTCTTGCCCCATCGGCCATCCGATCTTCGCGCTATGTGGCTAGAACTTATATAAGTGATCATATAATTTTGTTCTGTGTCGGAGCCTGTTGCTTCTCATATCATGAAGTTCCTAGAAGGTTCCATCAACTTTTTAAATGATTTGTTTACTCATGTTTTCTGTAGGAACCTAGGAACATGCCATATTAGGAATGTCTGACTCTTATTTACATAAAGCCTTACGTCATTCTCAACATTAAATCCAGTCTGATACCCTTATAATCTCTGTAGTCGATTCCTCAAACGTCTCACCTGACATCTGACCTAGCGGAACCCTTTTCGCCCTTGCCTCGTCGCAACTCATCTGTCATACTTTAAAAAAAGGGCAGATAAAGTAGTAGAGGGTAACGAGCATTGGCAGGAACATAACGTGTCCGGTACTGACCGTATCTTAGCGGAACAACGGCCTCGGGCGTGTAGGGTTACCATATACCACAAGAGAGTAAAAAAGGTATTTGCGATTATTTCTTACTTAAAGCTATAACATCTTCATAATGCAGTGAAAAATTTTAGTTTTTTTACTTGTGTTATCTTCCTAATCGTCAAACGTTTCTTACTGGCATAACTCTTTAAAGCTGGGATTATATTTCACTTGTGATTTATGATAAATTAAAAAAAACCCTTGAGGTTTTAATAATACTCACGCGTTAACAAGCCGAGAAAGAATTGAAATACAGGCACTTCTAACAATTTCAATCGTGATTATGACTGACTTTTCGTCTCGTCTCGTCTTGCGAATGAGAATAATTCGATTTTAGTTTTTCTATATTGATTTTGGCGTTAGTTTAAAAAATGGCGACCCTATTCGAGGTCAAAGAAATATTAAGGGAAGCTTCGGTTGGACGGGTTTAGTGCTGTTCTAAGTGATACGAGAGGGTGCTTTTGTTCGGAACATTTTATTAGGCTTATATTGTAAAAAAAAAACTTAGCTATCTGGGTCAGATAGCTAACTGCTGTGTAAATAGGCCTGATAAACGAAAATACCGGAAAAGTACTTAGAGACAAGCCGTTGCAAAAATATTTTTTTTCTGTGTTTGTGTGCCCAGCGAGACTGTC
The DNA here is from genome assembly GCA_951230895.1 of Carpatolechia fugitivella. Taxonomy (NCBI): domain Eukaryota; kingdom Metazoa; phylum Arthropoda; class Insecta; order Lepidoptera; family Gelechiidae; genus Carpatolechia; species Carpatolechia fugitivella. The sequence continues at coordinate 3,055,926 of OX579654.1, read as the reverse complement.
TGCGGCTGTGACCACGGCAAGATCGTTTGCGGCTGTGGTTACAGCGAAGCCGTCTGTGGCTGTGGTTACAGCGAGGCAGTCTGCGACACCAATTGCAGCAGTGACCACATTGAAAACGTCCGTGGCTGTGGCCACGGTGACGTCGTCTGCGGCTGTGACCACACCAAAATCGTCTGCAGCCCCAAGAAAAAGGCGAATTCGAAGTATTGTACGCAGAGTACCCAATAACTCTCAAAGGCACTCTATGACCTCATCGTCGTCGTCATATGGAGCGACGACGATGAGGTCTACGGGCGAAGCGCTACAATAATGAGCTAATTTGTTGGTCTTGTTTCTTGATTTCAGTATCGGCGCCGCACTCTACGACCTCATCGCCGTCGTCATAAGAGGCGACGACGATGGGGTCTACGGGCGAAGCGCCACAATAATGAGCTAATTTGTTGGTCTTGTTTCTTGATTTCAGTATCGGCGCCGCACTCTACGACCTCATCGCCGTCGTCATAAGAGGCGACGACGATGGGGTCTACGGGCGAAGTGCCTTGTTTCTTGATTTCAGTGTCGGCGCCGTACTCTACGACCTCATCGCCGTCGTCTTAAAGAGGCGATGACGATGGGATCTACGGCCAAAGCGCCCGTGCCACATCAAATGGCAAAGTTGGTCTTGTTTCTTCATTTTAGTGTTGTAACCGTACTCTACGACCTCAACGCCGTCGTCATAAGAGGCGACGTCGATGGGGTCCACGGGCGAAGCGCCACAATAAAGGGCAAAGTTGGTCTTGTTTCTTGATTTTAGTGTTGGAACCGCACTCTACGTCGTCGTCCTAAGAGGCGACGACGATGTGTGATGTGACAGCAGTGGGTGACGCCTCAACTCTGGCCTCACCACTGTCATGAAATAAAATATTTCTACAGTGGCCGACCGGGCAGAAATAAGTTTTCTTTGCTATTTACTTTTTATATTAGGTCCTTACATATGAAATTGGCGTTTTGTCGTACTGGCCACTTTGATCACAAATTTCTCCTATTTGGTTAGGAATTCGAAATTCAAATTTATACAGCTATTTCCACATGTAGTTGTGTTTCGTAAACCGTCATTCATTTGTTTTTTTACTTATCTTTTTTCTGTTTGCATCGCTCGATTTACAAAATGGAAAATTTGAAATATCGCGTTATTTACGAGTACGAGTTCCACCGTGGCACCAGTGCTGCGGAAACGGCTCGAAGGGTTAATGATGTGTATGGCGGTTGTGTCGCAAAAGAAAACACAGTGCGTTTTTGGTTCCAACGTTTTCGTTCTGAAAATTTCGACCTGCAAAACAAGCCCCGTGGACGGCCGGAGACCCAAGTTGATAATGAAGCATTGAAGGCTATTGTGGAAGCGGATCCATCGCAAACCACGTCCGAGTTAGCTGCAGGCTTCGGTGTTAGTGATAAAACTGTTTTAATCCACTTGAAGCAAATTGGGAAGATTAAAAAACTTGAAAGGTGGGTTCCTCACGAATTGAGTGAAGCAAACCGGCAAACGCGCGTCAACTGCTGCGTTACATTACTTGACCGGCACAATAACGAAGGGATTTTAAATCGAATCATTACCTGTGATGAAAAGTGGATTCTCTACGATAATCGGAAGCGCTCATCGCAATGGCTGGACCCTGGCAAGCCAGCCAAAGCCTGCTCCAAGCGAAAATTGACCAATAAAAAGTTACTTGTAAGCGTTTGGTGGACTAGCGCCGGTGTCGTTCATTACAGTTTTCTCAAATCTGGCCAGACGATTACGGCAGATAACTATTGTCAGCAATTGCAAACCATGATGGAAAAGCTAGCTGGTAAACAACCGAGGCTGGTCAATCGCTCTACGCCACTGCTGCTTCACGACAACGCTAGACCACACACTGCACAACAGACGGCTAGCAAATTAGAAGAGCTTCAATTGGAATGTCTAAGGCATCCACCGTACTCCCCGGACCTTGCTCCAACAGATTACCATTTTTTTCGAAATTTGGATAACTTCTTGCAAGGGAAAAAATTCAACTCAGATGGGGCAGTCCAAATCGCCTTCAAAGATTTTATTGATTCCCGTCCGAATGGTTTTTTTAGTAAAGGGATCAATGAACTACCTATGAGATGGCAAAAGTGCATAGATTACAATGGCTCATACTTTGATTAAATAAATATACTATATAAAAAATTTTCGACTTTTTGTTCCTCCCATACAAAACGCCAATTTCATATGTAAGGACCTAATACTTACCCATAAATTAATCATTCGTTTATTTAATTAGAGTTGCAAAAATTCCAGCGTAGCCAGCTTCGGGAGATATGAAAGAATGAATTACTCATTCTTTTATATCTTATAGAGCAGGGGTGGCCAACTTGGTTAGACCCAAGACCTACTGTTCACTGATGACACCCTGTGCGATCTACCAATTACATACTTCTTGAAATCTTAAATGAAACAGCATACACAATTATGTAGAATTTTTTATTTCATTAAGGGAGAAAATTTAAAACTGAAAATTATTCTTAGTAACTAGTAACTACTTATTTATTTTAGTGTGAGCATTGCGTTTGAGCTCCTTTCGTTAGTTGGAAATGGAATTCAATGCATGAGCGGTCTGTCAAGCGAGTGTGGTGTTTATTTTTTGTTTGTTTTAAGTAGGAAAATGCTGACTCACATAAATATGTTGAACCAAAACACGAATGCAGTTGTTCAACATATTTCTTCAAATTTGGATATATCTCGTTGGAAACCAATGCCCAGAGTTCTAGACCTGAGGCTGACCTTGCTTTTAGAAATATGTCGCAGTGCAGAGTAATAAGTTAGTGATTAGGTCTGTTCTACGTAATTATATTTTTTGCCTTTCCTTGATCGACTTGACTAATAGTCGCGATCAACCAGTCGATCGCGATCGACCGGTTGGCCACCCCTGTTATAGGGTAACGAAAAGGACGGAAAAGTCATGCCGCAGAAATGGGTAGTCCTGCGCTGAAACTCTTTAACATCTGCCCTCCACCTGGTCCAGTACTGCTAGCTACGCAACGGACATCAAATTGTACTTTTTAGTTGGGTGAAACAGCTCATAGTCTGAAAACTTTACCTTTTTCTTCTTTTTTTTTGTGTCTTTTGCTACATGACAAGCTGTATAGGATACAATAAGCCAATCTGTATCTGGTTTCACTCTGCATGTGTCACCTCTAGAAGATAAAAGTCCATTGACTCCCTCCTCATACTTTGTCGAATCTATTAGTTAGATTTGGTACACTGTGTCTTTTTAAGCGTGCATATTCTAGACTGCCTCTTCCTTGAAGTTGCTCAGCATATTCATTAACGTGCTCTGTAAGTCTCTTTTGGTATCTATGACTACATTCAACGTATTCCTCTTTGACTGTTCTGGTTTTTAAGTCCATATGTATGTATCTGTTTGGTATGAACTGGGTTATGTGGAACATGTTTCTGAAGGCCTTATGCTGGAAGCGTTCTTGGATTTCAATGTTGCTGTGACTTGCTGTGCCCCAGAGCTGTATGTTCAGATGGGTTTTATGACAGTTTTGTATACCTACTACCATTTTGCTCGTGGCTGTGAGTTTAGATTTCGGTCCAAATATGTTTTCGTCAGGTCAGTCTTCGGTCTAGGTTACTATACTTTGCATCATCTGCTTGAGGTATCGGCTCACTATAAATTTGACTGGGGGGCAGGTCTGTCTTCTGAGTGTGAACTTTTATGCGCCATAGGTTGAGCCATTTTTCTACCATCACAAGGTGGCACTGTAGGTGATGCGAAGCCATTATTGGGTCTTTGTGGACTGATAGTATAGTAGTTTAAAGAAATCAATATTCTGACATTAGTAATTTGACAATATTTTATTTAAAAAAGGAAACGCAATAGATACAACGACTGTGGAGTTTCTTCGGTGAGCTCATCTCCACAGATTCCGCCATTGTGTTAGTGAACTCACCCAAAAAAATGTAATGACGGATCTAAGTGATGTAATAATAACATCCTATGAAAATAAATAATTTTTGAATTTGAATTTGACGTGTCATCAGCATATGTGGCTGTAGTCGTCTTGTCGCTAGTAGGCAAGTCTGCAGTAAACAACAAGAGAGCACTGGCCCAAGGATGCTTCCTTGCGGGACACTTGATCTAATTTCATGAGGGTCTGAGGTTTCGTTAATTATCTTTACTTCATAGCAACGCGAGTGTATGATCCATATATAACAATAAACTTCTTTATTTTATCTTGCCAATGTCCAGGAAAACCGCAGAACAGTATTGTTTTCTAGTGTTCGACCAATTGTTTCAGCCAGTCTGTGTACCTGCTCCACTGTGCCATGCTGCTGTCGGAATCCAAACTGATGGTTTGAGTTTTTCACAGAGGGAGCAAGCTGATTGGTCTGTATGAAGACGTTTCTTGGGGAGGTTTTCCAGGTTTTAGAATCATGACAACTTGAGCAATTTTCCACTGGCTTGGAAAGTAAGACAATTGACGGAAGACTTGTTCTTCTGAATTAAAATTCTTATCTGCTCTGGGTATCTAATCATCTAAAAAATCGATGTGCCGTTCGTGCTTCATAAAATATTGTTTAAAATTTAACTATATCACACAACACGAAGGCTTTTTTCTAAAAGCAGTGGAATAAAACTCGACATAACCCCAAAAAATGTCCCGGAACCGCAATCTCGAGCTAATGATGCAAGGACACGAGACCAAATTTGTCTCTCTCCTATAAACCTCATTTATCACCCCCGCGTCACGCTGTATTGCGTACGAGTCCAAAATACAACCCGAAAAGTAACGCTTGTTGCCCTAAAAATAGAACGGGTTTGTGGTAAACACATGACTCTTCAAAAATTAGGACAATCCGCGTGTTTTCCTAGGATCTGTAAGGGAAAAGCTTTTAAAGCCATCAAAATACTGGGACAAAAACATGATCGGTAGTAGGTACGTACTTTCTAATAAATTACATCAATTCATCGTATCATACTTTTAAAATTGCAGCAAAAAGTTAAATGAAGTAACCATCTTCAATCACTAAGTTGATCTCCAATAGAACTATTTATTATCTTAAGATTATATTGAGTCACCTGCAGAAGTTCTATTAATATTCAATAAGTATTATATTTTTTTATTATTGCCACTTAATTCTGTGAAAATGTCAACAATGTCTCTCTATTATTCGCCCAAATACCGGGAATTTTTATCTAACTTCTGCGGAAGATCACGTAAAGCGCGCTCCTGAAAGGAGCGGAAACGGAAGTCGATCCATCAAGCAAGACACCTTATTCACCTGCGATTCTCTGTGTTATTCGACAGGTTATTTTTGAGGACGATATTAGTTTATTCAGCTTTTGTCATTATTGTTACCAAAATAGCAGCGCGTATTGGCTACTTTACTTTCATCTACGATACGTAAACTAAAGAATATATGAGCAACGAACCGGGAATTTTTATATCACCGTCTTCACAAGAATGTCAATGTTAAATTTATCAGTGACATTGTACCTATATTGTCATCATCATCATCATCAACGGCCCGTTACAGTCCACTGCTGGACTATGAGCCTCCTCCACTTAAGTGGAGGGTTTTGCCATGATCTCCACGCTTGGCAGGCGGGTTGGAGATCGTAGATTATAAGGTTACTGTATCAGAGAGCGCTGCTGCCCGTTCCCTGTTCAATGTGTAGTCCCTAAGTCGCCTCTTACGACACCCACGGGAAGAGTAGGGGTTGGTGACAAATGTATTGTACTCCGCCGTCACCACACGGCTAACACGGCTAAATTGGTAAAAAATAGGCATTTATGAATATTAAATATTATTTTTTGCCCTGTAGCTTGTCTTGATCATGATGATGATGATGTCCTCCCAGACGTATCCGTGGACTGCGACGCCCCTAGCTAGTGTTAGTCTGGGCCCTTGCATGGGCGCGAGCGTGACTTGCAAAACCTTTGGTTTTGGAACTCCAGAAGCACAATGAAGAGACCCACTTGAATTATAAGTAGGAGGGCTTGAAAAAAAAATCGACGTCTGAAAATTAATAGAAACACACAGTGGAATAAATGTATTATTCCACTAACAATATCAACAGCTATTACAGCTTTATATTTTCATAAGAATTAAAAGTTAAATTCTAAACTATAATATTTTTACGCTGCGAAGGAAGGAAACCATTAGCGCTTCAAAAGGAATTTGACCAAGAACAATAAACGATGATATCAAGTTCAGAATGTACTAGTTCTTTGTAGTAACTTGCGAACAGCGCTGTTGGTTCGAGATGAGGTCCGACTTTATCTGCAAGGAGCCAAGTTTTAAACTCCAGACTGGTTTTCATGTAGTTAGTTTTTACAGAACTTTCTTTCGTTGTTGTTGACTGGAGTAAAACCAATTCAATTATTTTTCAAGAAACTCTTACTTTGATCTGGGTATTTTTGGCAGCATATAGACGGTTAGTGTACTTGTTACACAGCTTAAACACATAATTAAATAATTGTTATGAATATATTAAAACTAGGGTCGGAACGAAAAAGAAAAAAGTTACTGGGCTATTATACTTATATATTATAGGTAGTTCAACAATAAAATATTTTTTTATTTTCTTATTTCTTTCAGTATGAGTGTTTGTTACCACACATTCGATATCCTCTCTTCTGTTATTTTTACTAAAGGGTCAGAATGAATAACCAAAAGAAAGTTTTTCCTGATCTCTCCCGATATTTTATCTGCTACTGCAGAGTAATATTTTCACTATCAAGATCTCATCGTCATCAACAGCTCATATTCGTCCCCATTGCAGTGGGAACTAAAGTGCACTGAAGGGCTCGAGCCTACCCTGAATTAGGGCGATTAGGCCTTAGTCGACCACGTCGACCACGTTGGCGGGTTGGTCGACTTGACACACAACTTTTGAATTTCTTCACAGAACTGTGTAGGTTTCATCACGATGTTTTCCTTCCCGGTAAGAGCGTCGAATAAACGTACATATGAATTCGAAATTCGTGATCGAACCCGCGTCTCCTGGACAGAATACAGCGATCCGAACCACTAGACCACCGACGCTCTATTAAATCATGATTTATAAGTAGGTACAGCGAAATGATTCCTAGATCGTGGTTAAGAGATAAAACATTTTGTAGAATAGCTGTCGGACCCGCTCTGGGGAATTATGGACGACAAAAAACCGAGTTCTGCATCAAGATAAATGTAGTTGAAGTGGAACCGGAGCTCCTTTACTTACTGCAAATCTTCTTCAACATCAAATTTAATGCAGACTTTAGTTTAGAATAAATAGTGGCATAGCTACCTTATATTCTTGTTTTTTGATAATATTTGCACGATACGAAATAATGTTTCTTTGTTTGTTTGTACTGGGCCGTATGTAGTTTGAATGAATTGAAGATAACTGGGATACTAGACAAGGGTATTGTATTTTTTTGCCTGTAGAAAATATCTTTCTTCTACGTGAAAATCTAAAATCTCGCGGGAATAGCTGTTTAGAAAGTACTTCAAAGAACTTAAATGATTGATTATATTTATCTGCCTAATAATATTGTATTTACCGTTGTATTTGTGTATTGAAAGTTTTTGTTAAGAAATTTCGATACTGTTGTTGCATGTCACGATAACTGACGGGATGACGGATTGGTAAGTACTTTATTGAATATTTTATTTGAGCACATCCCTAAGTAACTTCTAGCAAGTAATTTTTTTAAGATAATAGAAATAATTATTAATTAAGAAAATCAATAAAATGGTCTAAAACCTTTAATCCGACTTATTTCGTGTTTGCAGTTGCATACTAACCTAAACCGAGTGTTATTTTAAAGAAGCTTAATGTCTGGGGTCTCTTTTGATCACAACGAAGTCAAGTTTACCCAACTATTGAGCACTTATCGTGTTTGTTGTACGCTTCCGATGGATGTTGACTGTTGGCGCGATTCTAGCAAATACGCTCTAATCTTTCAGTTATATTTATTTTCATTTTCCGGTTGAACATTTTCGCTTGAAAATCCAAGATATGAATAAATTGTCTGTAAGTAAAAAAACAATTTAACTGATTTTGTAGCATTTCATATTCAGTTTCATCGAATGACCCTTCATATAATAATTTTTAATTATCAAAAAAGGCGTCGTCGTCAACAGCTCATATACGTTAGGGGCTCGAGCCTACCCTGAATTTGAGCGATTAGGCCGCTGGCCCAGTGCGGGTTGGTCGACTTCATACAACCTTTTTGAATTTCTTCGCAGGAGTGTGCAGGTTTCATCTCGATGTTTTCTTTCACCGTAAGATCGTCGAATAAACGCACATATGAATTCGAAATCACATTGGTACGTGGTGGGAATCGAACCCGCGTCGAGTATTTTTACGAGTACTATTTGTCTAATAAAGCCGGACAAAAATATCTGATGCATTTTTTATATGAATTCGATTGAAATATTATTTTTGATTATGAATAAGTGTATTATAACAATTAATCTTATTAAAACACTTCATTTTCAACTTCTTCGTCTTCATTTTCTTCACCTTCTTCATCGTTTTCGGTTCAGGCGGAGTGCTTGCAATCATCAGACCGATTGCCTCTTGCGAAAATGGCTGAGATTTTTTGTGCGGCCTTGGTCGGTTACTACTCAGATATGAGTCGGAACTTAGTAAGAGTCTATTTAATATGTCTCTATTACAATCCACCCGTGAAAATTTTCGTGCAAAATTCAATATGTATTGCCGGAAGTGCTTATTACGCGCTTCAGCTGCCTCCTCTGACAACTGGCCAATAGGGAGAATTGCATGAGATATGACTTCAGCTCCATGCATCAACACTTTGTGGATAGTTGGTGACATGGGGTGCCAACCATACAGATTTGTGTACATTTTCGCAGTTTCATGTGCGTGCATAGGCTTCAAACTTATCAACATAAATGCTGTTGCCACTTGAAATCACTTCTAAGATGACTTTAAATATTAGTATTCTCTTAACCCTTTCATTTGAAAAACTAAAATTGCAGATGATCTTAAATTCAGGCGATTCTGCACGAATCGAAGCCTTAAGCTCTCTATTTTTGTTTTGTTTTCTATTCGACTTCAAAAGGTTCGAATGCTGTTTGATCGCTATAGGATCGATGTTGATAGTTTTCGAGCACACTTTGTACAAACGTTTGTTTAGATTAGGTAACACAATAAAATTAACAATACTCGTACAAAGTGTTAGTAAAAACACGCAAAAAAATCTCCTCGAGTGGTTAGCCCATGAAACTGAACAAATTTTGTTCCAAAACTTTTTAGAATTAATTCTAATTAGCAAGTAGTAATTAATGTCATTAATATGATATTAATTACTACTTGCTAATTATTATAATATTAAACCGGTTTATGTACTGTCTTCATCATCATCATCATCTCAGCCGGAAGACGTCCACTGCTGAACATAGGCCTCCCCCATAGGTTTCCACCGTGAACGGTCCTGCGCTACTTGCATCCACCGGCGCCCAGCAACTTTGTCCACTTTGTGGGAGGCCGTCCAACACTACGTCTTCCGGCCCGCGGTCGCCATTCGAGAACCTTTCTTCCCCATCATCGGTTATCAGTTCGTCGAGCTATATGGCTTGCCCATTGCCACTTCAACTTGCTTATCCTGAAAGATATGTTGATCTGTTTTTATTAGACAAATTTAATTATTTTCATTCACCAGTCGAAATATCAATTAGCATTATCAAAGGGATTTCATTTTAAAAAATTCGTCAAATTTACTAGACTTCCAGGCCTGGCTTTCTTATGAACTTGTTCCTTAAGGTGTGTAGCCATGCCAACTCGCAGTTTATTCCAGAAAACATATATATTTTATTTTATTAAAAAAAAAAATTGTTAAATAGTAAATTTTATTTTAAAATATATTATACTTGGATATATAACCTTTATTTCGCATAGACTGATTTTTATTAAAAACATTCAATACTATACCAAAAATGCCATTGAAGTCGAGCTGATCCTATTGTTAGATTCGCTACTGCATCTAAACTACAACAGACGCGGAGACGCTTCCTACGGGATATTATTGGCAATACATTTATCTTTCATCCGTACAAAAAAAAAAATCATAGGTAGTTTTGATGTAAAGTAGGCTCAAAGGGGGCTCGCGGAGGTGAGGATGAAGCTCCGCTCGTACGCTCAAGGTCGTTGGCGTATGGAGAAGCCTTAAATGATCTTGTAAGGCCACCGACGTTGTCGATTGAATTTGCAATATAATGTTCTATTCGAACAACATTCCGCGTCCAAGCAATAAGTAATACGTGTCGGTCGAGTTCGTTAATCTGTGGTCCAAATAAACCCACGGAAGAACTTCAGTATTTTATTAGGAAAGATAAAAGTGAGAAACAGTATGCAAATGATATTTGAACTCGCTTGATTACCTCGAAAATATTGTACTTACGGTTTTAAAAATATTAAAAACCATCCCTGTTCCAAGTATTTATCCAGACCTCTGAATGTTTCTATAAAGTCTGCACAAGTCCTGAAAAATTACCTTTTGTAGAGTTACTTTTGATGATTATGTCTATGTTGTTATTGTATTCGTTTTGGGGTATCTATTTTGTTTTTACTATAGTAAGTTAGGTACTAGGTGCTCTGCTCCACTGCTCTTGCAGTAAAAATGGCACCAGTGATACAAAAAATATATACTTTAACTAAATAACCCAATCTTCTTTTCGCAGGCTGTTAACTCTCAGATTTTTCTCATGAAGAAACGAACTGCGGCTTACAGAACGTAAAATTTAGTCATCCATTTAACTAGAGAACACAGAATACCTTCGGAGTGTCATAAAAAGTAAGGGCCCGTAACGAACCGACGCGACGTACAGTCGGTCTAAAAATTTTCGTGCCTCACACGACTATCGAGCACATTGGAGATGAATCTACGGAATTCGAAAAAATATTGTCGCTGAGCGACGAGAAAGTCGGAATAAGGAAAAGGTTATAAAATAAAACTATAAAGTTGAATGATAATTATTTTATTCTTAGATTAACATAAGTATCCTCGACATAACGCCTGTGAACAAACAAATAGCAAAATTTCCACACGCGTATCGAAGTTTGAATAATTGTCGCCATGGCGCATAAGTATACTTATTTCATTTTTCGATTAATAAGCAGGATATAATAATGTTCAAAGTACAAGAAAATTATTACACGACAAATCCGTAGTCAACTAGAAAAGTGGTAGCCACTTCGCCATCATCGTCACTCGAGTCTTGATCTGCAGCGGCCCATTTGCTGCAAGATATGAAATTTTTCTTGACAGCAGTTTGATGCGACGAGCCCTCGTCAGTTAACTCTTGCGGCACGTTCGAATAGCTTAGGAACTCCAGCTCCGTGTCCAACGAAATCTTGGAACGCGTAAGTTTGAAGCCCGAGTTTACGATTGATCCGGCTGACAATAGACGCGAAATGGACGCGACTAGATTGAAACTCATACACCGATAACGAACTCTACTAAACATGAAGTCATAAAAAAGGTCCAAAGTTACACAATAATAGATAGTCGAGTTTTTTTTAATTTTACCCGTGGAATTAATAGATTGGTAAATAGTAGCTTATTTTATTTACCGCCCCATAAAATTTTATTATTTGTTCAGCTGTTAGTCCTCTAACTTATAAGTGTGAAATCTTGTTATTGGCTTATAAATGTTTAACTACTTTTAGAAAATATTCTGTTATGCTGTAAGGTTTCCTTTCATTATTAAAATAAAATACAATAAAAATTATATTATCTCTATGCAAAAAATAAGTTGGACCTGCATTGTCGCTTTAATGCTGCATACAAGAAGCTCAAACTAACAAACGATTACATTTATACATACGTTGGGTTGGAAACTTAATTGTGCATTTTTTCTGTATTTTTTTTGTGTCAGTAAAGAATATTTGTATTGCATTGTATATATTTTAAAGATTTTGTCAATATATAAACAACTTTCTTTGCCGACGGTGCAAACTGCCGCTAATATTGACGCCAGGCGCGATTTATAAGGGTTGAAGATGTTTTAGCTTCGGCCGTGGAAATATGGTAGATATGAGGAATAGACGACAGCGACATTGGGGAAAGTAGGTCGGGTAAACATGTTCGTGAGGTAGTTTGTGGTATCTACTTGTGATGCTGTGAAGCGAAACCGATCGGATTCATTTAAAAAATATGTGAAACGAGTACAAGTGTTTGAATCATCAATAATACTATGGAGTTTCACCAAGTGACGACATTCGTAAGTATAAATTATAAGAAAAAGTACCATTTTACGGTCTGTTCGGCACTTGCCCCCTTTCTGATCTTGCCTACAAACTGTCACATCCATACAGATTGTAGATTTTTGACCCCTTTTCGGAGTTCCATACATTTTTAAAGTATGTCGCCCACTTTTCTCGTGTTTTTAATTAATATTCTCAGTATGTCCCCTTTATATAGTTTTGTTGAATAAGGTTGATATTTGCCTTCTTAAGTACTATCAAAATGAAAACGACTATTTATTATTTTATTCTATAATAATTCTAGACTTAAAAAAACAACTTTTATACTTTGTAAAACTACGCAACTGAAACTTTTTTACTTTTAAAAACTATTTTTCGTTAATTAAGTGAATCTTACTTTAATTAGTCGGTTCAGACACTCTTCAACATTTATTTTGATCTTCAACAATTTTGGTGATACGTTGATCAGTTACAGTATCCTTTTGCTGTCTTTTTTTCGTGTATTGAACATATATTTTTTGACGTCTTATTAAAAAAACATAATTGATGCTCTCGACAAATTAAATCAGTATTAAAACCTAATTTATTCATCACTTTTGTAAAAAGGGGGCCAAAATAGAAAGTGCGCGACATACTTTAAAAAAATATGGAACTCCGAAAAGGGGGCAAAAATCTACAATCTGTATGGATGTGACAGTTTTTAGGCAAGATCAGAAAGGGGGCAAGTGCCGAACAGACCCATTTAACACTTCACTTGCGCAACTTTTAACTGATGTTTGTGTAGTCTGTTACACTAAATAACTTTTATACGTTTTTTTTAAGTTGTGGATCAAAAGTTGTTTCATGGGCTGGATAATCATTTTAAAGGATTTGTGTTATTTAGTTAACACATTGTATAATATAATGTATTAACGCAATAGTTACTGCTTCTATAGTAACATTTTCATCAGGCTAGGCGTGAAAACAATCTCATGCCCCACATTAATTAAGTCTCTACAGGAGGTGATTACGTCACAGGTACTGATTCGTTACGTCATTAAGTTGTTCGCGCTTATCCACGCCCGTTGTTTAGAATATAATTAGAGGCGCAGCTTCCTGCGCGTAACTCAGTCGACGAGGAACGAACTACATAATTTGATTAAAACGTTCCGCTTGGCAGTATACTTAAGGTACACGCACTTTATGTCGGGCCGCAGCGTGCCGGGTCGCAGCGCAAAAATCCGCTCATATCGCACGTATGTATTTTATATGAACTATCGCACACTATGCCGGGTCGCAGCGGGCCGCATAATCCGCACTTATTTTGGTTGCATGCGATGCGGCCCGCCCCGGCACGCTTCGGCCCGACACTATGCGCGTAGCTTTACAGGTCTTCAGAAATAGTTATATTTTTTATTCAATTTGATCGCGCAATAAGTTTAGCTGCTAGAGGTCGTTGTTCGGGTAATGTAGTTAGATCAGAGCAAATAGGGTATTCTATATGTTTGAAAAAGTTTTTTAAAATGTTGATTTTCCTAATAAAAAGCCACAATATTTTTTTCTGCCTAAGCTGTCCCACTGCTGGGCAAAGGCCTCCCCTTTTTTCTTCCACCGTTCTCGATCTTGTGCCGGTGACTCCCAATCATCCTCGAAAGCGTCGAGATCGTCTCGCCAACGTTATCGAGGTCTGCCTCTCCCGCGTCGGCTATCATATTTTATCACAAAAAAATATATTTCGGTAAAATAAACACGCTTTCTTGTCATAAAATTAAATTAAATTTTAAACCTTTTTTATTTCCGCGAAAACGCTGTCAGCCATTTTGGTGACGTAATATTGGTAAAAACAACAGTCGTGTATGTACGACCGGCACTCATTCTACGTTAACAGCTCTAAATATTTATAGTTTAAATACCAGTGACTTAATACTTAATACTTTGTTAGTTGCTTAATATCCTTAAATAAATAAATTATTATTATTATTTGGTGTTTTTTGAGAAAATAATGAATTAAAATCGCTATCATTGGTGTGTAGTGTATAGTATAAATACTAGCCTTAAAACTCCACAAAAGTTGTTTATCAACATATCAGTAACATAGGGAATAAAACATAACCTAACACTTTCCAATATTTTTTTACTAATTAGCTCTATACCTGGCATTTACATAGAAAAACAATATAAAGACGTTTTAACATTCTGGAATTCGGCAGAATAGAAGTCTGGGTTACATGTATAATATACTATTACATTGCCAAGTCAATCTATGTATTTATTTAAAACATAAGAGATTTTTAATATTGATCTGGTCACTATAAGATGTTGTTAGGTGAGCTAATTACGTAATAACTTAAGACAGAAGGACTCTTAAGTAGGGACTGAATAAATTAACCGACTTGGTATTACATGGATCTCACAACTTTTTACGGTAGACTAAGTTGCGTGCGAGACTTGGTTTTTTTACAAGTTATGTTTTTGATGGCATCTCATTTCTTTTTGTAGATCGCATGAAAACACAATGTAAAAATGCACACCTACGCTCCACCGACCCTACACCTAACCTACACCTACCCTATACCTACCCTATACCTACCCTATACCTACCCTGCACCTCTTATTCAATTATATTCCATTATACAGGTACACTGATTCATTTACTGCAAATGTAACTTTGTAATCCTATATAATGCCCCAAGATTTATATGGGATTACAAAGTTATCTAGCAAATGATGTATCTAGAAAACTGGGCCGAAATTGCAAAATGTTTTAGTTTTTCCTTGGTTTATACACTAAACACTAATTCCATTCTAAATTTGAAGCTTCTATGTCTGCTAGAAGTGCCTTAGAGTTTTGATGATCGGTCAGTCAGTGAGTGACAAAATTAAGAAACTTTGACTAGTTATAATTCATAAACTACTGGTTCAAATTGATTGAAATTTGAAATATACCGTATTTATACAATGCCTGCTTGGTTACTGAAAACTCAGGCTTCTAGTTTTATCCACAACGAAGTTATAGGGGGGTCGAAAATGGCCTGAACTGCTTCGAGAAAAGTATGGTACGGCCGTGCCGCCTTTTTGCCCGACTTGGCGGGGGCACTGCCGTGCCCCCAGATTTTTAAAGTTTTTCTTTGTCGTTTCGGAAACTTATCAATCAGCCCCATCCATACTTACAAACTTCGCATTTATTAGGTCCTTACATATGAAATTGGCGTTTTGTCGTACTGGCCACTTTGATCACAAATTTCTCCTATTTGGTTAGGAATTCGAAATTCAAATTTATACAGCTATTTCCACATGTAGTTGTGTTTCGTAAACCGTCATTCATTTGTTTTTTTACTTATCTTTTTTCTGTTTGCATCGCTCGATTTACAAAATGGATAATTTGAAATATCGCGTTATTTACGAGTACGAGTTCCACCGTGGCACCAGTGCTGCGGAAACGGCTCGAAGGGTTAATGATGTGTATGGCGGTTGTGTCGCAAAAGAAAACACAGTGCGTTTTTGGTTCCAACGTTTTCGTTCTGAAAATTTCGACCTGCAAAACAAGCCCCGTGGACGGCCGGAGACCCAAGTTGATAATGAAGCATTGAAGGCTATTGTGGAAGCGGATCCATCGCAAACCACGTCCGAGTTAGCTGCAGGCTTCGGTGTTAGTGATAAAACTGTTTTAATCCACTTGAAGCAAATTGGGAAGATTAAAAAACTTGAAAGGTGGGTTCCTCACGAATTGAGTGAAGCAAACCGGCAAACGCGCGTCAACTGCTGCGTTACATTACTTGACCGGCACAATAACGAAGGGATTTTAAATCGAATCATTACCTGTGATGAAAAGTGGATTCTCTACGATAATCGGAAGCGCTCATCGCAATGGCTGGACCCTGGCAAGCCAGCCAAAGCCTGCTCCAAGCGAAAATTGACCAATAAAAAGTTACTTGTAAGCGTTTGGTGGACTAGCGCCGGTGTCGTTCATTACAGTTTTCTGAAATCTGGCCAGACGATTACGGCAGATAACTATTGTCAGCAATTGCAAACCATGATGGAAAAGCTAGCTGGTAAACAACCGAGGCTGGTCAATCGCTCTACGCCACTGCTGCTTCACGACAACGCTAGACCACACACTGCACAACAGACGGCTAGCAAATTAGAAGAGCTTCAATTGGAATGTCTAAGGCATCCACCGTACTCCCCGGACCTTGCTCCAACAGATTACCATTTTTTTCGAAATTTGGATAACTTCTTGCAAGGGAAAAAATTCAACTCAGATAGGGCAGTCCAAATCGCCTTCAAAGATTTTATTGATTCCCGTCCGAATGGTTTTTTTAGTAAAGGGATCAATGAACTACCTATGAGATGGCAAAAGTGCATAGATTACAATGGCTCATACTTTGATTAAATAAATATACTATATAAAAATTTTTCGACTTTTTGTTCCTCCCATACAAAACGCCAATTTCATATGTAAGGACCTAATATAATAATAATTCAAGATTAAAGAAACTATTTCATTTTTCAATTAATCAAAGATGGATTTGTTTGGTAGACTTTTTTATGTTTGAGTGGGTTTGTGGGTATGTTCGGGCGAAATCTTGCAACTCAAATTTGACGCACTTGCTGCCATTGGAATTTTCTGAAATTTGGTACACTTATGTAACCGCGATGACAATGCAATATTATGGTACCATGGAGCTGGTCTCATGATGGAGCCGGAAGATTTTCTGAAATTTGGTACACTTATGTAACCGCGATGACAATGCAATATTATGGTACCATGGAGCTGGTCTCATGATGGAGCCGGAAGGTGGCCATAGAAACTCCTCTAATACACAACACAACCTAGTCGTGTTTGGGCTCGTTGGATTTGTCTTAACAAGATCTTTAGTCATACGTGATGTCCAGGGTCTCATGATGGAGCCGGAAGGTGGCCATAGGAACTCCTTATATACACACCACAACCTAGTCGTGTTTGGGCTCGTTGGATTTGTCTTAACAAGATCTTTAGTCATACGTGATGTCCAGGGTCTCATGATGGAGCCGGCAGGTGGCCAAAGGAACTCCTTAAATACACACCACAACCTAGTTGTGTTTGGGCTCGTTGGATTTGTCTTAACAAGATCTTTAGTCATACGTGATGTCCAGGGTCTCATGATGGAGCCGGCAGGTGGCCAAAGGAACTCCTTAAATACACACCACAACCTAGTCGTGTTTGGGCTCGTTGGATTTGTCTTAACAAGATCTTTAGTCATACGTGATGTCCAGGGTCTCATGATGGAGCCGGCAGGTGGCCAAAGGAACTCCTTAAATACACACCACAACCTAGTCGTGTTTGGGCTCGTTGGATTTGTCTTAACAAGATCTTTAGTCATACGTGATGTCCAGGGTCTCATGATGGAGCCGGCAGGTGGCCAAAGGAACTCCTTAAATACACACCACAACCTAGTCGTGTTTGGGCTCGTTGGATTTGTCTTAACAAGATCTTTAGTCATACGTGATGTCCAGGGTCTCATGATGGAGCCGGCAGGTGGCCAAAGGAACTCCTTAAATACACACCACAACCTAGTCGTGTTTGGGCGTGTTGGATTTGTCTTAACAAGGATACTCCACTCCACGGCTTTAAAAGCTTGTTTAAAAAGGATTTTTAATTAAACTTATTACTCCTTGAAGTTACAGTTGATAGATATGTACCTAACTGTTTACACTGAACTGACATTTTTTGTCTATATGACGGCACACCATGACGGCTCGTGTTTTAGGTCACGTGATATTTAATATAATAAAACAATATTGTGCTTTTATGACTCAAAATTAGTATATTTAAGTATATTTGTACATAAATTTTAATTTTCATCAAATTTCATAATTTATTTTTCACTACCGAAAGTACCCTATTAAAGTTGTCGAATTTACCCATTCAAGTAGCCAAAATTGAAGTAGTTGTTATTACCTACTCAAAGAAAATATAAGTAAAAAATTTAAAATGTGCATTAAACGTCGTATATTTAACCCGCGCTTTAATGCACTTTGAAATTGAAATTCAGTGTACAGGTGTACGCTGTAGCTTATTTCGCGTTCGCTAACTTCTGCCCGACAGTTTAAAAGCTGCAAAGTGTGTACCTGTATAGCAGCCTGAAAGCTTTGATATTGAGATTTAGCCTCCCCTTTTTGATATGGCTTTCCGCTGATTAGTTTCGTTCCAAATGGGTAAAAGTCGAACGGAATTCTGGGTAATAAGTATTACGCTTTTAAGTGATTAATTTACCAATGTTTTATGCCTAAATGAATGAATATTTTAACCTTATTTCGTGCACCTAAGTGTAATACCGAGCGTTAAGTGGTTGTTACAATGGATTTTGTCATCGTCTTGTCAGAGTATCTGGAGTTTCATAAGGAATCTCTACATAAAACATGGCTGTGCTGTACATATGTTTTCGGCAGGTTCATTACTGAACCAGTAAATTATAAAATGATTCGTTGGTAAATTAAACATCCCATATGTTGGTTGACCCAAACTTGGTTAACTTTCCATTCTTACGTTGAGGCGGTGATGCCAGCCCTTCATAATATTGTTGGTGCGATGTACAGTATGAAGGAAAATAAAATAGGAAGCCGAAAAACTCTACAAATTGGTCGTTTCGCGTACTTAAGTAAGGTTGTCATCACTTTGGTCAATATGCAGCCATCAAAAACACAACTTGTAAAAAAACCAAGTCTCGCAATTCAGTTCTTCTACCGTAAAAAGTTGTGAGATCCATGTAATACCAAGTCGGTTAATTTATTCAGTGCCTACTTAATGGTCTTTCTGTCTTAAGTTATTACGTAATTAGCTAATCTAACAACATCAGTGACCATATTAATATTAAATATCTTTTATGTTTTAAATAAATAGATTGACTTAGCCTCCGCATGAAAACACAATGTATCTCACAAGTAATACATATTGTATTAAATAAGATTGTTTAGTGCGATTGCCAAGTCCATCTATTTATTTAAAACATATAAGATATTTAATATTAATATGGTCACTGATGTTGTTAGATTAGCTAATTACGTAATAACTTAAGACAGAAGGACCCTTAAGTAGGCACTGAATAAATTAACCGACTTGGTATTATAACATGGATCTCACAACTTTTACGGTAGAAGAACTGAATTGCGAGACTTGGTTTTTTTACAAGTTGTGTTTTTGATGGCATCTCATTTCTTTTTGTATGTAGTCTTCCTCTTTTTCTTTTCTGGTACTACTTCTTGAGCTTTAGCTACAAATTTTCTCATAGCCCACTCCCTGTCTCTATGGGTTTTTCTAGGAGGCTTTGATGCTACAATTTTTGACAAGTCTGGGCGGTAAATACTTCTTAGTCTATTGTATTCAGAAATTGAGGATTCCTGCGCTTTAATATTTCCAAAGTCTACGTTAATTAGATATAAGCCGCCCAAACTTGTAACTCTCGAAAGTGCCACGTAAGCTTGACCGGATATGAATACTGCAGAGCCGATATCCATCAGCGCATTATTTAGACTCAGGCCTTGACTTTTGTGAATAGTTATAGCATAGGCTATACATATGGGAAACTGTTCGCGATGAACATAAGCTCTATTGATAATTTCAAATTTAGTTTTGACCGGACCAAGCTCGTAGACATGTTCTTTATTAAATTTAATGTATATTTTCTTAATTAGTTTTGTATTTTCCGGATCAACTTTTACTCTTTGTACTATACCGATAGAACCATTAACTAAACCAAGACTCACGTCAATATTTCGTCTTAACTTGACTTTTGCTCCTTTTTATAATTATGTTCACTTCCAGACCCGCAATCATAGAAGTATGGTCTTCATATTTTTTTATGCATTCACGAGCTCTTTTTGTTAGGTATCTGGATACCATACTTCTATGATTGCGTATTAATCTGTTGTTTGTATTTTTGTACCATTTGGAATAAAATAAAAAACTTTTATGATCGGGAATAGAAACACCACATTAAGCTATTTATGTATCCGGAATAACAAAAATAACAAACATCTATAACCAAATATACTTTTATTGCTTTTCAAAATATTCCCCGTGATGATCGATGCATTTTTTCATACGTTGAAACCAACTTTCGTAGCATTTATCCATTCTGTATCGGGTATCTCCAAAACGTGCATTTTGAAAGCATCAACGGCTTCTTCCCGGGTCGAAAATCGGTGTCCACGTAATTTGTTCTTCACGCTTGGGAATAAATAAAAGTCGTTGGGTGCCAAGTCGGGACTGTACGGCGGATGACCCGTCAATTCGATCATTTGACTATTCATGTGGTACTGTAGCCACATGTCCACTAATACCAAAAAAGCAGGCAACCATTTGCTTCAAAGTGATTTTTGCACGAACAACTTTAGTTGGGTGTGGCTCATTTTGGAACACCCAAACCGTTGACTGCTGTTTAGTTTCGGTATCATACGCATAATATATCCAAGATTCGTCTCCTGTGTAGATATTATGAACAGCTTTTGATGTACCATATTTGTATTTTTCTATCATTTTTTGCACCAATCAACACGAGCCTGTTTTTGTTCAACTGTTAAGTTGTGCGGGATCCAACGAGAACAAATTTTTTTACAGCCAAATGTTCGTGTAATATTTTATAAATACTCGTCATACTAATGCCCAGAAATGCCTCTATCTCGCGATATGTAACATGACGGTCTTGCATTATTAGTCCGCGCACAGCATCAATATTTTGTGGTACAACAGCCGATTTAGGGCGACCTTCTTTAAAATCGTCCGCAAGCATACGACGACCACGATTAAACTCACTGAACCAGTGATACACAGTGGTTTTCGATGGGGCTTCCTTTTTGAGTTAATCCACGCTGAAAGTCGTAATAAATCATAGCACGAAAATTTTCACGAGTCAAATCCATGGTGATGATAGACAATGAATTTTAAAAATGGCGCCACAATGTAAAAACAATTGACAGATGAATGAAACAAACTTTATTTTACAGCCAAAGAGTTCTATTTTTAAATGTTATAATTTCTTTTTAAATATTGTTTATGTAAGTGGCCAGTTCCGGATACATAAATAGCAGCCCTTGTAAGTTTTTCGAAATATTCTCTGATACAAACAATGCACTTTTGCATTCAAACCAACTATTAAAGCAGTAATTCCAGTCTGAAGTTGAGTCAAAATGACTAATTTGTATACTTCGACTGCTTCTTGTGGGCCAAACCGTTAACCACGCAATAAATTTTTAGTTCTCGGAAATTAAAAATAATTGTTAGGACCCAGCCAGATCGAGGTTGTACAGAAGATGGTCCATCAACTCGATGTTTTCCTGTTTCAAAAGCTCGCTAGTTTTCCGAGCGGTATGGGAGCTTGTAATTATCGTGATAAAGGATTTCAAGTTACCTCTGCGGAGTTCGGATAAAATTTCTGGCAAACAAACAGTTACAATGCACATTCTTCATTCCTGTAAGGGAATTGTAACTACATGTCTCGTTTTCGAGACAAAGGAAGTGACTATTCTTTTTGATATGCTGCGAGAACGTACACTCTCTGTTGGTTTGATCTCCCCAATGAAGACCCAAACAGCTGATTGATCTTTTCTTTCGGGCTTATATGCATCAATCCATGACCAGCCTTTGACTCTTCTCCGTTGAAGCGTTGCAAAGTAGTTTATGGGGACCTAGAGGGCAACCAGCTTTCTGATGCCCAGCTCATCATGTAAAATAGTTTGGATTGCCAACATACTGTACCTACAGATGTCGACAATACGATACCTACAGATGTCCGAATCTGCTCATAAGTCACATGTTGTTCTTGTTGTTCTTCCTGTATCATTTGATGCACAGCATTGATGTTTTCTGGTATTACCGCTGTTTATGGCTGACCTGTAGTCCCTGTAGAAGGTACGGTGCTGAGAGAAGCACGTCCACGTCGAAATATGGAATACCAATTATTGTCGTTTGGCTTGGTGCTTCACTTCACATAGAAACAAGTTCAGCAAGACATTGTTCCTGAGATATCGTCGTTCTTTACGACTAGCATTACTTTTTTTCTTCTATAAATGGTATTGGTTAGAAAAATAAACGAAAAATCACATACCAAAAATAATTTAATCTAGCTCAGACGAAAGTACTCTTTTCCCGATCATTTCGGTTTGCCCCTTCTAAGTACTTAACCTTTCATTTAAATGGTCAGGAAAATATGTTAAAATGGTCAGAGAAAGTCAGGGAATTTTATGTGGCATATAGAGTGGACACCCTTACCTACATTGTAAAATTACGCCTTAGATACTAAAGCCCTAGACATGATATCACAATAATGGCTATCACACTATGGTATTGAATGTTAAATAAATCAAATTCTATTATGTTTATGAACGTGAAAAGCCATAAGTACGTAATTATGGCTATTCTGCCTAATTATTATAAAAACTATTTCCATAATAGTTATTTATTCATTTATTACATTCTTAAATTATTAACACCTGTAGAATGAAAACATCAAATATTAAATAATGAACAAAAAATAACAAAGTAAATTAAGTATTTACTAAACTCAAATTGGACCTACTGCCTAATTTCATTTATTTCCATATTGCTTTTTTGAAGCTAAAAGGGAAAATATGTAATAAAGAAAAAATTGGAAAGCTTGACGCTAACCAAACTATTATAACTAAATTACAAATGATTTTCCGAGTTTAACAAAGTAAACAGCTTTGTCAAGTGACTTAGGATAAGCGAGAAACTTCAATTTTTACAAAACCTTAATTATCTCGGAATCGACTTTGATGCAGTTATGGCTTATTTCAGTATGACGGCAGAATTGGTCATTTAGCGCCTGAAGGCATTTTATTTGTAAATTCCGATTAATAAGGTAATTCGTTTTGGATTTTCACTTTTTGATAAAATGTTAACGAAAATATGTCATGCATTTTGCTTTTACTATTTCATTTTCGTATGCTTTCCGTCTTAAGACACTTCGTCACACAAAAGCTCAAAATGTAATTGAATTTGGGTCAAAACTGATCGCAAGCTAGTTCATTACTCGTTCTTACTGAAATGAACTCGACTGGCAAAGAGCAAACACGACTAAATGAAATGAAAACCTCGTCGTGTGAACGCGTTGCTGATTTTACGAACAAGAGCAAGTCATATTTGATAAAGCTTTGTGGCTTCTACAGAAAACCAATTTCTTTACCAGCTTTTTCATAGGTAAAATGAAAATAGCTTCTTTCAAAACTGATCTTACCAAATGCCTTTTAAAAGTAATGTGAATCATGTGAATTAGTAGTTAAGAACTTCATTAGGTTCCTTATTTTTTAATTTGGTATCTCTGTTTCTATGAACCAGTGTTCAAATTGAATGCAATATGTAATCCAAGTTCGGCGTGCTCTTAGCTCTTAAAAATGTCAAAAACCAATTCGATTAAAAACAAACATCACAATATCATGATCATCGTGTGGGTTGTATGTAAGGTCCACAACCTGTGTCAGTGTTATAGAGCCGCCAAAGGCCACTGACTTGGCTCGTGTAACGACTAGATAGTAGCCGGGCGGGATCAACGACTTAACGAGCCTTCCGAAGCACGGAATCATCTTTCTTTTTGGACAATCAGGTCAGTCTCACAAAGAGATTTTTGCTTGATAGTGTCCCCACCGGGATCGAACCCGGAACCTCTGTAATGAACGTCAAAATCTTGACCACTCGGCCACAGAGGCTGTTAACGTTACGGCTGACCCAAAATAAAAAATTTATAACGCCACTTTGATGATTTTACAGTATGCCAGCTTTTACATATTGTAGTATTAAATTTAAAAATAAAAGATTGAACTACATCACACGTTGTTGTAATTTAGTAGGTTAATAAAATAGCATAAAAAAACACTTACCACAATTTAATAAGAAGTTGTACACTGTAACTAAAAAAATTGTTTCGGAAAAAGAAATTTTGAATAATTGTTTATTAAAAAAAACATATCGGAAATCAGAAACATCTATTTCTAGGACATCACAACACATCTCAACACAAAACACATACATAAATAATAGAACATAATGCAACAGAAATGAAATGATAATACAAAAACAACATACTTACAAAATTGCCCCGTGTTGTGACACCCAGACAAAAAGGGCCTCACTCAGCAAAAGCCGTAGCCGCATATAAAATGCGGATCCCTTCAGTTGGTTCCCTAACACTGAGCAGTACGCTAAGCAAAGGAAATCCTACCTGACTAGGTCTAAAAACTGCGCAGCCTCTTCCCTAATGCAGGTGTGGACGGCAAAGTTAAGCCAAATGAATAACACCAAAAGGAATAAGGACGGTGGCGTCAAATAGCCCTTTTGAATTTTAAGATAATATTAAAAACCTGCTCGAAAAACTAACCGACCTTCAAGTAACAGTTGACACATAGGGAACACTATAAAATGAGACAACACTTGAGATCGTAAAAATAGGGTTTAGGCAAAAACTAACAAAAGTTCGTAGTCTTCTTCACCTCTGAGCTGTCGGCGTGTCGCGAATGCACCTCAACTGAGATCCTCGTCGCAATCCGGTTGGCTTCGCTCCGAAGTTAGGGCGTTAGTGCACTACACGGAATTTTGCCATCCGGCAGTCCGATTGGATTTATTTTTTATGGCTTGCCATATAGGACCGTAAAAAATCGGACTGCCGGACGGTAAACTTCCGTGTAGTGCACAAACGCCCTTAGAATGAACACCAGTCCGTTATTTTCTGATTAAGTGTTGTGAATGTGGAAAAAACACACTTTCTCCTGGCACAAACCACTGCTTCTTTCCACAGCAGTAAAAGTAATGATAACACTGGAGTGTTTCAAAATAAGTAGAAAATAACTTCTTCCATTTAAATAGCATTATTTCAGTGGATTAAATCGTTGTTCACAAATTCCGCGGCTACAATGCACTAAAATTTTATAACCTTTAGATTTACATTTATAACAGGGAAAAAAATTCAACCATTTCTTCTTTGAAGCAAGAATCAGAATCCCACCAATCAAAATCGAAAAGACATAAAAAACAAATTCAAAATTTAAATCGCAAGAAAAATACAAGCTGCCAGTGAAGAAGAATAACAATCAAAAAGTAGAGGTGACTTGTAAGCCCGAGCCGCAGGTGAGGGTTTATAATGTCACGAGTTTGTTATAAAACCGATTTTTCGATACACTTGTGAGAAAACAGATAATAAATAATTAAAATGAAATGGTTAAGAAAGGTACCGTACAAAAGCTACGATACTACGCACCTTTCTTGTATTTTCACTTGGAGCAGAGTTTTTTGCTTTCACAGAAATGATAACAGTAGTTCCATACCAAGTTGAACAATACAAGTAATCGAGTAAGCGGTGTCCGTATTCGCCACACGTCATCGCGGCAGTGGCTCGCTGGACTGCTCGCAACTTCGCCGTGGGGAATAGACCGGAACACTTTCGCAGCTGACGTTGTAAGCTAAAAGAGGTAGCGTTATGTTTTTGAAGTTTTAGTCTCCACCCCTCAGTGAAATGAGATTTGTTCCGGCCACCGGTTAAAAATTGTCTCTATTGTTTTGTACGTCCCAGATTTAACGCTTAACAGGATCGGTTTCGTCATTATACTTATTCAAACTTTGTAACCAGCTTACGTACGTTTTCTGGACATAACTCTAAATTATTTTTCGTCGTGTTGTAGTCGTCGTACGTATCGTTACATTTTATACTCAAGTTTATATCTATTCCTCCTGAGACCAAGATTTTTTTTTTGTCGGTTTTAAGAAAAAAACTGTCCCAATTGGCTTTAAATAAATAACGATGACCTAAGAACATTAAGACTAAGAAAACTTCGATTTTCTCAATGTCATATATGTATGACACTAGGTCTCAGATGCGACCCTAGAAAGTGTAATATATTTATGACATTGAAGTTTGTTTCATGTAAATAGGTAGGTAGGTAGCTGTTTTAATATTAAAACACCTTAAATTATATAATAACAATAAAGGTTATTAATAAGTCTCAATGTTACGTAAATCACAGTCAGCAGATTGGCTAAAGTTTTTCTTAAAATTAGGTTTTCTTACACATACTATTTTGTACTTCTAATCACAGTCAGCAGATTTGCTTTTATCTATGTTATCTATAACAAATAATATCAAAACATAACTGAATATAGTTAAAAAGAAATGCGTTTAAACGTTAGGTGTATGAAATTCTAGGAAACAATTGCGCTTCCTTGTACTGCACAAAAATATATTGCATTTAACGCTATATGCAGTTGTGATCAATTTGCAATCAGGTTTTCTGCACCTGTTTTGTGTAACAGCGTAAGCAACTAAATGTTCTGCTTTGTGATAGCGAAAACTCTCAGTAGGCACAGGTTTTATTTCCATCTTCCTTTTTTTATGTTTTGGTGCAGCTCTTCCCTTTCATCGCACGATTCATAGTCGGATTCAAGAGTGTTTTGTGTGATCATAGCCTCTCCAAGCGTTAATCTTAATGTTCTGAGCTGCGGAATTTTTCTCGCATGTGTTTTGAGTTCTTGCTCACGATCTCTTAATTGGGCCCAAGCGTTGCAGACCGCTAAATCTACCATGTGAGTTATAAAACGGACGGTCCATGTTTTAGTCCCAAGAACGTGCAGAGCTTACTGACAAAATTCTGTCAGCAAGATCAACGCCACCCATAAATTGATTTTACTGTTTGATGACGGCTGACAATTTCGTACCTTTTGTTGCGTTTAGACCATATCGCCTACAGTGATCGGGAGTTGAAGCAGCATAGCATGTGGATGCCACCGTCACGGGCTTGTTATCCAACCACCGCGTCACGGCAATTGTCCCGTCGTCAGAACGACATAAAGTCTCAGCTGTACCTCTAACTTTTTTAGCAAATTCTTTTTCGGGAGAAAATACGCAGTTCTTGGGGATTCTGTTTCTTTGAATAGTTCCCGTGCCGTGAAATCCTTTTTCTAATAAGGTGTCCAACATATGATGACCAGGGACTAGTGTTTCACAAAGTGTTAGAATTGTTGATTCGCCCAAAGTAAATCCTTGAGATTTTAATTCTGTGAAGGTGGTATCACCTTGGTAAACAACCATATCGCAATTAGCCCGTTTGGGTTTGCCAAAACAAAAACTTTTATTCCTACTGGATTCGGTTTTCCGGGACAGTATTGACGTATTCCGCAATGGCCACTGAAAGGAATTATCATTTCGTCAATGCTTATGTGGTCTGCTCTAGTTTGGAAATGACAACCACGTATTACGGCATCAAAAAGAGGGGCCACTTTCCAGATCTTATTCTTTTTATCCTCTTCAGAAACTTCGGGGTCATAAACGACCTTCAAAGATGCTCGAATGCACTGGCACTGACGCCATTGTTCACTTCAAATGAACAAATTAAAAAAAGTGTGCTTCTTTGGCAACCAATCAACTTCGGTGGACAGATACTTTAGCTACAAAACTGTGAAAAAAAAATCCAGCCATTTTTAACAGCTGGCGGTGTGAGATTTTTTTTATTTTATGTAATAAATATATTACGTTATGTCCCAGGAGGCTCAGCTCAGAAGAAGCTCAGCTGCAAAAGTACTAGTTTAATATCCAAACTGTACGAGTACGACATAGACGTAGCAGTTTTGGTTTTGCGGACCGTAAACTTGAGCCTGGAATGAGCAGCAGTCATATTTTCCATTTTTCTTTCAAGATAAAGATAAGATAAAGATAAAAAACGTTTATTTGCTTACAATACTAAAAAAAACAAAAATAAAATTATATTTGTTGCGATTTGGCAAGCAAAGAGGTCCCAGCTCAGCATGGTGCTATGGAGGGCACTTTATGTGTCCTCCATAACGCTGATCTTCCGCGGAACCTTTACTAAAATAAAAATAATTATTAAATTTAATAAACATACAAAACATAATAAAATAGATATAAATGGACACAAGTATAAGTATACGTAGGGGCGTAAATAAACAAATAAAAAACTAAATATAATGTACAAAACAAATACGGTCAACTCACGCGTCTGAAATATAATAAAGTAAAACTATTGAAAGTGAATTATCGAAAAAAATTAAGTATAAACAGCATTATTAACGGTCAGGGGCCTATAACCAAGGACGTCCTTGCCTATAACTATAAATCAAGTAATCGGACTTCCAGCAAAGTCAAAGCACTGATGAACAGTGTCAAGTATTTTAGAAGGTGCTAGTTTTGTTTTTGTATTTGAAGTAAATGTTGTTTTAAAGAATATTTAAATGTATGATAGTTTATTCTATCGAGTAAGAGATTATTCTTTTCACAGAGTTCTGATATCGTAGCCCATATTATACCCTGATTGATTGTAATCTAATCTACCAATCACTGTCATCATTGTCTCCTCTGGTACATCACTACAGCTTGGATAATTGCTAGTCATGATGAGATAATTTTCCTATATACTGATTGGGAAAATTATCTTGTCAACGATGTATTGTGGTACTCGAAACGCTAAAAACATAATATCGAGTAAAATCGCTTTTATGGCAGCGGCTATGTGCCTACATTTTTACTTTGATTTGGACCACAGCCCGTATGTTCACTCGACGGACTATGCCCGGCACGTCGTCACTCATTTAAGTTTTTATTCCGCCTGGAATCTAGGTTTTAAAGTTCCAAATGAGTGTAATTTTAAAGTTGCCTTAATTTCCAACTTTTCTTAACGCGACTGTCTCAATTTGCATTTCCTAGGGTATTTTATTTCGCTTTGTTTAAAGTTATCGAGCTCAGCGCGCTTATTATTTTATCTTTCTTGATGTTTTCTTTTATTTTCTTGCAATTTTTTCTTACTTTTAAAATACTCAAGAGAATGTGTAACGCTCATAACTCGTGAAAAATTACTGTTGTTTTATACGACTACGAGTATATATGACATGGATAGCAACTATAAAGATCTCAGAAAATGTGTGTGTCAGGGACCAATTTGCAGATTTCAGAACAATTCATGTTCCGTACTAATTGAAGACAACACAGCTAAAAGCAACTGGAACCAGCTACACGGCTTAAGGCGTCTCTTCACCGTTTCAGATTTTACAAATTCATTGCGATGCTTCGTCGCAAGACTTCCTTTTAGTTTCTGGGTGTTCGGAGTTCGTCATAGTATGCAGTTGATGGCAATTTTCTCCCTTTGTATATTTTTTAGGTTTTAAAATACTTCATTTTTGTTCAAATTATGAAGTAAGCCCTCACTCGTCGTCAAATACCTATACGATAGTTACTTTTAGTCATCGAAACTGCATTATAGGTAATATTATATTTCGTCGCTGCGCCTGACAAGTTCCAGTTGTGTTTTTTGTAAGGTTTAGGGAAACAGCTGTGAAGTTTAGGCGTCACAGACAGATAGATTAGGATAAAAGAGTTCAAATGAAAGAGGGTAGGTACTTTCAAGCCGCCGATTAGAGATCTAGCAAGTCGCAACCTGAAATTTATGTGTGAAAAATCACGTTGATGTGCAACGTACGCTTTGTAAGGTGAAGTATATAGGCGTTAATAATAGCAGCATCAAGCATGAAAAAGAATAAGCGCATCCAGAATTAGCGCATCCAGAATTTGCGAGATTTTCTCCATGTTGGATAAAAAGAACGGAAATGATCAAAATGATCCACACCCCCATAGGTAACGTATAGTCGGCTATCGGTCGATGTTATTTGGTGGTCCCAATTATGTGCCATTTTTTTGTGTCCTCTTAACCATTGTAACATCTGATTCCTTATGCGCAGATGACAGAACTGTAACTTCTTTGGTATCTAGTTATTTTACGGCCACAAGGGGCTCACTAGTCTGAGCACAAAATTCATATTTTGCGAGCTTTTCTTTCTAGTTTTTAGGTTTACCTTTTGTAGTCGCACGCACAGCCCCGATAGAATATATCTCATCAATCAACTTACAACTTGTAAAAAAGTTGTCAAATACTACCGAAGAGTATCGGGGCGCATTTTTACATAAATTGGTGACTACCAAAATACTACACAAATCCAGTATGTGTATTTTTGCACTTACGGATTTTACTAAATGGTCAAAACACATCAACATCAACATCAACGGCCCGTCAAAACACATAATATGATAAATTTCATATGTTTTTGGTTTTAGAAGTGTAGTGTAAAAATTTTACTATAATGTCGGTTTTAAAAGTGTTATTATAAAAGTATTTCAAAGTTTTATTTAATGAAATAATTTAAATGACTTAAAACAAAGAAATATTTATTTCTTAATAAGTAAATATTTTTAATACTTCTGAATGTGTCTCTCCCTCACACTGCTCTTTTTTATCTTTCTTAGTCTTATGTCCTTGAAAGTGATGGTATCTTTATCCTGGTAATATTTTTTTAATTTACAAATTACTTACTGTATTCTTCTATCTTTTCGAGTCGATTCGGCGACTAAATTTGGGAAGACCAATACTCTGCCACAGATATGGCATTATCTGTGGCATTATAGAGATCTTCGCGTGTACAGGTGGTGGAGCACGCTGGGCAAGACAGTAAGTGAGCCATTGTTTACTGTATTGATTAATATCTTACTCTGACCAAATAGATAATACAGGATATGTCATAAACAGAAGTGAAATATCAAAGTCAAAGCGATAATATTGAAATAAAAGTTTTTTTCTATTCACAGAACATTATTTTCGAACTAAGCATGCATTAGTTCAAGAAATGTTACTAAAAAGAATACAAATAATAAACAAGAGAACTGTTCCAAGACTGCCAAGTAAACATGAAATGAAGCCTTGTTTAGTCTTTTCTACTTCTGGGAGTATGTTAGCAAGTTATGCTAGTACGAGTAAAATAGATTACAAAGAAAAATATCTTGAAAATAAAATTGTAGTAGTAACCATTAAAACAGCTCTTGGAAATAAGCAAGGAAGGAAGTCTCAACTAATTAATATAAAAGTCATGCTTCTAAAGGCATGCAATATTTTACGCTTTTCAGCTATGTTGCTCCAATTCAACGATATTATTAGCACCTAGAGCTTTTTGTTGTATAAATGTACAAGAAGAGAAAATCACACGTTTCACGTCTATGTTTGTAGGCACCATCGAGTTTATGTCCAGTAGTATAGGTACTGTACTATTGCCCGCTAATCCGACTTAGCTATTCTCATAGGTATGTTTTTTATACTTTGGTAGACGTTAACGATTTAAGAGATTTTACCTATACGAGTACAACATTACATTTCCAAGATTTGACTTATTTCCTAAGACCTATTCAATCATTGTCCAATTATTGACTCTACCAAAAGTATTTTGAAAACTTCTGAAACTGCAGAATCTTTGGAAAATCGTTTCAAAACTTCGGCTTTTGAGTTCACCTTCTGATTCATTTCCGAAACAAACGAGTGAGGATGGAAGCAAACAGGGCATTAACTTTTTGTCGAGTTTATTTTTATTTTTTCAGCTCTTCCATTTGTTCAGAAAATTCCCGCCACATTGCAGTGTAATGCGATCTTTATTATTGTGCTCTTTGTTCAGCCGATGGAAGGTGTGTATTGCATTCATACGCGGGACAGATGCAAGAACTCAAGTTGCTTTGGTATTTATTTTTCTGTGTAACTTTTTCAAGCATAGTATCTGGTGTCTATAAGTAGTAATATTAATTATGGTAACTATAACGAAAAATGGTAACAGGTCTTTTTAAAATAAACTCAGGGGGCTTCTTGTATTTTGGAGAAAACTAATGAAGATAGCTTACACAATTTAACTTTGAAATTGTATTAGATGCATTTTTACTAAAATGAATATGAATCAACGAACTAGGTAATACATATTGTACAAAACATTTAAGACGCTCGAAATGGAGCTATCCAAAACTAATAAAAATTACTAAACTGGAAATGGTATTTTAAATCTCCAAACAACTACATTACGCCTAACGCCGTGATGTTCCCGGTTACGAATAAGGGCAACTAATACATATACTCTAAAGGGCCACCCCATTTACCCATTTCCTCCTTTTACAAGTTATCGAATTTGCCAATCTGGTAATCTCCGATCTCCAACTTACACTTAACAAAAACAACAGAATCTCTGTGTTAGATTATTTTTATTTCCAGTGTTCTGTCGGGTGAAAAATGTTCACCACTGTTGCCTTGGGGCAAGTTTTATTAATGCAACCATTGCAGTGCAGATGTTGAATTTAATACAGAGTTGTAGGTAGGAAATTATCCAGGTGCTAAAGTGCTGGTAAAACGAATGACGCTATCTGTTAAAGTAAAATAGAAAAATGCTTCTGAAGTGACCCTTACATTTTCTGCCAAGATAAAAATAAAATAATTTTCAATAAATTAAATGTAAAGCAGTCTTTGTAGTTTTTACAAATTTGCCCAAATTTTCAAAAATAATTGTTTGCTTAACGTTGACAGTGATATAAAATTAAAAACTACATGAACATATTGATCTACCACAGCAGCAGGATAATATGCAATCTGAAACAATTATCGAATAGTCCACGGTCTATTCATTTAATAAATTGTATAGATCCCTTCTACCTTTGTTTGACAACCAGATCGTCCACATAAAATGAGTTAATCACTCCGTCTGCTGCCTTAGGATAGTCTTTTCCGTCATCCAAAGCCGTCTGCTGCAAAGACTTCACTGCCAGATAAGGTATCCGCTTCTTATCTGGGGTAGCCCCCAAATATCACTCTAACTTGATATAGTGATCAATTCTTGATTAATCATTTTCCCTCCAAAGAATCCTCTGGTAATCAATATCTTCATCAGCGACCTTTATCTGCCTTTAAATTTTAACAATGTCAGCTGTTAAGCAAATTGATAAAAATCTCCAACGCATTATGCCGTAGTTCGGGTTGTAAAGTCGGTCCAACACGAAAATTGTCATTTAGTGGTTTTTGAAGGAAGGGTTACTAAAGGAAATATCAAAAAAACGTTGTCCTCAGGTAAACGTATAATTTTGGAAAGAAATTATAAAGTTTGCCAAAACTGTTTAATTGAATAAAAAGTAGACAAAAACAATTTAAAAAAGGTTCCCTACAATTGCGAAAGTTTAAAGAAATATTGTTAAATGGTGGGGTCTCCGATGAACGTGAGTTAGTGTTCATGTAGTAGTGATATAGGAACCGCGGAGTTCCCTAAGGAAGATAAGTTTTAGCCAAAGATGGTACCGAAATAGGGAGGGGCAAGAACTAAAGGGAAAGCTTATCGATAATGGGGAAGAAGAAAGAACAAAACATACCCGGTAAATTCCACGAAACTCCCCGCAACGGATTTTTTTTTAAAAGACAGGCAGATAAGGCAGGCTGCTTTCTTTTTTAGTAGAATTCCATGAACCCCACGTTTTTCGTTTTAAGTCCTACAAGAGTACTATTACACCAATAAAATAACTTTTTTTTATGTGCATTGGGTCATAGGAATAATTCTGGGCTCCTTTTCCCGTCATGAGATAGCTTAAGAATTCCTGTGAGAATATCCTTTTTCTCAATCCTGCAAATGATGGCCTGCTTGTATAACACGGATCCACGTTACCCATTGATTTCGTCAGCATAGCTTGAGACACGATCTTGAATCCTATCATAGTTGTACTGATCTTGGATTTAGTCGATCTTTTCACAAATACGGTATTGAGCTCCTTTCTGGTTCCCCATGGGGTCTTTTTAAGAGTTATTGTCTGATCGTCCAAATAGGTTCCAAGTATAGCATGGAACACTGCTTCACCAGTCCTGTCTACACTCCCACCTGACTTTATTTGATATGTTATCTTCTTTTCATCGATCAGGTATGTGTACAATTTTAGCATGTCAGTTCCAAAGAAACTCCACGAATAGCCTGCCTTCTTTTTTGTTTACAATATCTAATAGAGCGCTATAAGAGGGAATAATAATTTCACAAATAATAAAACAAAGTCAGAGTAAAATAAGAAATTAAATTTAAATTAAATAAGTTCATAGATCCATTACATTAAAATTAAATAAAAGTCACTACATTAAAATTGAATTGTTGTTTTTATTTAAGATAATGGTTTTGGTATAAAAACAACAACGCAATTTTTTTTCTAGAATCCAAGATGGCGGGCAACATTTTTGTTTCTGAACCTATTTCGGTGAAACTTGGTTTGACACACTGTTTTGGCATAAAATCAACAATGCATTGTTAAAATTTACAAAAATACAAGATGGCGGCCGATTAATTTACATACAATATCATAAGATAATAGTAATTAAAATAGGTAGCTACCTATCCTAGGTGAAGGGAGGGGCGCGAGGGTAGGGCGCGGTCACCGCGCTAGTAGTTACAGCGTTAACATGCTGCCGGCCTTAAAACGTCCAGCTGTTCCAACAGTGGTAGAGGCACTATCCTGTTGAAAGCTCTCCTGAGCTTTCCCTTTGGAATGGTGTCCACAACTCGGGTGATCCCGTCTGGACCGGGATGCAGGCAGAAAACTCGTCCGAGCTGCCAGTCAGCAGGAGGCAGGCGGTTATCTTTCACGATCACCAGCTGATCAAGCTGGAGAGATCCTCCTTCATTTCGACGCCATTTTCTTGCATGCGCATCTTTTAGTAGAACATTGTGTCTTAGATTGTTTACATGAGCATTTAAAAAATCCTTGGCCTTCAAAAGCTGATAATATTTGACATATTCCACTCAGTGACATCCTCATTTGGTATAATGTCGTTCATGGTAACATTTGTTACCTGTAGAGCACGTGTGGCAGACTGTCTGTACCCAACGTTAAAACCCTATCGTCCCTGTGGCCGCAGCGAGAAACGCTGTTGCCCTGGCAAAGTGATCCTATAAGGATTTCTTTTTTCATTTTGAGGTACGGAACCCTAAGAAAAACACTTGCTTATATTAAAATACTTATTCTTGCAACTAAAAAAGTAATACAACTTGCGTCGCGCTAACCTTGAGATTGTCACCTTGCTGTGCTATCGTTAACCAGTATTTTGAAGCTTTTTAAAAACATCTTTCAATAAAAAGATTTTACTAAAGTCTTTGCTATGAAAAAATAATTACGCGAGAGATAATTAATAAAAAAGCGAGACAGGCACCATTAGTTTCCAACAACTATTTATCTGAAAATTGTTTCGAGATTTTACACATAATATAATTAGTTTTACGCCCGATTTCTTGCCTTGCACCAAACAATCCGTCGTCATCAACAAAGCAGTGGGGAAGTTTCCATTGGCCGCTGATATTAATTTTTGTGAGAAAAACTTACAAAAACATTGGAAATTAATTCCCTTTGTTGTCGATATGCTTAGATTTCAAGAGCTTTTAAAAGTTTAACTTCGTTTCGTACAAAATGAAAGTCGCGAGACTGCTCTCCATTCAACGCAAGGAGTTTGTTTCATTCATTTGAGTTTGCGTCATTGTTTTAGGGGTAATTTAGGTTATTTTTAAATCTTAAGTAATTTTTTTCTTTCAAATTTTCATAGTAAAGTTTTAGCGTCCTTTTTATTCGTTTGTAGAATAATTTAGATGTTTATATACCTACTAGATTTTTGGTTATCTTACCTCTGGTGTAATAGTTATGTATGTGTCGTGGCCATATCGTAGAATTGACCACATCATGAAAGTTTCGGTCATTTCATGAAATTTTCACTGTCCATTGACCACATCATGATGTGCCTTGACCAGATCAATGATAAGAAATCGTTTGTCGATATGTTCAACTAAAAACGCAGCTACTTCATGAAATAGTCAAGATTATTTGATCATATCATAAAATTACTACATTAATTGCCGATAGAGGCGCTGGAAGCGCTTTGTTTATGTACCAACATGGCGGCCGCGTTATTTCTCGCAGTGAAAAAGTGAATAATTCGTTATTAAAATCAGGAAGAAACGAGAGTTTATGATGATAAAGTACTCTGAAAATGTCTGTCGGACTTAGAGAACAATAAGTACATAATTTAGATTCTTATTAAATATTTTATGGACGCCCTATTTTCACGATATGGCCAATCGTGGACGACAAAATCATGAATTGTTCACTATTTAATGATCTGGTCAAATTTAATTGCCCACATCATGAAATGATCGAAATTTCATGATGTGGTCAATTCTACGATAAGGCCACGACATATGCATAAAGGTCAATCAAAGACGCTATCTATCCTCGCCGAAGGGAAATAATATTTAATTGTTTTCAAAAAATCAAAAATATGACGGCGCATCCTAATAATTTTTGATTGAGAGCAAAACCGGGAAAGAGAAGACTATCTAGAGCTGTCTCACTCTAGCGGAGCGTCGTATCTTTGGCAGCGCGCGGCCATATTGACATCGACTCTGGCTTGTCAGATAGGCCGCCCGCGCACCAAGTCCGCGACGAATCGCTGTTTTCCGATTTAATGTTTTGTACTAACTACTAATAAATAAGTACTAACCATTTGTCTAGTGATTTATGGCTAATTGTACCAGTAAAATGTAAATTACAGTTTCTAGGTGTTTCTGTTTTACTCACTTTATTTGACGAACTATGTGTGATCCTAAAGAAGTATCTGGTTCTCCTTCAAATATTTTACATGTTTGTAGTTTCTACTTGACTTGACTTGGAAAACGCTCGGTAGGCAGACCACCAGCCCGATGATGGTCAGATGATATAGTGACAGTGGAAGGGAAGTACTGGATGAGAACTGCACAGGACCGTGAAAAATGGCGCAATAAAGAAGAGGCCTATACTCAGCAGTGGGTAGATGTGGGCTAGATAGATAGATAGTTTCTACTTCGTACCTTCTGTCCTAGTTTGTTTCTTTTGTGTTACATTTGCTATCTACTCCATTTCCAAGAAAGGTGCACGTCGCATCGCACGTGGTTCTACTTCAGTTTTGATAGCGAACTTAGTTCAAACTTAAGTCGCGTCACGTCCGATGCCATTTGAAACAACAAAAGCTAGCAGTTGCTCTTAGCGCACGCTCGCGTTTTACTGAAATATGTATGTAGATTACAATAATGTCTGATCCCTTACACCTAGCGTCAGTACTGTAATTTCCCACGGGAAGCCACGTCCAATCAGAGTGATGTTTCGCCGGTGCATGACGTATGTTGTAAGTGCTGTACAGGAATTAATCTCGTTAGATACACGCAGGCTTATTGGCGGTGTTACGTCTTGAGACAACGCGGCTCCGCTGAGAATATCTGTCGTAAAGCTTCACCGATATCATCATGCATGTTAGGTAAACTGTTGGCAACAAGTGATATTAGTAAGAATTGTTTCTGTCGAGTTTACTTATGAGTATTTACACGAAATGTAACGTAAGACTACTAACTAAGATCAATTTGTCAAATTAATAGTAAAAAAATGTAACAGTGCAAATATAAAGCTTAAAATATATATATATAGTTTTACATACCTGGACTGCATCTGAAATACGTTAAATATTAAAAAAAAAAATTGAGTTGATATCCAAGTTTTAAAAACAGTTTGCTGTTCAATGGGTACTTTGTGTACCGACGTGTACTTCCTTTACATTAAAATAGTTGAAGGTAATGGTTGCTATTGACGTGAAACATGATAAAATAATTAAATTTCAAAGATATTTTACAAGAGCAAACGATTGGACTTTACCTTGTATTATCGTTACTTAGACGGCGACGACCTCTGAGTTTCCAGTGTTGCCAGGGCAACGAGACGTGATAATAAAATTACAGGGACTCAAGCACCGTGGCGAGAGTTGTTCCTGATTCAATTGCGAACAGGAGCTTTCTGATGAGTTGTGCCTGGCGCGAGACGCCCGGGGCTGCACGTTTTATAATTTTACAACTTTTTCAAATGTATTCTCTTTAACCTTTCAGAAAAGATTAAATTCTAATTTGACTCAAGAGTCTAAAAAAATGTCTAGTAATACAGAA
Organism: Carpatolechia fugitivella; assembly: GCA_951230895.1. Lineage (NCBI taxonomy): Eukaryota > Metazoa > Arthropoda > Insecta > Lepidoptera > Gelechiidae > Carpatolechia > Carpatolechia fugitivella. The sequence continues at coordinate 3,017,898 of OX579654.1, read as the reverse complement.
CGATGGTACCATGGCAATAAAATACTTTAAATAATTTTATGAAATTCTGAAAAGTATTATAGAAGAAAAAGTAAGCAATTATACGTTCAAATGTTGGCGCTTATGAGCCGTTTACGGGAGCAAGCGTTCTTTATTGGCTAATCTGTAAATGCTAAACACCGGTGCGTCGGGGAGCGGCACAATTAATACACACAAACCACAAGAGATTTCCCAGGAGCCGTGGTGTCAAATGGTGGCTTATTAGGGCAGCCTCAGTTCAGGCAGCTACATCATCAAGAACGGACTCGTGGAAAATAAAATTTGTTTTCTGTCTAATAAACGAATCTACAGATCGATTACATGAACCGATACGGACTGGTATGCACGGTATGCACCTACGAGTAAAAATTCGTAAAATTACGGTCCAATTGTTGCAGACCTACGCATTTATAGGTATTTCAATTCTACACTTTTAAAAAAGTTCAGGGATGGTCAACGGCTTGACGTCGAGCAAGTAGTATCTATGTTCTATATGACATTTTCTATTTTCTAACTTCGATCAAAGAAGTTTCGTATTCATTCTAGTTTCTGGTCGATGGTTGCGTGAATAAGCGAGAAGGAAGATTCAAAAGCATACACGAGTGAGTGAAAACCTCGTGTTTGATCCAGCAGCTGGACGCGTGCATCAAACTTGTCGTGCGTTGTGTATTATTTAGGTGAATGAAGTCGGTCCCATAGACTTAATATTTTTTTCATGGTCGGCACCATAGGTTTCCAATAAAGAACTTTCGGAGTTGACGTATGGTGTAATGCTCTATACTTTTTACTGTTTTGATAACCATCCTTCCAAACAATATCCTAACAGGAAAAGACGATCAACCTGTTACACCGCAGTCGCGCAGCCTAACCAAACCCCAGAGGCGTCGTCCATCATGGAACTGCCAAAAATATCATCATACAAGTTGTTTCTACCAGCTAGGAGGGGCTTAGAGATTTATACACAGTGGCCTTCCGCAGGCCCTCCCAAGAGAGCCTGACATATTTATCGCTGCGGCTTTTCTCGGCCTTTTCAATTAAATGCCCCAACTGGTTTGTATGTATTTTTGCGTCTTCAGCAAACGAATTCATTCGCTGTTGGTACTTACGTCTGTTGGCACTTAGATTTCTGTTTATGCACTAACTCTGGTAAGTGTTGATTTCAGTTAGCTTGAATGAAGAATAGGTACTTGACGATAGGCGCACTAATTCTGACGTAATTTACCGCTTTACTCGTATTAATTATGCGATAATTTCTTAGGATACATTAACCAACATTTAAAATGAAGCCGTGTCTCTCTCGTGTCTACCTATACATAAACATCATAAAAACTCCTTCGATTTTTTTCAAATAGATTTGAACTCACTTGAGAATACACCACACGGTAAGTCGTGAGCGAAATTCAGCACGAAATAAAGTAATTTCGCAGCAACGCTACTAAAGGAATAATCCTTTGATTTACGAATCCAATATAACGGGGAAAAGTCTGCGCTCAAATTGTTTTAAAATGAGGGCGGAGTCAGAATATTGAGTCGACACAAATCAGTTCACCCGCTCAGCTTCAATCACGTAGCTCCAGCTTCTTCTTTGAGAAAATTGATATAATCTTTATAGAGTATAAAAACTAGATTTTCATTTTAAGTAGAATTTATTTAATTCAGTGTTTTTATCTTTTTTTACTATGAAATGCAAAAGTATTCAAAAGCAAAGGGACATCGGTCACCGGCTCGTTGACAAAGGTTTTGATGTCCGTTCCGGGGCATTTTTGGCACAAAAGTTGTCGATGGCGAATTAGCGCGAGAATGCAGCCTAAAGCGTCATGGGCACCTTCGCGCCGGGAGTGTCAAGGGGCGGACTATTTGACTGAGATTTCATCATGTATATACTAGTAATGTAATTTTTTAAGGTTGATATATATTATTGTATTTTTTTTTGTAAATATTAATGCCATCAAAAACATAACTTGTAAAAAAACCAAGTCTCGCACGCAACTTAGTCTACCGTAAAAAGTTGTGAGATCCATGTAATACCAAGTCGGTTAATTTATTTAGTCCCTACTTAAGAGTCCTTCTGTCTTAAGTTATTACGTAATTAGCTCACCTAACAACATCTTATAGTGACCAGATCAATATTAAAAATCTCTTATGTTTTAAATAAATACATAGATTGACCTGGCAATCGCATGAAAACACAATGTATCTCACAAGTAATACATTATTATATTAAATTTGATTGTTTAGTGCGATTGCCAAGTCAATCTATGTATTTATCGCATGAAAACATAATGTATCTCACAATTAATACATTATTATATTAAATTTGATTGTTTAGTGCGATTGCCTAGTCAATCTATGTATTTATTTAAAACATAAGAGATTTTTAATATTGATCTGGTCACTATAAGATGTTGTTAGGTGAGCTAATTACGTAATAACTTAAGACAGAAGGACTCTTAAGTAGGGACTAAATAAATTAACCGACTTGGTATTACATGGATCTCACAACTTTTTACGGTAGACTAAGTTGCGTGCGAGACTTGGTTTTTTTACAAGTTATGTTTTTGATGGCATCTCATTTCTTTTTGTAGATCGCATGAAAACACAATGTAAAAATGCACACCTACGCTCCACCGACCCTACACCTAACCTACACCTAACCTACACCTACCCTATACCTACCCTATACCTACCCTACACCTATCCAACACCTATCCAACACCTACCCTACACCTACCCTACACCTACCCTGCACCTCTTATTCAATTATATTCCATTATACAGGTACACTGATTCATTTACTGCAAATGTAACTTTGTAATCCTATATAATGCCCCAAGATTTATATGGGATTACAAAGTTATCTAGCAAATGATGTATCTATAAAACTGGGCCGAAATTGCAAAATGTTTTAGTTTTTCCTTGGTTTATACACTAAACACTAATTCCATTCTAAATTTGAAGCTTCTATGTCTGCTAGAAGTGCCTTAGAGTTTTGATGATCGGTCAGTCAGTCAGTGAGTGACAAAATTAAGAAACTTTGACTAGTTATAATTCATAAACTACTGGTTCAAATTGATTGAAATTTGAAATATACCGTATTTATACAATGCCTGCTTGGTTACTGAAAACTCAGGCTTCTAGTTTTATCCACAACGAAGTTATAGGGGGGTCGAAAATGGCCTGAACTGCTTCGAGAAAAGTATGGTACGGCCGTGCCGCTTTTTTGCTCGACTTGGCGGGGGCACTGCCGTGCCCCCAGATAAATTTTTCTATTTTTGAAATGAGTGAAAGAAATAATGCGCTACAATGACTTTTATGTAAATACATAAAAGACAAGAGTTACAATATATGACAAGAGTTAAATTAAATTAGTATCTAAAAAGCAGCATTTTTCAGTTCTGGTCCGTATGTGTATTTTCGTAATCTGTTTTCCACATTGAACTAAGAGCACACATTGTTTCCTCTTATTACCAAGCATTGTTATAAGAAATAAATATACTTACATGTTCCCCTTGGTACATACTTCCTACAATTCTCCGTTAATACAGATTTTTCCCAGTTATCGGTATCAAAGGAGGATAAAAGCGTAACAAAAAGTATACGTGAGTCTTTTAACAAGCTCCTTGTAGAAATGTAATCGTCACTGCTTTCGGTCGGATCTAGATAAAGCTGCTCAGATCCCTGTGAAAGGAAAACGATTTCTTCAAGAGTTTCTTTAAAATTGCAGACCGATTACACTTGGTTTTTTCTTTATTACGTACAGAAAAGAGTAATTTACCATGAAAGGGTTGTATAGAGTTTCTTATTGAAATTTGAATAACGACACCAACATGAATAATTCTAAAGCAACGAGAGATTGATTCTTCTTCATCGTGTGGGTTGTAAGTTTGACAACTGACTGCTTTGATTGCAATTAATACGATGTTATACTTTTTGATTTCGACCACATCACTTAAATTTTCGAGGACTCACGTTTATTTTCTTAATCATTTACATTTACAGAAGTTTTTTTGTCATACTTGATTCCTATCAGAACGTGGGGTCCAGAATCATTACTTCCAATCCAAGAGGGTATAACCCGGGGGTTAACAATAGGGTCCATTATTTTGTGTGAATTGAATTGGCATGGACGATTTAACTTGCTTAAACCGAGGATTTCTCGCTTGATTGACCCCAGCAATTCAAATGGAGGGAGTCGGAGGGGGCGTGCCGGTGTTGCCAAAGCTGACCAGTATCAATTCACTGTAGAATTTCAGTCTAGTAGGTGCTTTAAAATTACATTACTTATAAGCTAACAAACAGTTCTGGCTGAACTAAATCAACCTATGACTACACAAGCACGCACGCATACACTTATGTACGCTGTTGTTATCTGTAATTAAATAAATAAGTAAATAAATCGTTAAAATTTCCACGTTGTCATTCCTCATCATTTGTAGAAGATATAAGTATTAGTATATTTTTTGGTAAACTACGTCCGTTCTTTATTCTAAAACTATCTTTGTACAACATTATATCATAATCGATTTAGTGGGTTAACCGTGAAAGTCAAGCATAAAAGTATGTTTTTTTTAGTTCAGTCTGGCACCACAGGGGTAAACTCCAGTAAATTCTAATACAAAATCCGCACCTCCGATAAGGATATTCGAATTCATTTGGATTGTTTCCCCGTACATGAGGAATTTGGAATCCCTTTCTATGTGTAACATTTCTACGGAAGTTCAGATTGTTTTGTTTGAAAAGGATTCTGCGTCGTATTCATTTATGTTACAGAAACCAGTGGTTCAAGTGGCTGAATTAATTGCAGAGAACGGTAAACTTGACATACGAAAGCATAATATACGAAGATATATTACAAAATAGCAACAATCAATAAACAAAAATGTACTGTTAACACAGAATACTTAATATTTGTACTATTAATCCAAATAGCCCACTCATTATTGTTCCTGTTGTGAAGGTGCCCACGAGGCTTGTGCGTTGAAAAAGTTATGGACCTCTGCACAAAAAAAAAACCCAGGGCGGGAATCATACCTGATTGCCCTTAGACAGCGACCAATCTCCGCGATTCAACTTTTTATTTCGACTTTGAAGGATACGGAAGAATCAAGCAACGAGTACTACGCAGCAGAAAATTCTTAGAAGCGTCTCCTTTCAGCCAAAATTGCTATTGTATGTCTATCTGTCCATCTGTCGATCTGTTTGTTCTCATCTACAGTTCGCGTTTCTCAACTGATTCTCGTAAAATTTTTTGAGCAGGTTCGATAAATTAATAGATTTTTTGCCGAGTCATTTATGAGAGTTAAAAATGTAAAAAAAACATAAATCAGCCATTTAAAAAAAATATACTCGCGAGGTCTACTCACAGAGCCACTAGTTTGCAATTTGCAACATGTTAGACGGGCAAAAATGGCCCGATACGCAAATGACCTGCCTAATTTTCGTTTCTGGTTCTTTGCGCCGAAAGGTTTCGAGACTTTGTTTTATTATACAGCATATAATATAATTATTATGATCAGCCGCCTTAAAATATATTTCTTTTCCGAGATGAACGTATAGGAATATTATGAAATAAAGCAAGTTTATCCAACCAAAAAGCCCGAGTTGTTCTAATCAGAGAGGACACACATGCAAGCCGGTGAACATCTTGTTTACATGCAAATATGAGATGCATGTGTTAGAAAATTACCTACACTCGACATGACCGCGGCAATGTACTGTGTTCGGGTCATGATTCAAATTAAAGTGAACATCGTAATATGGCCCCGATTCGGGAAGTCATGCTCTAATTCTAATTTTAAAATCCAGCTATTCTTTTCGTTTTTATGACCAATGAAAGAGAGAGAGAGAGAGAAGGGATTCGAGATCTTCCCAAAATTCTTTCTTTTGTTGGACAGTTATCGATTTCTGATATTGTGAGGTTAGGTCAACTGCAGCAATTCGCTGAATTAATTAAGCCAGATCTTTATTCAAAATGATGTTGAGCATTTTCGTACTAAATTGGAGATTCAGGAATATAGCTAGAGGAGGAGGATCTATGTTTTTAGCTTCTACATGATAATATCTGTATCCTTTCATATAGATGGTTCTTCTTCTTTCGAGTCGACGGCTCGTCAAAGATTTTATATTTTATTTGCCCAGTATGCCGCAACCCTGCTCCATCTGAGGCCTCCATGAGCTCCTCCAGGGAGCACGAGTCAGGACAAGCAGGACACGATAAAAGGTTCTCCTTAAAATAAATAATTTGAAATACTTAGGTCTTTGTAAGTTGAAATTTTAATATAAGAGAAGACTCGTGCGATTCTGATCAAAAACTCTGAGAAAAAACATCTGATGACTGAAAGATAAGTAGGTGAAATCAGGCATATTTTAATCCATTATAGAAGTGTGGATACATATGCCAGCAACAATGAAATAGTATCTATGGAAGCGACGAGAAATATGGGTTCTTACAAACGTGGCTACAGGAACTCCTTTCAGATTTTCATAAAGTGTTTTTACCCCTAGAAAGTAATTAACAATAAAAATGTTTCATGCTTGCTTCTGTAAATTTTTACTTACAAACAAAATGTTTTATGTCATCATATGACAACAATCATACATACATATTATTATACCAGCTATAATACTACTACCTGCGTGCCTCAAAAAAATAAAATTAAAATTATTAAGGGAAGTGGGGGAGCTACGAATGTCCTGAACGCGTTTTATTTACGTTTATATGAAAAAGACGTTGGCAAGGTCGAATTTTATACCCTATCGCAGTTCGAACTTTGGCTGTCCTAGCAACTCCGTCTTTCCCTTCAAACAACTCACAAATAATTCCTAAAGGCCATTTAACCCTATTTCCTTCTGACTCTACAAGAAATTCATCATTATTCACTACCCACTGCAGGGCATAAGCCTCCTCTTTATTGTGCCAACCTTTGCGATCCTGTGCAAACTTCAGCTAAGTCTTTCCAGCGACCCGCTCTATGTCACATGAGGAGGTGTGCCAGACGAGGGGATCAACGCGCGCGGGCCGGGCCAGTTGAGAGAATATAAAAATATATTATTCTAATCTAATTATTCTGTTTCATCTTAACCCTCATTTAGCTTGGGGATCATAAAGTAAATGACTGATTTAATTGGGATGTGCCTGAATTTTTCTTAATATGTAGGTATTTTGTTTGACCAATTCCTAATAATCTTAGGAAATAATTATTCAATGGCTAGCGATAAAATATATTTTCTATTATTCTTTAAAAAAACTATGCCCCTCTGTGGCTGCTCCTGTAACAAAAAAGCATAAGTTTAGTTCATATTACTACTTATTTACTTTGTTGTATAATGAAAATTTTATTCTGTTCTTGCAACAGATTATTCGTCTTGTTTATTTCTTCTACTAATTCCTGAAAGCCACACACAATCTCTAATATAATGTATTCACTGCAATGTTTTAATTTTTAGTGATTGCGTTCATAAAAAATGGTAGTATTAAATTGCTAACAGTTGCTTGTGAATGGTCGTCTTTTTTAATGCATTGTTGTTTATGTGATATTCAATAAATTATAAATAAAAATTACTGAGAAAATAAGGATAATAATGACAGCATAATAAATCATAATAATAACTTAATTGTAGATTACTTCATTTTTGTAATTGATGCAGTAGTTGAGATATAAGGTCACAGATATATTATATCTACTTTTAATATATTGTTTTGGGCTTCCTGCGCATTCAGAAACCTATCTGGACCACCGGCCTTTCGCACCCTCGACGTCCTGATACGTCTGGGTCCAAGCACTGGTGGAGTTGTGGGTGCCGGCAGCAAAGGCGCACGTGGAGGTGTGGGTGGAGGTTATGCTGTACAGGCGGCCAGTGCTCCAGATGTTGAGGGCTGTAGGATTTCTGGATGCTGTGAAAGAAATTAATATACATATAAATAAATAAATACTAATTAGCTAGAAAGCTTTATGCTAATTTACCTCCTCTGGTCTAAACCCAGACGCCATTTCCTCTCCAATAGTGCCCAGTATAATGGCACTGTCTTGAGAGAGGTCTGGGAGTAAATAATAATAATAATAATTTATTTTCCAAAAACTTAAAACTAGAGTAAAACATTATCTAACTGATACCCACACTAGGATGTCCTGTGTTGTGGGATACCAGCTTACAGTTTGGACGTGTCCCTGTCAGAGCATTGCAGTTGCTTTAGAGACAGCGCCTTCCTCCACCCTTGCCTTCCTTTTTTGATCTCGCCAGTACTGGAAACAAAGTATTTTTAAATAGTCATTTCTCTTATGTCAATGGTGTACAAAAGGCGAAAATTTTAAACAAACAAAAGTTAAACTTATTTCTGTGTGTGCAGTAGCTACAGTTCCAATAAACCTTTCTAAATTCTCGTGATTTTCATTCTATAAAGATGGTTAGTTTATGTATTTTACACTTTCCACTGCTCCATCGCATCGTTCTGTTAGGACCCAGATCATCGAGAGTGGCTTTTAGGTCCACGCATTGCCGCTCCATGACCACAGCACCCGGCGGCGGGATTTTATAGTCGCCAGCAGCAAAATGAGGGTGCTGGCCCAACATACGAAAAATAGGATAATTAATGTTTAGATATTTATCTGTAGAAACATTTATTAAAAAGAAATAATATACATATGTATTTACTTACATTGTTATTTTTGGTTCGATGCCATTTTCCTCTTTAAATAAATGCACATAACACAGCAAAACTTCATTCTGCGCGCGGAAAATAGCGAAAAAAAAAAGAAACAGCCGTTTGTTTTGAATTTTGACTCTTTTCTTGTCATTATTCATAGTCGTGAAAGAGAAGGACTAAAGGATGCGTTCACAACAATGACAAAATTTAATATTTCATTCAATTTATGTGCATGGGTGGTATATTAATGTCATGACATGAATGAAAATCGGTGTTCCCATTTAAAAATAAAACTTGACATTTCGTCACGACAAAGCTGAGTCACAAGATTGTTACGACGAGATAATTCTCTTTCATGGTGCGCATATCAGAGTTCACTAAATAAGGCAACTAAAGCAAGTCGGTCAGTTCCGCCTCGACAGCTGAGTGTATAGGATTCGCAACAGCTGCAGGGTGCAGGCAGACCCGACGACGACCCGGAGCAAATACACAAACACTCAGCGAAGCAAATGTTATAGTGCCACTAGCATAATATAACGCAAAATCTCTCCAGCAGGGCTAAGATGAGACCCGTGACATAATTTTGTCGTCGCATTATCTCGTGCCGAATAGTGATATGTCTATGAGCATCCCGGCGAACTCGACTCTTTCTGTCAAATGGTTATTCGTTGTGATATTTTTATACTCTGTGGTGCTTTTGTCGAGAAACTCTAACATGACCGCTAAATTTTATCGAATTCTGACACTTATCTATGACATGTTTATCGTCGTCAGTTTTCAACTAAGACTTCCCAAATTACTTCGCGCCATTTATTTAAAAAAATAGACTTGAAGACTTTTTTCTACGCTAAGTTACTAAGTTACGTGTACGAATTTGGTTATTAATATTTCGGTTATTTGGGAGCTTATCATGGCAGTGCCTTATTATAATTATTTATTAACAATTTATGAGCAACGAGAGGCGAGGAAGATTCAACTTAAGTGACTCCGAGTTCCAAGCTTTATGGAGAGTTTCAAAGCCTATGGCTTTATATGTTGTGGAGCAGTAGCAAGGCGACTTGGAGCCTTTGAACGGCTTGGGAATTCCTGCCCACATAAAGGTATGAAACTTTGTTTCTATATAAGTTGTTTTTTGTAAAAATATATTTGAAAACTGTATTTTTTGTTTTAGGTTTTGTGAGTATTCAATTTCTGGCCAATGGGGGCTCACTCAGAGACAGATTGGGCAGGATCATACATTGTGCCAGTCACAGACCACTGTGATCCGCTTCCTAGGACAGTTTGTGGAAGCTGTATACAGAAGGTGATATAAGTAATAGATCGTTGATGCGTAGGCTTTGTGTATCCTCATTTTGGGTACCGTGTTTGTGTGCTTGCCCTACAAAATAATGTTATTGTTTTTTTTTTAATTTGCAGACTGGATTCATTTTACGGGCACAGAAGTTGCGAGGAGGAGTGTGGCTGATACGTTCGAACAAAAATTTAATATGCATGGGGTACTGTGGCTTATTGATTGTACGCACACGTTAAAATTTTTCCACCACCGGGGCCGCAAGGAGCACAGTACAAGAACATAAGGAAAGATGCACACAATTAATGTCCAACTCGTAAGTATGATTTCCTAAATAATACTAGATATTTTAAGGTCATCGTCATTATACCAGAGTTCACTTATGTTTTTTTCTTTAGATCAGAATATATTTTATTGCAGATTGCAGATTCAGAATGCAGGATCATTAGCGTGAATGCAAGATACCCGGGCAGGGTCCACGATGCCTTTATATGGAGCCACTGTGCAGTTAAAAAAGACATAAAACGGCTTAATGATATCGGCATTCGAAATTATTTTGTCTTGGGTATGTTAGCATGATGTATCAGTGTTACTTAGTTTTTTTAAGATACAGATATCTTAAATAATAATACCGGAGTAAATGGTATAAGGTAGGTACTTAGGTAATGTATCTTTATTTATGACAGAGCCTCTTTAATAAGTTGTAATTTTTAACACAATTTTAAATATTTACAAGGTAATAAAAAAAAAAATTGTTACCGTTGCAGGCGATTCAGGGTACCCACTCGAGCCATGGCTCATGACGCCAGTTTTAAACAGTGAACCGAACACCCCAAAGCAGCGCTATACAGACTGGCACTGCAGAGTGCGTAATGCAGTGGAGCGGTCAAATGGATACCTAAAAGGCAGCCTGCGGTGTTTGGGAATCGACAGGACTCTGCATTACTCCCCAGAAAAAGCCTCGCAAATTATATATGCGTGCTGCATCATTTACAATTTGATGAAGCATTTCGGGTAGGTTTCAATTTATAATGATAAAATTACCTCTTCTGCTAACTTCAATTATTATTTACTGCGAATGACCGCATTGTTATTTTTACAGAGTGCCATTGGAAGAAGAACAGGAAGAACAAGAAGCAGTAGGAGTCGACGAAAACCAGGCTAATGAAAATCCACAGCGCCTGCTTACGTTATCAAGAGCCAGACAGGCAGAATTAATTCAAAATTATTTTAATTAAGCCTAAATATAAAAATATATATTCTTATCTAACTATTCTGTTTCATCTTAACTGTAATCCCTAATTTAGCTCGGGGATCATTATGACTGATTTAATTGGGGTGTGCCTGATTTTTTCTTAACATGTAGGTAGGTATTTTGATTGAATAATTCCTAATAATCTTAGGAAATAATAATTCAAAGGATACAAAATAGTTTTTAATAAACTTGAAAGAAAATTATAATAATAATATATATTTTTTATTAATGTTGAAGCTTGTCGAACTAAATAAATAATAACTCTTGATACTGGCGAAATCATTTGGGAACGCCATTTATTCCCTCTTCGGTTGCACCTGTAACAAAAAAGCATACCTAAGTTTAGTTCCTATTACTACTTATTTACTTTGTTGTATGAATACTGTTTTTGAATGTTACTTACAAAATAATGTTCTGTTCTTGCAACAGGTTATTCATCTTTTTTATTTCTTCTACTAATTCCTGAAATTGAAAATCTATTATAATGTATTTACTGTAATGTTTTATTTTTTAGTTGTTTGGGTTCATAATAAGTGGCAATTTAATATTGCTAATAGTTGCCTGTGCATGGTCGTCTTTCCTAATGCATAGTTGTTTATGTGATACTCAATTAATTATAAATGAAAATTACTAAGAGTATCATTATTCTCTTAGTAATTTTCATAATGACAACATAATAATATCATAATAATAACTTTACTGTACTCATTACATTTTTCTAAGCAGGAGTGGCCGAGGTATAAGGTCACAGAAATATTACCTTACCTTTAATATATTATTATATCCTCCGACGTAATTCGAAGCCTTAGTAGACAATACATGAGAGTAGCATTCTTGTTCTTTGCTGTGGCAACACCGGAAACGTATATCCATCTCTCTCGCTCTCCCTCCATCCGACTGCCCCACTCTACTCAGTTCACCAAGTAGTGATGAGGCGTGCGAAATCCGCAGCGCCCTCCTCATTGGCGTTTGTGACTTCGTGCTGTGCACATCAGTTTTTAGTGGAAACGCTGTTAACGTTCGAAAAAAAAAATAGTTTTTATTTTCTATCAGTATCAGTAGTAGTAGTGTAAAAGTATTTAAAAGTTTGAATTGCTTTGAACGTGATGTCGGACGAGAATTCAAGTTCGTCCAGCTCATCTTCCGAGTCGAGTGAGGAGGAATCTCCTCCCGCGAAAGTTCCTGCTCAACGTCAAACACGGGACAGGAAGCGTAAGAAAGTCGCGGATGGATCAAGTTCTGGTAAATGGCAAAAGAAAAGTAAGGGTAAGGATATTGAACTCCTTACCCCCAACAAGTAAGTGATCTACAAAATTTTATTTATTTTTCACAAATGTATCAAAATGGTTGGATGCCCTATGATTCACCTTCGCTTCACCCTGAATTTTCCAACGAGTCTCTCTCACAAGAAGAGGCTTTACCTGAATCTGATACTCCAGTTCCATGTGGGTCCAACAGTGAAATTCCGGCAACAGCCTCACACAAAATCGTGCCTTCTGCTCAGGTTGATCATGTTTCCAAAACAAAAGTTACGGGTAAAAGCGATGAAAAAGAGGGTGGTTTTAAATTTCAATCTCAACAGATCTTAAAGTCCCTAAAGTGCCTCTTACTACTTCCAATCATTTGGAAATAGTTCAGTCTTTACAACATTTTAAAACTGACAGTTGGAAAAGTGTCCGTTACTATGCAAATACGCAAAGGTTATATAACTCACAGCCTGGTTTTACGGATTTAGAAGCAAATGATGAGATTAAACCTTTCGATAAAGCGACAAATCTAGCTTCCTCTGAAAAGTTTTTAGCTGCCTTATCTCATGCCATGATAATGCAAAGTGAGACTTTGCAGAATAGTTTTGAACGTCTTGTTGAGTGGTATAGTGACAGTGAAGTGATTGATACTAACTTATTGGTGAGCAAAATTAGTGAAATTTTTTAAGGCAATTATCAAAAAATATCTCGTGATTGTTTACAATTGGTGTGCGGCCGACGCGCCGATTTAATTGAACAAAGGCGTGATTCAATTTTGAGTAATGTAAAGGATTCATTTCATAAAACACTTTTAAAGAAAATTCTTCCTTCTCATGAATATCTTTTCGACAAAGAGCCGTTTTCCGATTTTGTTAAAAATAGTGGAGGGATAAATAAAGTTCTGACTGCCCCTAAATCTTTATTCACTCAAGAAAAACGAATACCATCTGGGACCCAGGCTACGCCAGTACCTGGTCCCAGTGGTCAACAATGGACGGCTCGCGCTTGGGCACCGTCTATGAATTACAAATTTATGCCACGTTTTTATAACCCCGCTTTTAATAATAATGCGTATGCACCTGGTAACGGACAGTTCTTTCGACCCTCATTCAGGCTTCGCTGGTCAGGACCCCAGCAATCCAGAAAAAACCAGGCCCGCGCTTTCCAGGAACCGGGCAAAATTCTCGATCGAAACTCAACTCTAAACCAAGAAAGTTCTGACTTGAGTTCGCTGTTCCAGGGGGGCTGTTTAAAAATTTTCGTGGCACAATGGCGGAAATTGGGTGCACCAACGAGTCTTTTAAATATAATTTCAGGCTATTGGATACCGTTTCAGTACAAGCCACCACTAGTACCTGGAAGAATTAATCGATCTTTTTCAGACTCCTCCATCTCACGAGATGGACAAAGACACAAGCCCTTCTGGAACAAGGAGTTCTGGAGCAAGCTCCCAACACCCCGAGTTTTGTATCAAAAATGTTTTTAGTCCCCAAAAGCGACGGGTCTTCTCGCCCTGTGTTCAATCTAAAGCGACTAAATCTTTTCTTGAAAGTAACAAAGTTTCATTTAATTTCTGTGAACTGAATACCCGACTTTGTCCAACCCAAGGATTGGATGATAAAAATAGATCTGACCCAAGCGTACTATCATGTTCCCATAGCAAGGTCTAATCGCTGTTTTCTCCGCTTAGTGTACCGAGGCAGCTTTTTGCAAATGACCTGTTTACCTTTCGGGCTGGCTACTGCACCCAAGGTCTTTGCCTCCCTTTCAAATTGGATGACAGAAATTTTCAGGGAACAAGGCATACGAACAGTGGTTTTTCTAGACGACTATCTTGTAGCGTTCCAAAGACAGACTCTGCTGCAAGAACAAACAGTGGGTAATTCTAGTGATGCAGCAGTTGGGTTGGCAGATAAATTGGAAGAAGTCCATTCTGGTCCCTCAAAAACAGATAGAATACTTAGGTTTGGTGTGGGATCCGTGGCTGAATCGCAAATTTCTTCCGGATCTGAAAATAAACAAAATACGTGCAACATTGTCAGAGCTCCTCAGGCGAAAAACTGCAACTTTACGAGAAGTTCAGAGCTTGGTAGGTCTTCTCAATTTTGCTCGCTTAGTAGTTCCTTTAGGCAGACTAAATTTCCGTCACCTTTTGCATCATTCGATTCAACTTCTTCGCTTGCCAGCGGATCTCCAAATTTCGTTGCCCCAAGGGACTCTAACAGAAATGAGATGGTGGTCAGATCATTTCCAAATCACCTCGGTCATACACCCCCCCCCCCCCCCCGAAAGCTAAACTTTCTTACAACAGATGCGGCAGACTCAGGGTGGGGTGCGGAACTAAGCGGCCTTTTGGTCAGCGGTTTTTGGTCCAAGGAAGAAAAACGGTTTCATTCGAATCACAAAGAAATGATAACCGTTCTGAAGTGCCTTCAAGAATACGGTCCCGCTCTGAGTCATTCGTCTCTGCTTCTGCAATCGGACAACAGGTCAAATGGGAACAAATAAAAAAATCTGATGGACGTATCGGATATATCAAATTCTACAAAAGTATCATATTCATATTGTTCCTTACCATATCCCAGGCAGGTACAACACGATTGCGGACGGTTTGTCTCGTCAGTCCAAACTCCCGGAATGACATCTTCTTCCGGAAATAACTCAAGTTGTTTTAAAAAAATGGGGGACTCCGGAAGTGGATCTCTTTGCCTCCAGGTCTGCTCACGTAGTAGCTAGGTATGTATCTCTGGACCAGAAGGATGAGCTAGCGCCTTTGTTCGCATAATATTATATTCTCAAAATATTACACTATGGACAGTTGCCGCCATAATATCGCACATTGAAAACAAAAGAAAAAAAAAAGAAAAAATACTACTTAGTCGGGTGCGTGTTCATCGCACAAACGTTGCCTCTTACGGAATTTGAAACCCGCGAACTTTTCGATCAGTAAGTAAGAGAACGAGCGAAAAAAGGCTTATTCCCAGTAGTTCTGTTGGACAGTTCTGTATTTAGATAGATAGATAGATATAACGTTTATTTTGGGTGACAGTACAGACAGATTAGGCAGATTAGGTATTTATCTCTTATTGCATAATATGAGAGATAACAAACTCTTTATTAATATTTCTCTGTTGATAGATTAGAATAAATCTAGTTTGACCTGACAATGACACTTATCATCTTATTTATTACTTCTATTATTGCTTGTTTTGTTGGTCGGAAGACAAATTGAATTGAGGTGAAGAAGAAAATTTACTTAAATATGTCTGAAGATATGAAATTTATTACTAGTCAAAAAGGTAAGCCAGTTTTGTTGCATAGTGGATATAAATATAACTTTTTCATGAAAAATAAAAATGGAACATCAAATTGGAGATGTTTTAATCAGCGGGATTGCAAAACTTCGATTACGCTGACTTCAAACAATAAAATCTTCAGACCACCCAAGCATACTTGCGTTGTTGATAGTGTACTTATATTGTTATGCGAATATAATGTTTAGAGAATGTAATATTTTTTGCGAATATTTTTATTTTTATTTTATTTTTTTATTCGGAATACCAACAGCATATTCTATAACTAAAATAGGAAATATATACAAATAAGTTGCAACATAGCCAATAATAGGTATTCGGTAATAATAGGTATTATGCGAACAAAGGAGCGGCTCACAATGCCTTCGCAATAGAGTGGTCCTTCAAAACAGCGTGGGTCTTCCCACCCCCGAACTTACTGCCTGGTGTACTGATGCATCTAAATCAGGCCAGAGGAATTTATTTGATAGTAGCTCCCCGGTGGCCACATGCATTCTGGAGGGCGGATCTCAAAGCTCGGGCGTTCGCACCGCCGTTCACCATTCACAATCTAGAGAAATTCCTGATAGACACGTCGACAAGCCGGCCTCCTCCACGTGTACAGGATCTATTCCCAGAAATTTGGAGATGTGGGGGTGGGCAGACTCAGTAAGTTCTTGGTCCGAAGAACAGAAAGTTTTGCTTACTAAAGGTTAGCGTCCTTCAACAATAAGCACTTATAAACCTGCTTGGCAGCGACGGCTTCAGTGGTGTTCAGCTTACAATGTGGAATATAATAACCCTACAGGTAGCGATTTGGCTAGATTTTTAGCGGATCTACACTTAAAAGAAAAACTTTCTTATAAGACTATTTACTTACTTCACAAATCGGTTGTTTCACAGCTTTGTTTTTGCTTTGCTTTGTCCAGCTACGAAGACGGTGATTGCAGGCTGGGTGAAATCTGTCCTAAAATTAATTGGTATTGAAGCTTCAGCAGGCAGCTTTCGTTCAGCAGTGGCTTCGCGTAGTTGGCTAGAAAGTGAATCTCTGGACGTAATCATGTCTAGGACGAATTGGAGATCTGGAAACACATTTAAAAAGTTCTACAGAAGAGTAAGAGAGTGTAAGTAGATTATTTGAGGCAGTTTGATTTTGAGTTTTACCTGCGTTATGTTAATAGTTATTATTTATTCTTGAATAGGTTATTTTATTTATCATTTTTGGTCTTCATGACAGTGTTTTGTTATTTTGCATAGGTAATTTTTGTGATTTTTGCATGCTCTCTCGTAAGTAAGTAGGTACCTAATATTTTTGTACATAATATAATATCTGTTAGGCATAAATTTATAATCATCTTCTTAAATCTTTTAGAAGTTATTCCTTTTACGTTCTTTTATTATTAGTATTAATAAATTATTACTAAGTATTGAGATTATATCATAACTCATTTATTGAGTATATATATTTGCATCATGACCTTATTTATACATATTTATTTTGGTTAATTTATTCATCAGTCATTTATTGTCACCCCGATCACATTGGCGTTCAGTTCACCAGGCGATATCAAACAAATCTCATCTATTGTCTACTAAGGCTTCGAATTACGTCGGAGGATATAATAGGAGCGTTTTACCTACCATTAAAACGCAGATTATATCCGTAGACTAATTCGAAGCCTTGCTTTTAATATCTGCCTGGTGGATTTTTACCAAAACGCAATGAGGAGGGCGCTGCGGATTTCGCACGCCTCATCACTACCTGGTGAACTGAATGGAGTGGTGCAGTCGGATGGAGGGAGAGCGAGAGAGATGGATATACGTTTCCGGTGTTGCCACAGCAAAGAACAAGAATGCTGCTCACATCTATTGTCTACTAAGGCTTCGAATTAGTCTACGGATATAATCTGCGTTTTAATGGTAGGTAAAACGCTCTTATTTTGGGCTTCCAGCGCATTCAGAAACCTATCTGGAGGGTGGGCCTTTCGCACCCTCGACCGCCTGATAGGTCCGGGTCCAGGCACTGGTGGAGCAGGTGGAGTAGTGGGTGCCGGCAGCAGAGGCGCACGTGGAGGAGGTGATGCTGTACAGGCGGGCAGTGCTCCAGATGATGAGGGCTGTAGGTTGAAGTGTTAAAAATAAAAACCAAAAAATACTACTTTACACGTATATAATTTAGATTTAAAAAAAGGGTAAAAAGGCCAAGATTTGATAAAATAGCAAAATAGCAAAATAGAACACAAACAGAAAAACAAAGAACGGTAACACGGTAGAAGATTCCTATTATTACAAAAATAATTTGGAATTAAAGTCTAACGGTTCCCCAAAATTAGTGAAGGTTCAACAAGTGTAAGAGATAGAGGAGTAAATAATGCCCTACCTGTCTAGGGAATCGTTGCGCAACTAATCTGTAGACTAAGTAAGGAGTCAAACGTTTTGTACCAATAGTCTTTGCCAGGAATGGTTGACGGTGGCGTGGAGAGCCGGTTTGAATTTAGGAAATAACAAACCAAACTTGCAACGCACCAATTTAAGGGATGGTTCACAAGATGTTCCTTACTGAGTTTAAAATGTTCGTTAAAAAAAAGGTACACTTAAAACTATAACCAAACTTCCAGCCGTAGGTCTTGAAAGTCCGCACGTGCAACTGCTGCAATCCCCAAGGCACCAAAGCCCAGGTTTCCAATGTAGCGGCGGGTCTGCAGCCGGGATCAGTCGCTCGTGCGACCACAGAAGCGACCCCAGGTCCAGTGCGCCAGACTCCGACGACTCGGCTAGGTCCGTTCGCCCACGAGGGTTCGCGTTCGAACCTGATGCCCTGTCCTCGAGGCTCTCCTCAGCTCCCACTCAAACAATGCTCCAAGGAGCGGCCTTAACAAGCGGCTCAAACTTTTTCACTCTTTAAACAATATTTACTACCATATTTATATTCAAAATTGAATTTGCACAAAATTTAAAAAAAAAGGTGCAGCACAAACACCACAGCTCAATAACGAGACAAGAAATTGAATGCCAAAAAAACAAAACCAACCAAAAGCCTTTCAAAATCGAATTCAAAATTAGAAATTTGAAAAAGAAAAAAACTGCGAAGAACACGAAAAAAGTTTCTAACACCGAAGCGTAACACAACGCTACAAGGTGCAGAGCTGCATTTCTGGATGCTGTGAACTAAATTGATATACGTATAAATAAATAAATACTAATCAGCTAGAAAGCTTTATGCTGATTTACTTACTCCTATTGACTCCTCTGGGCCAAACCCAGACGCCATTTCCTCTCCAATAGTGCCCAGTATAATGGCAATTTTCGGAGAGGTCTGGAACTACCACAGTATTCCCATTTGCACCCACAGCTTTAGAGACAGCGCCTCCCTCCACCCTTGCCTTCCTTTTTTGATCTCTCCAGCACTGTAAACAAAGTATTTCTAAATACATTAGTCCATTCTCCTGTGTCAATGGTTCAGTGCTTAAGACCCGTTGATAATTAACTTTAAAGGCCAAAATTTTAAACAACGAAACTTATTTCTGTGTGTGCAGTAGCTACAGTTCCAGTACAACTTTCTAAATTTTCATTCTATAAAGATGGTTAGTTTATGTATGTACTCGTACTTACCACTTTCCACTGCTCCACCGTTCTGTTAGGACCCAGATCATCGAGGGCGGCTTTTAGGTCCACCCATTGCCGCTCCATGACCACAGCACCCTGCGGTGTTTTATAGTCGCCAGCAGCGAAATGAGGGTACTGGGCCATGTACCGGCACAAAAAGTTAATTTGCGCCTTGTTGCTTCTCACCCTTAAATAATAGATACAATAATATTATGCATTTGCTAGTTCAACACACGTAAAATAGGATAATTACGGTTTAGATATTATCTGTACAAACATTTATCAAAAAGATAGCAAAGGTATTTACTTACATTGCTTTTTGCTTCGAAGCCATTATTCTCACTTCCGAAATATTAGAGTTAATCCAGGATGTCACGCTCTAAACTTTAATGTAAGTTTGTCCATCTATTTATAAATGCACAAAGTTCTCCACGACACAGCAAATTACAAAACTTCTTTTCGCGCGCAGAAAATAGCGAAAGAAAAGAAACATTTGATTTTTAGTCTATCCTTGTCATTATTCATAGTTGTGAAAGAGAAGGACTAAAGGATGCGTTCACAACAAATGACAAAATTTAATATTTCATTCGGTCAATTTTTGTGCATGGGTGGTATATTAATGTCATGACATGAATGAAAATCGGTGTTCCCATTTAAAAATAAAAGTTGACATTTCGTCACGACAAAGCCGAGTCACAAGTTAGTCACGACGAGATAATTCTCTTTCATGGTGTGCATGTTAGAGTTCACTAAATAAGGCAACTAAAGCAAGTCGGTCAGTTCCGCCTCGACAGCTGAGCGTAGGATTCGCAACAGCTGCAGGGTGCAGGCAGACCCGACGACGACCCGGAGCAAATACACAAACACTCAGCGAAGCAAATGTTATAGTGCCACTAGCATAATATAACGCAAATCTCTCCAGGGTTGTTCAACTCATGGAACTGAAAAACGTTTTATCAACAACTTCTTTTTTAACTTCTAGTCAGTTGATCAGTTAAGTGGCAATTTCATTGTATTGAGATTTTGAAAACAATCTTAACAAAAGGTTGTTTAGTTTTACGGACAGAAAAACCGATTTCTCAAAATGCCCTCTCGTTTTAATGTCTTTTTTTATGTCCTTTGCCTTAAATATCCCTAAATATCCTAACCTCCTGAAAGTTTTTGTGTTATTTCGCTATCACAAATATACATACCTATTTATAAACAAAGAAAAATAATAATTAAAAGGTAACACTTATTCTCTTAAAAACTTAGGTCTTATTTCAGTCGTATATCTAACGCTCAGTTGTACGTCTCTCTGGCACCTACTAATGTCTTTCCAAGTCATTAGGGCATTCCAATCGCGTGAACTATGATCGGCATGTCATTATTGAACATTGGCGTTTGCTTATTATTATGTTAAACTAGTGGTCCGCCCGCGGCTGCGCTCGCGTTGTGAAATTTTCTCGTGGAAATAAGACTTTCCCGGATATGTATTACTCCACGGTACAACCCATATCCATTATCTCCATTTCAAATTTCATTTACTTAATTCCGCTTAGAAGTTTACGCGTGAAAGCGGAACAAACATCTAAACATCCAAATATATTTTCACATTTATAATATTAGTAGGAACTGAAGTAGGATTATTACTTAATTCACCATCTACATAGATTGATAGCTTACGTATATGTTTCATGAAGTACCGCAATCAAATTGATTTGAATTCGTACTGCTGTTTGTACTTTAAAATAAAAACACCTGTCACCGTGTTCCACTTCATAAAAGTAAATGTTTGGTGATAAGGCCCTTAACCACGTTGACCTGATGCAGATGGATAATCCAAAATTATTAAATTTGTTTGCAGATATTTGTGTGTGTGTCTTCGTATTTTATTCTAATAAGAAAATTATTCCGTTTTGCATTTTCGCAATGGTTTTCTTTTGCTTTTTTCTTGTTGTACCTTTCATCATCAACACCTCAAATACGTCCCCCACCGAGGGGCTTGAGCCTACCCTGAATTAGGGTGGTTAGGCCTTAGTCGCCACGCTGACCCAATGCGGGTTGGTCGACTTCACACACAACCTTTGAATTCCTTCGCAGGAAAGTGCAAGTTTCATCACAATGTTTTCCTTCACCGTAAAAGCATCAAATAAATGTACATATGAATTCGAAATTCAATGTTGTACCTTCACTAGGTACTAATTACATACTTACTAAATGTACGTAATACGATATCAGCGATCCTATTATCCAAATGTTGTTATAATGTACGAAGTTGTCCAACTTCCCCGTTCCGAACAAACATGCTCGTGTAATCGTGTTTAGATAGGATTAGTTACACCAACACAAACATTATTGCCAAGATTACGTAAAGCTTCTTTTGTAGAAAAAAGTAGGTAGTTTTGCAAAAAGCCCGTTTTTAAGTCCTGTTGAGGCTAACGACGTAGCCCAGTTCAGATAGAAACAACCCGCTCGCAATCACAACATACGTGTAAGTTATATAAATATATTTTTGTCTTTTTCATGAAAAAACCTTCATTTTCTTGACGCCCCAACTCCTCTAAGCTTTTTCGCCAAAATCCGGCCACTCTCGACTCTCGAGTGCCAGTCACAACTAAAAAGAATCAATTTAAAAGAATAAATATCGCGGAATTTGCATACAGAGCATACAAACTCCACAGTCCCATATACCAAGCGGCCTTACTTCCATTTGATGATGCAGAATGAATGGATTTACAAATATAATGGTAGCGATTCACACAGTCAGGCTCTAATCCTTGATTTAAGTTCGTCAGTCCATTTTCACCTTTAAAAGATTAAAAAGGGACATTGTTCCTAGACAGGAGATGACCATCCTGAATATTTGAGCTGTCAAAGATCGAATTTGAAGCTTATGGACGCGTCGATTGCACAATTTTAGAGATAAATATAACATCCGACTTAAAAATCACTTAATCTGACAGCTATGCCCTTATTTTAGGTTGTCATTCATTCAAAATATTATCCTTCGTTCATCTGATTTTATCATCTCATTCATTGGTTATAAAAGCGAAAAGGATAGCTGGATTTTAAAATTAGAAATAAAGCATGACTTCCCTAATCGGACCATACATTGGTATGACTTAGAAAACGGCTGCTACTGGAAATGCGACGTACTTTTCTGTTCCTGAGCCTCTGGAAAACGAAAACATCTGTACTAACACATAAGCAGATACATTCAGCATGTCTAAATTCAACTTGTTCTCGGGAGATAAATGTTTTATTAGATTTCAATGTGATACCTGCATACAATTATGTAAAAAAAGGTTTGGTTCCTTTAAAGAAATAAACATAAAAATGTACTTAAAATTCAATTTATCTTTTTCACGCTCTGGGCCAAACATTTAAACGTTGCAGTGACTACATCATACGGGGATCCTTTCATACAGACTAAACAAAAAAAGACCTATTTATTAATCTGATAGTGTTTTCTATCTCAGTCGGTAGTTACTCAGCTTGGCTATGGCCTTAAAGCGAACTCTATACAAAGGTTAAAGCAAAACGGAAGCGAGCCGCGTTTCCGTGGCTTTGTGGCCGCGGGCCGTCTTGAAGATGATTGTAAGGAGGATTTTATATCAAAGAAAATCATGCACCATATTCCTTACTCATACTGTTCTCAGCCTGTCTGTATTATTGTTACCAATTTTGATAAAGCTGGAAAGTTTGAGGACAGGTTATTCTTAGGTACATTATTATCTATACCTACATATAATAAAACTGTAAAGAGGTCAATTTTGTACATTGAAAATAAAAAAAATAAAAATTCCTCTGGGGGTCTTCGATGCCAAAAATATGATTTTTGAAATTTGGTAAACTTAATACTCGTTACTGACTACATACATATTATTTTAATCGTGAAATTGAATGAAGTAGATATTGAAGAACTGTTGTTTTCAAAAATATAACTTCCACGCCTAAGAAATGCTTCTAATGTGACTTTTGAACGGCTTTACTAATGATTTTGCATCAAATACTCCATTTCTTTATATGCGAATCATTTTGTGGTGTATATCGATTCCGCTCCGCTACCTGTGCGCATATCTTAAATAATACAATAATAATTATAATTTAATAATTGAGTAAAAGTCAAACATGTTGGTAGCCAGGAATTACAAACTTATAAAAATAGACTTTGAAAGTAGACGGCTAAATTGTACATAGACCGTCAAGTTAGATGTTCGGGAAGCAAGGCAAGGGAGGTTCAGCCCCCCTATTCGCAGGATGATGGTCGGGGGGCTTGCCGTCCGCTAAGAAAAAATAATAATAATATAAAGGTTAGACTGATGACAACAACAAGCAGAGGGAGCCGAGCGAGCGGAGCGAGCGTACCCTGCCTGCCAGGGGTGGCGAGGGCGGTCAGGGTAATAATTAAGTTACATTAAAAGTATGAAAAGACCTATGTACATTTATTAAGTATGTTGTAAGTTTAAGATTGTTCTTATAAATAATGTCATGTTTGCTGTGCTCTAACAGGGCGTCATTGTACAATACAGTAATTGTTAGGTATAATGAATGCAAATAACTATTTTGAGTTTTGAGTTTGGGTTCCTCCCTCCCACTCCCGCTCCATAAAAAACCCCAATATCGACGGTCCATAACATAAAATTGTACCTGTAATTTTTCTTCTCTCTCGACTATACTGATTTCTCAGTGTAGTCCATTTTGTGTTTATAGTTTTTACTGTCAACTTATTCGACAGCATCTTGCCTCTTCTGCTTAATTTTTTAATCAGGCCACCGTCGTCAGCGCGACAAGTTTCATCAAAATAAATATCGCCGCTGAGGCCCGCCCACGTCACACTTTTTATAGGACCGATAATCTGGCTGATTTTTCCTCCGATTCTTATGACCGATGTTGTGACCGACCAAACGCACACGTCAGTCACTTTGTGGTTATCGAGAGAGGAGCACGTCGTCGTGCTTTGCAGCTGACTGTCGTCGGTGAGTAGTGGACATTAACGCAATACATTTCCGAACGTTCAATTTTTCACCGATAATCGGATCGGTCGGGATGCACCGATTTTATTTCTGGCCGACTTTTTGTAGGATATGTGCGTTGCACTATTGCAGTCAGTACGTTCCATTTTTCTCCTACAAAAAACCGGTTACCGATTATCGGACGTGGGCGGGCACCCTAAGGTCCAGTCATAATAGAAAGAAAGTTGCTAGGGTATAACAATATCTCTTTATTCCCTGTGGTTCCATATAATTTATTCAAGCGTCCTTTGTAAGGTTCCTGTCCGGCTTGTCCGGCGACGTCCGCAGACTGTCCACTACAACGCTTATTGACATCGCGTAAATCAAATCCATTCTTGGCTATTCAACCACGGACCAATTGAGAATCGGGCTGGGCTGGCGATGGGACTTGGTGATAAGAATTAGCGGAGGTAAATAATTAAAAAAACAGAATTTTAAAATAAATTATTTTATAACTATAAAAATGAAAACTGCGGGTTATTGCATTTACCTATCCATAACATACAAGTTGAAAGGCGACTGCAACTGCCAACTGCTGGTAGTCGCAGCAGGTGCGGTCGGTGCGGCAGTCGCTTCACCACTGGTGTGCTGTCACCGCCGACTGCCGACTGCACGTGCAGCTGTAGCAGCGTTTGTAAATAATTTAATACAAATACTTACAAACCAGTCATGCGGCTGCGGCCGACTGCCGGCAGTCGCTGCACGTGCAGTCGGCAGTTGGCAGTTTGCTTCGAACTTGTACCTATATGTCTTTTTCTGCTCACCCCTCTAGGGACACGAGCGTAGGCGATATATTTGTACCAAACATCAAATTCGGTTTTGAAAATCAAGTTCGCGGCTGCTATACAGGGTGTAAGGAAAAGTCTCATTATCCTTTTAAACCACATAACGTGTCGATACGTATTGACAATTTTTGTATGAAACAGTAGATTTTTTTTGTTGAGTTACAGAGTTGGCCCCATAGTAAAAGTTGTTGCACATCACCAACAGCACATTACTAACACGCGGATGCGGATGTGGTTTAAAGGATAATGATACTTTTCCTTACATCCTGTATATTACCTCTTGGGGGAAAAAACTATTGAAAATGTAACAAAAAAAAAACAAGTTACGCAGCTTGTGATTCATTATTAAGTACTAGCCGTCCTACATGTAAGATTTTCCAATGGGAATAAGACTTTTTCCCGTATAAAGTAACCTATGTGTTAATCGAGGATACAAACTATGTCCATTCCAAATTTCAACCAATCATGCAAATATATTTTTACATTTGTGTGATGACAAAAAGTGAAACGCTGTTGCTCGTGACCGCGTGCGCACCTCAAGCACTAACAAAGCTCGTCGCAGCGCACAAGCACCCCTGAATACTGAGCAGCTGCGAACAACTGCTCTGAATGGGACGAGCCGCCTATTTGTAACGGCCATCATTAAATATTATTCGTTCCTCCTTCAATTTTAATCAGGTGAACAAGGGCCCAATCTCAACACTACATACTACCTAACTTATGTCAAAGTCAAAGTCTAATTATGATCTAAATATAAATTCAACTAAATTAAAAATTAAAAAAATATATTGGTTAGTTCTCTTTTTCAAATTTGTCACTTTCCTAGCTCGTCGAAATGACTTTGAAAAACAACTTTCATAGACAGGGATTCAAAATTTTCAAGTGTCGGTTTTTTATTGGTTGCTAGCTTCTGCCCGCAGCTTCGCACGCCTTATAAATTGGATAACGCAAGTCCTCATCCAGATAATTTTGTAAATTTTTCCGCAGTCGCGGGCGCACCGCTAGGGTGTTAGTTCCGCTTTCACACCTGAACTACTGAACATAATCGGCTGAAATTTGGAATAGAGATAGTTTGTACCCTGGATTTAACACATACTACTTTGTACTTAATTCAAAACCGATATCTGATGGTCCGCGTGGGCTCTGATATCGAAACCGTTGTCAGAATGAAAAAAATGCGTGTACGTCAATATGCGTGAACAAAATCAGTCAATATGCGAGTGAGCCAATCAATTAATTTGATCAATTTTGTTGTATTTATGTATGTATTATTGTTTTTAATGAGTTAACTCAACTACTGAACTTTTTTGTAATTCAAACGAATATTTATGTACTAATATTTATGTAGGTATATTTATTTTTATTCTGTTTTGAGTTTCTAAAATTTTTATAATATAATATTAAATGTTTTTAACAAACACATTTTATATTTTATCGAAAGATTCACGTTTACTAAACCTAACATAAGCTTAACAAAAATATTTTTTCTTTAAAAACTAAATAACTAACCTAATACATAGTAATATAATTTTAACAAAAGTATCAACCTTTACTTAATCTAACGTAAGTTGTACAAAAAAATTTTTTTTTTAATAATGTATATTATTTTATAGGTATATTTATATATCTTTATTTAAGTAGGTATATGTATGTTATGTCCTGATGTAATTTTATGTTTTATGTGAGTATTAGTAGATTTAGATTTAAATACATAAAAATGTCCTGGTTTTCTGTTTTCTAATTTAGTTTCATGAGTTACACGCAGTACAAGACAAATAAGTAACAGGAAGACGATAAAGTTAGGTACGATTTAACTTATGTAGTTAACCCTAGCACATACATTAGTCTATTTGGGTTGCTACTATCAAACACCATTAATAGCGAAATAGGTAAGTTTTGAACCCTCTGCTCTTATTTTAATGGTTATTATTGTCGTTTAGCAAATGTATGTATAAATAAATAAATAATTTAATTTTGTCAAATATTTATTATATTTTATGTCAAGAACAATAAATGTCCTTTATTTCCTGTTTTTTGGAAAATGGTGAAAGACGCCCCGCATAATTTTATTTTACTGTCGACATGTTTTGTTTCTTTCTTTAGGATGGTGCAAATAAAATAAAAATTTGTTTTCCCGGAGATTTTGGTATTGAGCCTTCTATGGTAGCCCTCTGTTGCATTGTTGTTCTATGCATATCTTCAGTACATCTCAATAAATTAAGATCCATCGACATCCACTGGTTTTCAAAATAATTCTTGAATTTATTCCATGGTTCCGTACTCGGGGCAATTGCAACAATTTCGTTTATGTGAAAAGCGGGCAGTAAAGCAAGTAATGAGCATAATCGAGTGACTTTCACGCCTTCTTTAGTTTTATTGAGTTTAGTCTCTTTAGCTCGTTTCCATACGGCTTGTTGAAAGCAGCCATTTATTTTAGCCTCCGAACTTAGCCTTAGCCTTTGCTTTAACCAGAGCCGTGGCTAATAAATCCTGATTGTGATGGAAAACAAGTGACAATCGGCTCCGAAGTTGTAGGAGTTGCTTTGTCTCCTATCCGGCTCGAAGGACCAACAAAACCGGCAATAGCCACCGTTCTTATTAGAACCCTTACCACCATCACCCGTGGGATGTAAAAGCGTGTGACGCTTGCTTTTGCAGTACGGCATCTTATATTGTATCGACAGAACCTGGCAGAGTGATTGCTTCCCAAGGATAAACAGCTCTTATGGAATTTATTTGAGCAAGTTCGTAGTCACACTAGAACTATCTGACAGAAAGATTTAGATGAGTCTTGAGCACGGAGACAAATACAAAGAGGAGCTGCCCTAAGACGTTTTCTATATGATAGTGGGGGTCGCCATTGGGAGGGGGTGCGGGGAGGTGAAGTTCTGCTAACCATCTAGCGGTCATTAGCAAAACTAGCTTTGCAGCTAGACACTAATGAACCGTACTTAATTTTGCTATTACACACAAGATGGTTCTGTTCGTTACTTCGTTACGCTGTATAATGTTGCCAAGCAAGTGAAAAAACAAAAAATTCGGACCATTTTTTTAAAATTGATCTCTCTCTTCTATTTTGTATTATGTAGTCGTTTTTATTGTAGGATTACCTTATATGAGCAATTGTGATATACAGGATAGCCCATTTAGATGGGTCAGTATGGGTAACTCTGAAACTATAAGAGATAAAAAGATCTGATAAGAAGATCTCTTAATTATCCTGTAAATTTAAGTGTGCAATAAAGAATATATATATATATATATATATATATATAAAAAGATTATTCAATTTTGACACAGGATTTCACGTAAGTCCTTTATCATCATCACTTACTTACTACCAAGTATAAGGAAACATCCTTGCCCAAAATGTGATATTTTGTTGTCATATATTTAATTATAAATATTGAGTAAGTCATCAATATTATCTGCATTATTTAATTGTATGCTACAAAAATAAATATTTTATACAAATATATTTTTTTAGATTCCATATCTGGCCACCCAGCTTACTATATAAAAAACATGAATGAATGAGCATGAATGAAACAGGTCATATAACCTTCTACAGTCAAGAAGTTATTCTACTTGGCGATAGATGGCGTTGCTATCGCCGAACTTTATCGAAGGAATAAATTACGAGCATTAAAAATTGCATTAAAAAAATACATACGAGTGGAATTATGTCTTTTTTTCGTTAGAAATAGTTGTATTACTCGTACTGTTGCACGATACAACACAGCTCATAATTTTTGCGTCACTAATTTCAATGAAAATGGTTGTAATCAAACCAAGTTATATTCGTGTCGTATCCATAAAATCCAAAGTTACACTGACAGAAGCGACGCCTGGTGGTTAATAGCTAGTAGTAAGAGTACTTAGTCCGCTATGAGACGGACCTAAGTTGCTTGTGGCACCTCCTCTTTGTATTTGTCTCCGTGGTCTTGAGCAATATAAATAGACGCTTGTAAGTTTTTCTGTCTCGTCAATCTGAACACCTAGGTATTTAATGACCGAGGACCTAGAGAGAGATGTACATGAACAATTATCAGGTGAGAAACTATTAAAACAATGGGCCCTTAACGAAAATAAGGTGGATATGAAAGCAGCAGAAGCTGCAAATGTAAGGTAACTAAGATTGAGTGTCAGCAAGTTGTTGGAGAGCTAAGCCATAACAACTCTTAAAGCAGATTCAGCATTCAAACGTACGTCATCCCAGGTATTACCCTCTATTATAAGAGCAGTATCATCAGCGTAAGTATGTATAGTGCGAGGCGGAGTTTACAAAGCTGATTAATATGAACAAGGAAAAGAGTTGGTCCAAGGTCCAAGTACACTGCCTTGCGGCACACCGAAAGAAAGCTCAGAATAGTCGCTAATGTGATCACCAATCTTAACACATTGACTTCTACCCGATAGGTAATCTTAAAAAATTCTTAAAGCCATCCCACACACACCAATCTCCTCAAGCTTATTGTTGCAGTGTATCGGAATATGTATCTTACGTAACTTCTTGTATAGTATCCTAGATACGACTAACAACTGTTCGTCTCTTATGTCGGAATAAAACAACCATCGGTACACACACTTTACTCTGTTAATTATAAATTTTAAAAGGTTATGGCCACAGTAACGAAATTTGCTATTCTCAAACTCAACGGGCTTGAGGATTATTCCTCATGGAAATTTGCTCTTAAAATGTTACTAATGCGAGAAAAAATTTTTGCATACACGTCAACCTTGCCGAAAGAAGATGATGCTGCTCAGCGGGAGAAGGATGAGGAGGCTCTTGCTCTAATCTGCTTACATATCGAGCCCCATCTCTATCCGTACGTCAAAGAAGCTACTTCTGCAAAGTCGGCATGGGATTCTTTAGCTGCTGTCTTCGAGGATAAGGGCGTTAACCGTCGAATTTCCCTTATGAATGCACTTCTCGATGAAAAACTTGAGAAACACAGCTCTATGCGTGATTACGTCGGTGCAGTCATGAATCATGCCCAGAAGCTTAAAGAGATTGACAAAGGCGTTGACGACGATCTTGTTGCGGTGGTTCTTCTTCGAGGTTTACCAGAAGAGTATAAGCCGATGCGCATGGCATTAGAACACTCTGGTATGAAGCTTACTTCGGAAAACGTTCGCATGAAACTGTTGCAAGAAGACTCTCGTCAAAGCGCGTCGACTGGTACTTCAGGAGGTTCTGCACTGGCTTCTAAATCCAATACTCCGAAATTACCACGCTGCTTTAAGTGTAATAAGAAGGGACACAAGAAGCCTCAATGTCCACTACTGCAGAAAGATTCAGCACCAAAGTCCAAGAACATAAGTTTGTTAACTTCTTTTAGTGTGCGTGATATGTTTAGTTCTTCAGTTTGGTATATTGATAGCGGAGCTTCAAATCATATGTCTTTTCAAAAGCAATGGTTTACAAGTATTGAAAATTGTGATAGGAATTTTGAAGTAACATGTGCAAACAACGATAAACTGTCAAGTGCAGGCAGAGGTAATATCCAAATACTTTTAAAAGGAGATTTATTTATTGTGGAGGATGTTACATATGTGCCCGATTTGAAGGTAAACCTACTTTCTGTGTCTAAATTAACTGAAAGAGGTTGGGAAGTAAATTTTGATTCAGATGGTTGTAAGTTATTTCACCGTTCGATAGGTATGCAAAGTAGTAAGCCGAATATGCTTGTAGCTACTGGCACTGAAGTCTCAGGTATCTATAAGTTGGATAACTGTTTTCCTATTGTAGTAGGGGCTTTGGCAACAGTTCAGGCTGGAAATTCGTCGTCACTTTGGCATAAGCGGCTTGGTCACGTAAATTTGCAAGATTTGCGTAAGCTGAAAAGTATCGAATTAGGACCGGAGGTAATGGAACCCTGTGTATCTTGTATTCAAGGTAAGGCGCACCGATTACCGTTTCCTAAAGGAGTAGCAGAGAGAGCAATGGAAAAGCTTGGTTTAGTGCATGCTGATCTCTGTGGACCGATGTCAGAACGTTCGTATGGGGGAGCTCATTACATGTTCGTCATTATTGATGATTTTACTAGAAAAATATTTGCATATTTTATGAAGTCGAAATCTGATACCTTGGATTGCTTCAAAGAGTTTGTGACACATGTGGAGAATGAGACAGGCTTTAAAGTCAAGTGTTTACGAACGGACAATGGCACAGAATTTGTGAATAAAAATTTTAAAAATTTTCTTTGCGGTAAAGGGATTTAACATCAACTAACGGTTCCGTACACACCAGAACAGAATGGAGTTGCAGAACGCGCCATGAGAACTATTTGTGAAATGGCTCGTACTATGATGATCGAAAAGAACTTAAGCAAGAAATTTTGGGCAGAAGCTTGCAATACAGCTGTCTATACCAAAAATAGGTTGCCACATAGCGCGAATCACGGAACAATTTCAGAAGAGTTGTGGACGGGAAAACCACAAAGTTATGATTACTTTAGAGTTTTTGGTTCAACTGCATACGTACATGTTCCAAAGGAGACTCGTAAAAAGTGGGATCCAAAGGCAAAGAAATTAATTTTTGTTGGCTATTGTGAAGAGACTAAGGGCTATCGTTTCGTAGACCCAAATGACCCGCGCTCTATAGTTAGAGCACGAGATGTGGTTTTTACTGAAACTGTTGATAGTATACCCACTCAGCTGGTCAATATCAATAATGACAGTTCAGCTGGTAGTGAGGAAGTTTTGTGGGAAGTCGACAAGGAAGCATCAGCTGTTGAATTACCAACAGCTAGTTCTCAACCTAATATCGATGATCATTTTGAGGATGCTTGTGCCGAAATAGAGCCGGCTAGTTCTAGCAATATTGACAGCACAATTCCAGAAGGAATGTTGAACTCGGAAAATGAAAATTTGTCAGTTCCTGTCGTTCCCCGATATCCATTGCGAAACAGAATTGCAAGAGGTGACTTGGAAGGTCTAGTTTGCTTGAATACTGAGCAGGAACCTCAAACGATTTCAGAAGCTTTAAGTAGATCTGACAAAGTTTGTTGGCAAGAAGCTAGAAAGAGCTAGACTCAATGGCTGAAAATGGCGTTTGGAGGTTGGTAGATAAGCCACCTGGAGCTAAAGTAGTAGGCAA
Organism: Carpatolechia fugitivella; assembly: GCA_951230895.1. Lineage (NCBI taxonomy): Eukaryota > Metazoa > Arthropoda > Insecta > Lepidoptera > Gelechiidae > Carpatolechia > Carpatolechia fugitivella. The sequence goes on along the minus strand of OX579654.1, from coordinate 2,985,660 downwards.
CAAATGGATCTTTAAATTCAAATACGATTCAGACGGCAATAAGTCCTATAAAGCAAGACTAGTAGCACAAGGTTTTACGCAAACTTTTGGCGTTGACTACTATGAGACTTTTTCTCCTGTAGTACGAAGGTCCACTATTCGACTACTTCTTTGTATAGCTGCTGAAAAAGGTTACTCTACAGGTCATTTTGATGTAAATACTGCCTTCTTAAATGGAGATTTACACGAAACAGTGTACATGAGGCAACCTGAAGGCTGTGTAGAAGAAGGTTCGAAAGGTAAAGTTTGTCTGTTACAAAAGGCGATATACGGACTTAAACAAGCTTCTCGTAGCTGGAATGAGAAGGTCAATGAAGTTTTGCTATCTTTGAATTTGACAAGATGTCCTTATGACAGTTGTCTTTATTATAATGAAAATATTTACATTCTTTTATATGTTGATGATTTTATTTGTTTATATAAAGACGTGAAAGATAAAGAAAATTTGCTGAAGAGTCTTAGGATTCATTTTAAAGTGAAAGATCTTGGAGAAGCGCGAAAGTGCTTAGGAATGCGATTTGAGAGAAAAGATGGAAACTTTTACTTACATCAAAGTGAGTATGTCAAAAAGTTACTTTTAGATTTTGGTATGACGGACTGTAAACCTGTAAAGACACCTTTGGAGTCAGGCTTTCACCAAACCTTGTCAGAAGGGGGTGGAGATGGTGACAAATCATTGGACAGCCAAGGTCGTTGGAGATATCAATCTTTGATGGGAGCTCTGAATGATTTGGCTTGTAATACACGTCCGGACATATCAGCGGCAGTAAGTTTTTTATCCCAGTTTAACTCTTGTAGCACCGAGTTGCACTTGAAAGCAGCTAAACGAGTGCTGCGATACCTTAAGGGCACCATGGATTACTGTCTAACTTTCAGCAAAAATAACATGGAAGTTGTAGGTCATGTTGATGCCGATTGGGGTGGGGATATAAAAGATCGAAAGTCTTTTTCGGGTTTTGTGTTTAAAATTGGTAATACTCCGCTTTCCTGGGAATGCAAGAAACAAAACTGTGTTGCATTGTCTTCGACAGAAGCTGAGTATATAGCCTTGTCCGAAGCTTGCAAAGAAGCAGTTTATTTAAAATGTTTACTTTGTTGTTTAACTAATATAAGTATCTCTATAAAGCTGCACGTTGACAGAGTGCTATAAGGCTTGCAAAGAACCCTGTAGCACATAAACGCTCAAAACACATCGACGTACGTTATCATTTTTCTAGAGAGTGTGTTAAAGATGAATGCGTGGATATTGTTTACGTGGCAACGCAAGACAACATTGCGGATATTTTAACAAAACCTCTACCTCGAATAAAATTTGAAAGTTGTGTGTCAGGTTTAGGTTTATTACATCTACCTGCACTAATAGTAGGTTAATGAGTTTGTTAAGATTAGTTTATCATTTATTGTAATGTAGTTACTGTGTACGATGTTTGAGGGGTCGTGTTGCAGTGTATCGGAATATGTATCTTACGTAACTTCTTGTATAGTATCCTAGATACGACTAACAACTGTTCGTCTCTTATGTCGGAATAAAACAACCATCGGTACACACACTTTACTCTGCTAATTATAAATTTTAAAACTTATGAACAAGTATGGGGATAGAGACAGTATCAAATGCCTTTTTAAGGTCCAAAAAGAGCCCAATACATTAGACTTTACTATCTAATTTTCTCACAATGTCTTCGGTCAAAGCTGAAACTGCATCAGAAGTCGATTTTCCTTTGCAGAATCCATACTGATTCGGCGCAATAACTTCAAATCGGTTGAGAAAACTGATGAGTCGAGAATTCAAAACTTTTTCAAAAATTTTAGAAAGTGTACTGAGCACTGATATGTGTCGATAATTATTAACACTATCTCTGGCCCCATTCTTGTGGATGGGATGCACAAGGGCTCTCTTGAGGGTACTTGGAAACGTTCCAGTGGAGAGACAAAGATTACACAAATAAGCAATTACCGGAACTAATGTTTTGCTGGATGTTTTGATCACACGACTTGGAATATCATCCCAGCCAGTTGCACAGTCACTTTTTAAATTCCTTATTATCCTTTCTATTTCGGCATTATCAACATTTATAAGACCCATTGAGCTTAAGATAGAAGATGGTGGTGGCAAAGCATTAGGAGGTGAAGACGATGCATGTGTGATATCATTAGCCAGAGTAGAGCCAATATTCGCAAAATACTGGTTGACAATGTTAACCGAGATCTTGGGGTTTTCACCTAAGTTAAGCAATTCTGTCGATGTTGGGGATTTGTTGGACGAGTGAGTGACATTTTTTATTACATTCCACGTTTCTTTAGGGCTATTTTTAGCTTTTTCAAGCTCATTTCGCTCATAAACCCGTTAAGTTTTTTGAGCAAATTTGAGCAGAAATTCCTATATCTTGTGTATGTTGTTTTTAGCACCTGGTTGTCCGGATCTCTTTTAGATTTTTTGTGAAGTCGGTCTCTGTTTCGTATACACCTTAGTAGGCCAGATGTTATCCAAGGCTTAACACTCCGCTTTCTATTTGAAATTGTCTTTAAAATAGTATTTTTCTTAATAATCGTATTTAAAATATTGATAAATTCATTAACTACATAATTTGGATCAAGACTAAGAAGGTCATGAGTGCTCGAGTCTCCGCACCTAATTCGTTGTCTTCTCTGTAATCAGATATCAATCATTCTTATAGGTATAGATACTCTTATAGTTCTAGGTGACCATTCTAACGGTTGAAAGTAAATGCAGAAGGAGGTTTTCTCACGTCAGAAAGGAGTTCGTTCCACAAACGTGCCGCATTCACTGTAAATGACTTACTGTACATCTTAGAAGAGGCAAAGGGAACAGAAAGGCGTGACAAGTCATTGTTGGAGCGAAGGTCAGCGCTCGAAGGCACCCGAAAACTAAACCTCTCCTTGAGATACGTTGGAGCGGTCGGACTGTACAAAATGTTGTATAGGAGGCTTAAAGTGTGGCTATCCCGACGAAGCCGTATGGGTATAGATGGGAAGCCGGTTATTAACGTTTTTAACGGATTTTTTGGTTAAAAACGGTTAATTACCAGTCCAACTGGGTTACTACGGTTATTTTTATATTTTTTTTGTTTGTATGGTTTTTTTAGTTAATGCTTTTAAAAGCAGGTGGATAATGAAGGTAAAACTGGAAAATATGTTCTCTTATTTACTTGACACGTCAATCTGTTTCGGTACATTAATTTTGTATCAGAATGTTAAAAAGTCAAATATTTACAGAACGTTCCTTAAAATAACAGCAATCATTCACGGAGATTGGCCTCTGCTCTTTTTTCCGCGCCCGCATACTTAGCAGGAAAATTGGAAACCACGATCATGTGCCTATCGTAAGATTATGCTAGATACGACAATAATTTAATAGATAAACGATATAACATGTTCACCAACGTCCTCGAACCTATAGGTATTTTAAAAAGAGGTGAATAAAGATATACTTAATATACCTACATTGAATTTTACGGGTTACTTACTTTCTTATGTTAAACGTTTTTTGTGAAAATCTTTATCATCCCATTAGAAATGTTATCAAGCAAATATGTCGACGTTCATTTATAGAATTAATCCAAAAATCATTATACATACTTGTAAATCCACTTTTTTCGATAGTGAATCACTGCACAGTGGTGCACGCACTACAATTTCCACGTTTTTTTCTAAATACTGACAAGACTTGAAGTTTTCTTCCCACTATTTTTGGCGAACATTGACGCTTAAGTACCTATTTAATTGTTTAAACTTAGAGGTTGAAACCAACGTAGAATTACTTAATTATTTTAATTCTTGATTTTGCCTCATCCAGTAAATTCTGCCCATGTTTTCCTTGATCTTCGTCATGATCGGCTGGAAGGAGTTGGTAAGAAGCAAAAATCTATTTATCAAAGTATCGGCCTGCAGCGCCGGGGCCATTTCTCAAACAAGATTAATTACACAGATACGACAAAACTGAAGGCTCCATATTTATTGTGGCCCAGCGCTCGGTGGCACCCAGCTTCTCTAAAGAATTTAGACTTTTACAAAATAAAACCTAAAATGACGTTGATAAGTGACGCTTTTTGTTGAAAGTGAGATTAAGTAACAGCAATGTTTTAGAAAACTAGCTTTAAAATGAGGTGCTTTTAGACGCGACTTTATTATTTATTAAGTCTTGTTATTCTACTCAGATGAAGTATTGTATTATTAAAATACCAGCAAGCAATCAACAATTTTTCATTGCAAAGCAAGTATCGGAAAAATGCTGCTTATTTATAAATTAATACGGGTAAGTAATGTAATATTTACTTGATGCTAAAGCACTGACATAATGGAAATATTTTTTCGACGTCATGTCAAGGCTAGCTATAATAAAGCGGCCGAAGAAACTCAACAAGACTATATAGTAAAAAAATATATATAAATATTGTGCCGTTTTTGAGATTATACATACAACGTAATTGGTAGTGTATATGTGCGTCCTAAGCCGAAGGTTCCGGGCTCAATAGTCAAAAGGCCTGACTTCAACCTTACAACTCACACGATGAAAATAAGATAGATTTTTCAAACGTTCACCTAGATCTAGGCAAGTAAAAGCACATTCCCAACGTTCATTAAAGAAAAACCAAAGCGTCAGTACAAATGGATTCGGCCTAATGAAGACAAACTAAGCGCTCCTTGAGATCTAATCGTTGTTAGAGGTTGTTCGCCTCGTGCTTCGCTAGCTGTTTTATGTTTAAAAGAATTTGTTTTGCCTCAATACAAATACAAGTAGAAATCTGGTGGTATTTGATGTAACACGATAATAGGCTTAATTCAAAATACTTTTTAAACAAGCTTTTAAAGCTGTGGAGTGGAGTATCCTTGTTAGGTTGTGGTGTGTATTTTTGAAGTTCCTATGGCCACCTTCCGGCTCCATGGTACCATAATATTGCATTGTCATCGCGGTTACATAAGTGTACCAAATTTCAGCAAAATCCAATGGCAGCAAGTGCTCAAAAATTGAGTTGCAAGATTTCGCCCGAACATACCCACACCCACATACAGTGCAAGTTAAATAAAAGCTTGTACGAGTAATAGCTCGTTTCTATTGATTACAGTTTTTTAATTGAGTCGATATTTATTAAGTCTTAAATTGTATTATGGTGGTCATTATTTCAAGTTCGCGCCCGCTGTGTTACCACTTTGAAAAAAAGGTACCTAGTCATTATAATTTTAGTATTGACATCTTAATTTCGGATAAAACGGGATAAGGGCAATTGGAAAATATTGCCGTGGTTACGTGATGTATTTGTTTGCGTGATGTATTTCTGAGCAGTACGAAAGCTCGTCAAAGGTTTTAAAGCTGCAAACACATTGGGTTAAAATTCAATATTGAAGGTTTTATAACATGAATGTGGGCGAATAAACGCTTACAAAAGTAATGGACTGAGTACATTATAGAACTGAATCACCAATATCGCAAACTATTGGACTTTGCCGCTGAACGTAAATTAGAATTGATACCAAAGAATCTTATCAGATATAATATTTTATGTGTAGATAGGGTGTAGATAGTTGTGTGCATGCTAAGGGCATGATAGATGTCTCATGGCAATTATGTACTTACTTACACCACTATATTATAAGAACATTAATCATTTACCTATATATTTTCGGTATTTACCTTATGGATAGAATACAAATAGAGTTTTGCCTGTGTTTGAATCGAACTGGTCCCAAAAATGGTGCCACTCCAAGATATCACCTCCGAATTCGGGTAAACCTAATTTGGGTAATTTTCCAGTTAATATAGTTTTCTTTTCGACTAGTGTCTTTTCTCTTGTCATTTTAATTTTTGAACCGGTTTACAGCGGCTTCTAATTTTTTACAAACAATTTCAGCCTTTGGTAGGTAACTCGATTGGATTGTTGTCATCGCAAAAACTGAGAGCTTTCGAAGTAAATTCTGTTATTTGAACCGTTATTAATTTAAGACGATTAATCAGCAAAGGTTCCATTGTAATATAATTGTTTCTGAAATAAATACACACACACAACACAACCATGACACAACGACAATAACAACACACACACAATCATGTTTTATTTCTCAAAACTGTTATTTGTATGGCAACATTATTATTTAGTAAAATTTTATTTTATTATGCTATTAGTTATTTATTATTTGTAGCAAAATGTCAAACACGCAAATATGCAAAATGTTAGATACACACAAATGCCAGACGCGCAATATGTTAGATACGCCAAATGCCAAATATGCAATATGTTAGATACGCTAAATTCCAGGAACCTATGCAGAATACCAGGTACTCAGACATACAGATTAGCCTATTTATAACTCAAATTATTTTATTTTCAAATGTCGCCTTATTCGAAAACAAAACAATTTAAGTAACATGCATTTTAAATGCTAAATTAATTAGGCATTAAAAAGAAATGAGAGCATGAGCTGATATGAATCCAGCAAATATTCGACCTAGCCGAATCTTAACTTTGCACTTGTTTTGCTATAAGAAAAGTACATACATAGAGAATAAAAAATAAATAACATTATAGAGGGTATGCATTTTTTCCAAAATTAAAAGTATTCGAAAAAAAAATCTGGTGGTTTCGTTTTCTGATGGAAATCTTCTACACAAATCTATTTAGTTCATTGAAGAACTAAATAAAATTCCATCTGCCAACACCACAAAATTGGGGTACGGCCAAAAATCAATATTTTTGCTAGGTTTTTCTACAAATTCATGAAGCTTTTAAACTGATGAATATATTTAAATAAAATTTTGCTTTCGGCCAGGTCGAGTAATTTGTCTTGGTTTTAACATTATTATCCTGAGATGTTCGAGCTCGAACTAACATCATACCACGGGCAGTCAGTATTCCTAATCTTTTCCCGGTGGCTAACGAATTCAAGTCACGTTGCAATATAGTTAATTGGGGCTCCGAGTTGAGTGAGAAGCTTGCCGGAAGCAACAAGTGCACAAATTAGCTGGCTTATTTTTGAGGTATTCCTGGTTTGGGAAGACTTGGTAGGGACTGAGACCCTTTATCCCTGAATAACAATAAGGTCAATAATATACGCAGCTACCCTTTTTAGGCGATCTCGCATGAATCGCAACAAACACTGTTACCTAGACGGAAGTGATAATTACTACTGTAATGAAGTTGAGTCCGTTTATTTGGAGATTTCTAATCTAGTTAACAAACATTTTCTAGAAAGATGGGTATCGGGTTCCAACGCGAGAGGTAAGAAAAAAATGGATGACGTCCGTGGTTAGAATGACACGGCGGCGCTAGCGTCACTGTCAAAACGCGAGAATATGATAGAGAAAGAGAGAGAGAGAGCGAGCATTCCTGAGTATGCGAGCGAACGAGACGGATAATTCTGCCGTGTCTACATCCGCGGTAATGAGCGTAAATTTTCGCGAGAATGAGGCGAGTTTACACACCTCGCACTGCGTTCCGTTACACTACTCAATACTGAATATTTTATTTTATTCATTCAACAGTGTTATAAGTAAATTCAATAGTTCAAAGCGTGCATCGAAAATCAAACACGTTTAGGTTGTTGTGAACTTAAGCCTTCGATAGCTAGTGAGAGTGGTTGCAGGCAGGGTGGTAGCAGACGAAACTCCAGGTTTCACTATATTTTTATATTTCACAAAGCACACAATAAAATAGCAGCCATTACACGAAGAGCACGGACGGAAGTGACGTCACAAATATCAGGGACTAAACAATAGTTAATTAATGTTGCCAAAATAGGTAACTATTTATTTTCTTCATTTGCATTCTTATTGAACAAAACTTTCCGTACAGAATTTCGAGACTCAAGTTGAAACCAAAAGCAATTATGCGAGCTAGGTTTTACCTGAGTACTATAATTTAATCTAGATTATAGTGTCTAAATTGAGAATCCAAATTCATGTTTTCTCCGAAAAAGAAAAACATCCACGCACACGAGTCCGGGAGTTGGAAAAAGACTTTATGGAATTAAACATATCTATGAGCGTGCAAAGGTAGAATGTTCGCCGAGTGAGTCCTGAGCGCAAATATTTGCCGTAAAATTCCGCATAAACAAAATTAATTTTATACTTAAGGCTCTTGCACACTCACTTAGATTATTTTGCGCCTAATCTTTGTCAGGTTTGTTATTTTACTTAATTTTCTTTGTATTCTCCTTTTGTTTTTAAACTTTTATCTATAGTAAGTATGTTCTTTGTCTTGTTTATTTAATTTATTTCATAAATGACTCTTCTGCTAAATATTTGTATGCATGAACCACAAATTATCATGGCATGTCGGCAACGAATTTGCATGCCAGTTAGTTATTTTTTGTCATAATATGATAATTTTAAAATAGTGAGCGATCGTGATAACGAGATCAGGAATTTACTTTAGTACGTATTTATATTCACATCTTTATATAATATCAATTCAGATAAAATTACTCGCAAAATTCCTCAACCTAATGCGAACAATCCTTAGGAGTAGGATATTCGTTCCGTCACGTAAGATTTGACAAGGGTTCTGACTGAGACGCGAACACGGAGCCCGTATAACAAGGATCCCAGAATTTATAATTCCCGGGACGTTAATACGGGATCCGTAATTATGCTTGCAGCCTTTGAATGGTGCGAAAAATTAACATGTTTATGGTAACACACGTGGATGTAATAAAATTCAATGCTTCTTAATGTTACGACGCGTGGAGTGCTAAAGATTGGTGGTTATGGGATTGCTGATTTATGCGATAGGAATATGAATCACTTATTTAATATACAATTTTTTTATATGAAGCCTAGTTATGTTAAATAGGTGAATGTGATTGTGATTGTAAATGTGATTTAGCCAGGCTTGGGTGGCTTATTCAGTAGCACCTAATGTGTTCTAATAGTAATAGGTACTTACTTACTATTCACCAGAATATATTGCTTGCCAAACTCGAACACAGCTGAACATAGTTCCCCAAACTTATTCTTATGAACCAAATGTTTTCATTTTAATCATTCTATTGTAATAATTAATTCCATTGTTCAGTAGCCAGTTCATGCGGCGGCAGTACACTTTGACTTTAAGAACGCCTGATTCGTTATGCAACACTATTCTAAGAAGCAGATGCTTCTGCACCAACTTATCCTACACACCTACCTAACATTGCAGTCGCAATAATTTGGACTGGTAAAATATTTGCTAATCATAAACACTGCTTAATGTTTTTTGCACCAGGTATGTTATTATTTCCAGAATTACTGGATCGACCAGACTGCCTTGTAGTTCCTTGATTATTTTCTTTTATTTAATGCCTTTGGTTGCTCTTTGATTTTTCAACTCTTTGTAACATTTTTGTGGTAAGCTGTTCTGAAACTGTGACGGTGTTTTTACAGTTTGCTAAGCGTGCGTTATTTGGGACGTCAATATATTTTGCTTGCCCCTGTGACTCTAATGCTATCGCTACCTTGGCTTGTTCTTATTCTTAGTCTCTGAAATGGTATTTCTCAATTGACGGTTGTTTTCATTGACCGGTCTTGATTGTTGCTGTGGTCTTCTAGGCCTTTCATTTTATCTTGGCAACCCCTTGAAAATATTGGTAATTATTATATTAGTTCTTTTTTAAACTATAACTTGGTGATTTATATGCGAATAGATAGATAAATTGTTTATTTAGTGGTACCGCACCACCATGTAGGCCATAACTCGGCATAATGCTGCGACGCGAGTCGTGTCACAGCGCTGTTATTCTGTTAGTACCCGTACCCGAGTGGTTGACATCTATGAAGAGTATTTGTTGTTATTGGTTATAGGGTGACCCATTCTCTCTGGGTTAGTATGGGGGCTCTCTGGGTTAGTATGGGTAACTTTGAAACTATAAGACATAGCAAGATCTGTTCTAAAAAATCGTGTCATCATCGATTTTGAAGACAAAAAAAAACTGCGTTCATGGATTTGAAAAAAAATTACTTAGTTTGGGAATCGTATCCGGTCGTAATGAAGCAAAAAAACATTATGAAAATGAGGGAATACAATGCATATGAATCATTTAAGTATCATATTTCATAGTAACATTTACTGCTCATGACCTGTAGGTCGAACACGTTGTAGGTTTGGGAATCGAACCCGGTTATATTGAAGAAGATTGTGCGGGTTCGAAACTAAAAATAAGTTTTTTTTTAAATTATATTTACGATAAAAGCTAAGGTGGTTCTGCCCCGGAGCATGACGTAGTTTTTCTTGTCACTAAAATCGATGACATGGTTCCTTAAAACAGATCATTCTATAGTTTTAAAGTTACCCATACTGACTCATCTAAATGGGCCACCCTGTATAATAGGCACAAACCTTATAATCTTCCAAAATAAACTAAACGAGCAAGCATATTTCTTTTTGCGGGCTTAAAATTTCGGCGTGTTTTATCCACTCAAATATTATGTCCAAAAACAGGACACGTCTTCATGTTCTGTCACAGCGGACGTCTTTAATGCTTGTCCGGGTCCAGATGTGGCATCATGACGAGCGTGACACGATCGATGCACAAAAAATAAACCGCTTACGATATGAGGGTATGACTTATGTCAGTCTTGCTCGCGTCGTGTTCACATTTTCCTACCGAGAATAAGGTTATATGCTGCAAAAAGTAACCGCTACCTTTGAGAACGACAAGCTCGCTCGATTGTTGATTTGTTGAGCCATGGAATAGAATAGAATAAAGTTTATTGTTTAAAAAATAAAGTTAATACAATTTTTAAGAAATTGTTCAAAATTTAGGTAAATATTGTATTTCTATAAAGACCCTGCTCCTTAAACTAAGATTATCTCCTGTATTTTAAGGAGAAGTTTTAAGTTACTGCATATTTATAATAGTCGATAGAATTTTACAAACATGTTTTGAATGTGTGAGTTTATAAGTGAGCATTTATATATGTGTGTTAATGGAAGTTCATAAAAAAAGCATTAGTTTGTAGTACACGTATCGGACTCGATTAGGTTTGATGCAAAAGTATCCTGTGGTCATATTCCATTCGGACCGTTGGTTCCACTGGTAGGTCCAGCAGGATTTTTATTTACTAAGGACCCATTTTGGTGATGGAACCAACAATATTAGTTTACGGAACCTTATTGTATGAAAGTAAAAAAAAAAATATTTGCTAATTTGTAAAACTTGTGGAGCAAAAGTTGTTCAGTTTCATGTGGTGACCTACACCGCCCGAGAGTTTTTGCATTATCTTGTTAACATATTGTTAAATGATGAGAGAGCAAAGCTTGAAGAACGATGGAAAAATAAGAAACGCTCTCGTCGAAAATATGTACGAAGAATACGAAGGTTAAAGTATTATAAGGTTGATTTCGGAAGCAGAAAGCATCTCTTAAGCTCCGACAATGCGACTGAATGCGCCTGGATAAAGTGCCTTCTGAAATATTCACAACGAAGTGACTTTATTTCCGCGAACTTTTGCTGTTCACTGCGCTGGTTAATTCCGATTACAGATGATGTAGTCTGTTTCATTTTAAGTATACGCGCGGCCAAGCCCACATACTTTTATTATATATGTATTAAATGCATTATATATTAATATGTATAGTAAGTAGGGTTTATTTATTTGAATCATGTATACTATACATAGTATTTTATAGTATTTTATTTTATGTAGCCAATCTGTTATGTCAGTATAAGCACTTTGTGTACAGTGCGTGCCACTCACATTTTTCCTCCTGGATGCTCAAAAGTTGACTGGAAGAGATCCCTCACGGGATAAGTCCGCCTTTGCACTGTAAACTTTTCTTGTGACTTCTTATTGTAATGTTACTTTATAGTGTTTACATTCATACATACTTTTTTTGCTTGATTTTAACGATTTGAACCGTTGACATAACCAGTATGTTGTATGAATATTATCTTAATCGGTCAAGCGATGATGAACGACTTCAGTGTCAATGTTAATAACTTTTAATATAAAATATAATTAAATAAATAATAAATAAAATTCGAACCCGCGACCCTGTGCGTCGTAGGCAGGCGTACTACCGACTAGGCTACGGGGCCATCAAAACTGTACTGAGTATCTAGGTTTAATAACCTTATTATCCTTTATTTTCCCAAATAAGTATGTTAGAAGTAACTAACTAGACTGAGGTATTTAAATTACCAACTTGGGGCTCTTCTTACATTCAAAATGCAAGACACCTCCCTGGCGAGCCATCAGCACCTGAACTTTGCTCTTAATTACTCCATTTACCGAAGAAAAATCTTATTGGAAAACTTTAGGCGCGGCCTACAGAGATTAGCGCTATTCCAGATAAAATACTAAACTTGCTTTTCTTTCTGTATTACGTTGGTAGAATAGGTTCTGCAAAAAATACTTATAGATGATATACTCGTACCTATAGATTAACTAAAAATACCTAGGTAGATAAAATAACAACGCCCGTTCCTAGCCTACAATTGGAACTTGGACATTTCTTTGTTTTATTATTTCAGTTTAATTTTTTACTTGCTTTCTTTCGAGGTTGGATGACTAAGAGTATTATACTGTTGTAATTATTATTAAACTGAAAACGGTTGCAAAATTAGCGTCTTACTATTTCTAAGAAATGACCCACGTTTATTTCTTCCAGGTGTCCAAGTACAAGTTCTGACTAGAATTCTTAAAAAATCGTCTCGGCATTCCTGTGATATATATGTTTTAAGATTCTTCCACAAATCTGTTTTTTTTTTTCATTGATTGTTCTTATTTCTGGGTCCCTATGCTTCCAGACAATTTGACGTTCTATGTCTTTCCACGAACACATTTTTTCCATGTTTCTTCACAGTTACGATTATAATTACAGTTATCATACCTACCAAGGTTCCTTCACTGCTTATTTCAGTTGGCGGAAGTTGCCCAGGATCGGGATAAGTGGAAGGAAGCGAGGGAGGCCTTTGCCCTGCAGTGGGACACCTCAGGCTAATAATAATATTAATAAAATAATAAGATAAGATCCGTACAAACGAATTATGAATACAACACATCACTGATTAAGCTTCAAAAAAATATCGACAGATGGCGCTGTTAGTTTTCCAAACTCGCTATCGAATGGTCTTTCCGAAAACATAAGTAGCCTGGTATAATTTCTTAACGTTAACTTTGCGCAGAGGCAATATCGTAACCGATGAGGTTAATCCGAGGTGCGATTATTGCTAGTTGAAAACTTTACCAATACCCCGCCGTGTGGACGTGAAATACCGTCCGCTATGGCAATTTTTGAACGGCCGTTAAGGCCTGATAAACGTTAATATCCTATAAAGAAATTCCTTGCGTTTATGTATATAGGTTCTCTCGCACTCTATTTTCATTACAATTTATTTTTAACGTCTATGGTCTCCATAAACATTATCAGCCAGGACCAGGATCATTTCAATACTAAAAAATAAAATCAATCGATTTTTACAAAGAGAAAAGTATTTATGTTTTTTTTTATTTCAACAAATTGTATCAAAAATATTACCAGCCAGAGTAAAATATTTTAATAATAAAAATAAAATTATCTCGATAAATCGAAGAATGGATTTGTAGAGGCTGAATGTTTGCGAGAGCCTTTTCTCCATAATAAATTATGCTTGTGAAGACCTAATACATCCGGAGATAATTACACATTAGGTAGGTACTACTAGGTCACTAGGACGATTTACAATATTATAAACCCCTGCACTAGTTTGCACTGTATCGCAGTAGGCTATTACTCCTCGTCATGGTGATCGATTGAGTGCGAATCGTGTTTATATTGTTTTGAGGTTGGCGCTAATTTTATAAAATTTTAATTTCTGTGTTAGTTTGATTGTTGTTTTATGAATCAATGATAAATATGACTATACTACAGCAACTAAAACTGCGCGCGATGTAATAAGGGCTCGTTCTCACATTCACGGTTTACGCCGGACCGGCCGGCGCGGCGGCGGCGGCGTGTGAGTAAAAGACTGAGATCCGTGCCCGTTTGATGGCCCTTGTTTCTGGGATCAGAGCCTTCCGCTCCCCCAAAAGTTCACTATTATTACCACTTTGGTATACTCAACAGTAGGCCAGTAAGAAAAAATCCTGCATAAGTATAAACGCGAGGAGCGGGCGGCAGGAATCCACCATCCGCCGTAATGCGCCATTACACCAGTACGTGCCCGATATATCAGTCGAACTGTCCCATTCGCCTCTTAATGTCAAAGAGCACTATCTCTTGTACTAGTTAGTTCCGATTTGTTCAGTGCTTTTTAAAGGAGGAGGAAAGCGTGTGGCGTACCATGCTGATCCTTTCCGATAGCTAAACTTATGCAACTGGTCTTGTGAATACATAAATAATATGAGTATCTTCATGGGTATGCGCAATGAGTCTGAAGGGGTCGGCCGGATCGCTATGACTGAAATCAGTTAGAAAGCTCATCATCATAACGTGACACTTTGGCTGCTGAAAAAAAAAACGCAATAATACAGCCATGCGCGCGCACCCCCACCCGCTTCGGTAGGTGCGCCGCATACATTCGAGAAATTTGGTAATAGCGCACCTACGACGTAGGGGCCGCGCAGTCACATTAGGAAATTATACACCCACGCGTAGAGATGTGCCGTGGGGAATGTTCCCATTCCCAGTATTTTCCCTATGGGAATATTCCCGGTAAGTTACCGAAAGTTTCCAATGTTCCCGGGAATATTCCCCTACACATGAAACATTATTGAATTCTTTCTTTACCTAGTGTTTTAATTTAGTTTGGTTGGTTGGTTGGCTGGTTTAGTTAGTATGATTTAATTTGAAAAATTGGTTATTTTTGATATAGACAATTTTATTTTATTTAAGTGAGAGATTTCACTCACGGTCATCTGATCCAAAACTAGGCAAGGCCTGTACTACGAGTATGGGTGTCAAAGATAGACAAATATTCAATACCCAGACACAGAAATGACCCTTGATGTCTGCCTTTTTTTCTTTTCGCGCCTTAGCTTGGTACTATAGAAAACTGTAATTTTATTACAAATAGGTACTATAGGTATTAGTCGTTTTGTTAGTTACATACAGCCAAGTAGATGTTTGCCTGTCTATTGCTGACTGTAAGATGTGGATCAACTGTCTCGCTTCCTCTTTAAAAAAACACTTTATTTGCGAATCTCTTTATTTGAGTGGCAACAAGGTCATCAAACAATGAATGCGTCCTTTTTTAGTTACCTGTTATTTAATTTGTAACTTGGTGCACGTATTTAAACATACAAACCTCGTTGTTAAAAATAAATCTGAATCTTTGTGGTCGGATTTTAAAAGTTGCTTTGCTTTATACCTATAATTTATGAAAAACATGTTGATCGTTATATGATTTGTTAATTATTTTAGTTTAATTTAAATTGTTATTAATGAAATTTTATTGATATTTAAAAACAAATCTGGATCTTTGTCGTCGGATTTTAAAAAAGTTGCTTTGTTTTATACATATAACTTATGAAAAATATGTTGATCGTTCTGTGATTTGTTAATTATTTTAGTATACTTAGAATTGTTATTAAAATACAAAAATTTTTTTGATGTTTAATTGTTGATTATATTGATAACGCATATTTGTACACACATGAATAAAAACTATCAAAATTTAACGTCTGTGTTTCTTTTTTTCTTATTAAAATACAGTTAAAACTTTCAGAATCTGCCCGGGAATATTCCCGGAAACATTGGGAATATTCCTAAAAACACTGGGAATATTCCCATTTTTTTGGGAGTTTTGGGAATATTCCCAGGCACGTGGGAAATTTCCGGTGATTGTTCCCGGTATTATTGGGAATATACGAAATCTCTTAGGTTAGTATGTATTCAAATATTACTTGTGATTTGTCTCCTAAAACTTAATATTGTGACATATAAATATATAAAAAAAATAGAAGATTTCGACAACTTTCCCATTGTTTAATTTCTCAAGGGAATATTCCCCGGAATATTCCCACACAAAAGTAATTTACCGGGAACGGCACATCATTACCCACGCGGGTTTATCCGCACGGCAGTCTTAGCACGCTCCACCTACTTGTAGGTGCGCATAGCAGGCAAAAAACGCATGAGTGGCTCATGAAACTGAACAACTTGTGTGAAAAGTATTTTTTAAATATTGGATAAGTTCTTCAAAAGAAGTTGTTTAGTTTTACGGACTGAACTATCATACGAAAAATTCTGTGTCATTAAGTTAGCACATTGTATAAACTATAGCACTTTTCGTGTTTTAAAAGGCACGCCGCCGGCCGTACACTGGCCCCGAGTATTAAAGCGATTGATAACATAAACCTAAAAGACTTCCAGTGTCCAATATTTAAGACCTGTGACAGTCCTAATTTCTTAAACAAACGTTTGTATGATTCAATTCCGAGACTTTTATGGACAAGGTGAAGACGTAGCTACGAACAAGAAACGGTACAAACACTATCGTAATTACTACTACTATAGTTTTACGACTGTAAATAGAATCAGATAAATATTTTTTATCATCATCATCACATATTTTTTTTATTTCATATTACTTTATAGTTTGTTATTAAGCTGTTAATTTATCGTTAGATGGGCCGAGCTCCTCCTCGGCTTAATAATTCTGATGCCAGGATTCGTGAGGTAGGTCATTGACTTAACAATTCACAACGATATGATGATGATACATGATAATCATAATGATATCATTTATTGCTTGCTTCATGTGGTATACATAGGTGTAACATATAAAAAATAGTGAACACATGACCCTTTAAGGGCACTGCAAAATCCAAAATAATTAAAAAAAAAAATAATAAAAATAATGATGAAGAAGAAGAAGAAGTTTCCCCATAAAATAATAATAAGGTGAACTGAAGAAGTTTCCCCATATAATAATAATAATATTTTTTTATTCTAGACCTCTCACATATATTACGGAGACTGAAAATTTAGAACCTCTTACTCCGAATACTTTCTTACAACCTTTGCGTTCTTCTAGCGTTCCTGATTTGGATTCTGTCGATTCTAGTAGTGTGAATTTGAGACACCGTTTTCTACAAACTTTGAGTGATTGTCTACGACAACGGTTTAAGGACGAGTATCTGTCAATGCTTGCCCAAAATCGTTATCGAGGCGACACATTGAATGTTGGAGATGTTGTGTATATTCAGACCGAAGCTTAGCGAATTCTGTGGCCGCTAGGAATTGTCGTGGAAACTTATGCAAGGAAAGATGGTGTACACCGTGTAGCAAAATTAAAGACGGCTTCCGGTTTCAAAATCCGCGCTTTTCAACGACTTTTTCCGATTCAATTAGAGCTTACTAATCAGGGAAACGGCGGTGTCAGCCGAGAGGTTATCACGAGGAGCGGTCGTGTAGTTAGGATACCTGATAGGTTCGTCGTTGCGTAATATTATTATTTTGGATTTTGCAGTGCCCTTAAAGGGCAAGAAGCAAGCAATGAATTATATCATTATGATTATCATGTATAATCATCATATCGTTGTGAATTGTTAAGTCAGTGACCTACCCCACGAACCCTGGCATCAGAATTATTAAGCCGAGGAGGAGCTCGGCCCATCTAACGATAAATTAACAGCTTAACGTACCTTTCGAAGCATGGAATCATCTCACTTTTCAGATAATCCGGCGATTCATGTCTGCAATGTCCTAATCCAACTGGGGACAGTCACACAAGGATTTTTTGTTTGTGGGATTTGAACTCAGAACCTTCGTTATGAGAGCCGAACGTTCTTCCGCTTGGCTACGAAAGATAAAAGAAATCAAAATGGCGTATGGACTTAAAAGCGAGTCGTAAGTTTCGCTTATTGTGAAAAATAAATGTATCCAGCAGTTTCCTGTCTTATCGGTGGTTATAAAAAGCAAAATGTGACTTTTTAATGCCTGCCTCTTACCGACGCCCTTCGTGTTTGTAAAGTGGGGATGGCTGACGGCGAAGTATTTTTTAATTCGTTGAACGATCCCCAGGGAGTGTTTCTGGCTGTTTTGTAAAAGACTTTATTGACTTTAAGGGCGGTAGAAAAGAGGCTTCTCGACTTCGACGGACTTTTATTTATAGAACTACTTTTTCTTTTAATTAACACAATGTTTACTACGCAGTTTTAAATACTAGTCTTGTAGTAATACTTTCTATTCTACTTTTCAAATTTAACATTACTGCCATACAATTAATTCATATAACTACGTTAAAGAACTGATTAATGCTATCCGAATGTCGTAGCTGAATGTTTGCTAAAGCACTAATTTTGAGATTGGTGCTAATTTTGTAAAATTCGCATTGATTTTCATGTACCTGTTGAGAAACGTCGTACAACACACGGATCTTAGATTTTATAACTTACTCGTTCATGAATTAATTTAATTTATTCAGATGACTCACAAAAATGAAAACCTGTTATGTTTGTAAAAAGACCGGGCAATTAACAGATTTTAATGATAGCACATTTAAAAAGTGCTGCGATGAGATTGCAGTTTGCAATTTTGGAGGTCTGAAATATTAACAGCCGAAACTGGAGTAAACCAAGGGTTTCATTTAAAAATTATTACAATGGAAATACCAAGAGCTGCTATGGTTGAACCAGTGTTACTACAACAGTAGGCATACTTCTATTACGATACATCAAAAGGTTTGGGATTGAGAGAAGGACCTATGGGATTATTATCTGCAGCGATTCATAGAAGTAGACCCGCTGTTGAAGCTAGGCATCTGCCTTCATTGTGTTGCTTCAGCCGCATGGTGAATCGTTTCTATTCCACCGGGTCCTTTCACTCGTCACCTGCGACTGGTCGCACGACAACCCAAGATCCAAATTTTGAAGAAGCCGTACTAGAGCACTTCGAAGACAACCCACGGACCAGCAGGCGTCGCGCTGCCCTGGCATTAGGGGCTACGAACCACAACCAAGTGTAGACGGCCAGCGAGTACCAGGCGACCAGGACTCGCAAGGAGAATATTGTAATGGTGCAAGTGCAAGTGATAAAGTGAAATGCGAGAACTGGAGTACCAGGCGCCCAGGACTCGCAAGGAGAATATTGTAATGGGCGGCGGTGCAAGTGATAAAGTAAAGTGAAATATGATTAAAGATCAGTGACCTCATAGTGTTGTGCCACATTTGTTTACATGCTAAAATTATAAAAATCGTAATATGGTAAGAATTTTAATAATTTTCGTAAGTGCTTATTTTTTACTGAAATTCTGTACAAAGAATCTACATAAGGGACACTATTTTTCCCTTTCTTGTTGATACCCCCTTTTTGTTACACGTTGTATATAAGATACATATATATTTTTTCATTACTCATACTCTGAAAGCAGTTCGGAAGTTGCCTGAGCCGGTCCTCAGGCAACTTCCTTGAAGGTAATACTTTTCAGCCCGGAGGGAGAATCACTTTCAACTGACAGCTACCAATTATTTTTTTCTATATTGAGCTGTCCCACTGCTGGGCAAGGGCCTCCCCTTTTTTCTTCCACCGTTCTCGATCTTGTGCCAGTGACTCCCAATCATCCTCGAAAGCGTCGAGATCGTCTCGCCAACGTTTTCGAGGTCTGCCTGTCCCACGTCGGCTGTCATTTGGCACCCACTCGGTAGCGATCCTAGCCCACCGGTCCGGGTGCATCCTGCAGACGTGACCCGCCCAATCCCATTGTAACTTGGCAGCCTTTTCACCCACGTCTTTTATGCGGGTTTTGGAGCGTAGGGTTTTGGCCCAGCAGCCGCCACGAAGCTGCTGAGCACCACACGAAGAATGCTGTAGGGGTTGATAATATAAGGTGTGGCAAAAAACCAGGGTTCAGTCCAAAGAAAAGGAATTTATGTATTTATATATTTATATGTCGGAGATGGACGTTGACGCCACCAACCAAGCACTGCAAGCACTGTAGGCCAAGCTGGGCCAACTGTCATATTCGCGATACCAATGACGTTGGCGGAGGGCGCCATCAATTGCTGAATTGGAACTAATTATTCGTTCATTCGTCTATGGAAACGTTAAGCTGACAGCTTGGAGGTGGTTGACACGGAGTAAATGGCCACACTGTATTGTTTTGGTTAGGTTGGCTAACTGACATCCATGGACGTATAAAAAAGGGCGGACGGAACCTAGCTAAAAACAAGTGAAGCACCAAAATGGCGGCGGTGTGTTTATGTCTGCGTAATAAAGAGGTTGCCAGATAGAGGAAAATTTCCCAATTTTTATAACAATATATCTTTAATATAATATTACCCATAGATGCATAAAATTACAAGTAGGTGAGGTAAAGGTATGGAAAAAAGGAACGAAGAACAATAAAACACACTGTTAATCAAATTATTCGCATGTATTCGGTGGGCTAAATATTATGTGTGGTTACTTACATACCCTTTTGTTGGTTTAATTTTTTATAGACCTGTCTTTTGCTGTCAATAGATATAGAAATCCCTTCTAGTTTAGATATGTGGTGAAAACGAATGTTTAAATAATTTTCGGCTATGTATTTAATGAGTGCTATTTTATGTTCTGTTCCGGCAAATGAATGTTCAAATTCTAAGTTTAAAAAAATCCTGTCATTTGCTATAAATTTTTCTAGTATTTTGGTAAGCATGTACTGATGTTGCCTTTCATTATAAATCGTTATGTTTTCTTTTAAAAGTTTCCGGACTACCATCTCACATGTACAACAAATGTCGTATAAATCTTTTGATGGAAAGTGTAAGCCTCCCCTCGTTTTCAAATTAATCAATTTGTGAAAAAAATGCCAATCGTCTGTATATAAGCGCGCGATGCATTTTTGGCACTTAATGTTTTTACCTGCGTAATGACAAATGCTTCCCGACAGGTAGCCTATTATCAACTTTCTATAATCATTGAATTCTTCTATATTTAATCTCTGTGCCAGATCATCATCTTCCTTGGTAATTTCTTTCAAAAATGTTAATGAAGCGTTGCATTCCTGTTCTTCATGACGATATGATGGAGTAGTTGTATTAATTATTTGGCTGGCTGAAGAACAATTAAGCACAGCTATTTGTTCCAAAGGAACACAATTGCCAGTAGTTAGGCATCTTACTTCTAAATGCGCCAACATTTTTTTGTAGCAACCTTTGAATTGACGGACATTGGGATTATCGTTTAATCCTCCTTGCATTCTAATGCAGGAAAAGAACATTTCTAGATGATCCTGGCTTAGTTTGTAGGTTGGCAAAAATACTAACCTTTTATCATTTTCAATTAGGATTTCATACAGGTGCTTTAAGCTTTCTATGTTTATTAAAGTGCCGAGGAAACCGGTTTTACATTTTGAGTCCACGACACGTTTATAAAATCTTGTAATAATAAAAGTCACTCGACCCTCTTTCTTTACTTTTCTTTTTGAAATAAATTTAATTCTCAAGTTTAGAATATACTCTTTGAGCTCGTCTAGAAAATCAAATATAATATCTTTGTTCCGGGAACAGAGTGGTTTTTTAAAATCAAATTGAGTCATTGCTCGAGAATTAAAACTGTCAAACATTGTATTAATATTTTTAATGAAAATTTCCGTAGCTTCTGAATCTTGAAATGCATCTAAATTTAGATCTTCTCTACACGATTTTATAGCAATAGCTACGCTTTCACTATAAACCTGAGTGGCCAATTTCACTTTCATTATATTGTTTTTGAAGTTTACATGCTTTTTTGTTAATTTATTGGCCAAGTGTAAACCTTCTTTTTCTTGTAGTTTATTGAGTTCCTCTATAATTTCCCATTTTTTTTTTTCATCCTTGTCTAAAAACTCGCGTTTAGATTCTAATTGGTTTCTTAACAATTTCATCACGTGGCTAGGGTCCAAAAAACATGTCACCTCAGAATTGTTGGAAGGATGAGTAAATGTGGTTTTTAACGAATTTGGGTCGAAATTGCAACCAAGAAGTTGCAATGCGTTGAAATTTGTTGAATGACCATCGCATGTCATGGCAACAACATCAATGTCAGCTTCGAAACATTTGATGAGACATAATTTTATCAGATTAGCTTTCTGTTCACCTGTTATAGAATTACTTAAAAAATATCCCAATGGAAGTTTAAAGCGATGGTTAATCCCAACCAATAAAAACACTAGTGCTTGTCTTGCTAATGGTGCACCTTCTTCAACACCTGACCCCATGTCTTCAAGGCCTATATATTTCTTCCCATCCCATATTTTCTGAGCCCTTATAGCCACTTCGTCAAAAAGTAAAGTACATAAAGGCCGATGCTCACTTACTTGTGATTTTGCTTTTAATGCGTGAAAAGATTCTTCAGTAAATCCTGGTTCTCCATTAAAACGCCCATACCACTTGGACAGTGTCTTGCGGTGGGGAAGACATGTGTTAAAAGTTTGCCTAACGTAATCGTACGCTTTTGGAGAATAATAGTTAAGTGTCAAGCAAAATTTTTTCATAGATGGTGAGTATTTAACTTTTTTATTTAGTTTTTCCTATTGTAATTATTAAAAAGGTCAGCAGCAACAATGTTTTCATTTAATCTAAGAAATAGATCTGTATCAACATAATTCTCATCTTTTAGAGATTTTAAAATATCTTTTAAAGATTTATTCCTATTTTCGAGACGCCTTACTTTTTGGTTTCAATTTTTTTTTTTTTATGCTTTTGTGTCAAGGTATGCATTTTCATCAGCTGATGCTTCAAACGTCGTTTTCTGGGAGTTTATAGTGCTGGTTGTTCAAGTTCAACTACAGGTGTTTGTGATGACTCCTAAAAAATGAATGATGAACTTTACCAAAAAAGTAGTTACATTGAACCATTTTTTTATAATTAACTCTAATGAAACTAACAACAATACAACAGTTAAGCTATAACTCTCTTTTACCCCCTAACTTACATGTGGCAAGGGTGAATTACTGCTTAAGCAAGACTGTTCTAACCCTTCAAACGCCGATCCTTGTGTAGAAAATTCTCCTTCTACTGTTGAGCTCTACAAAAAAGAAAAAAAGCTTATGAAACGAATGCAAGGTCATTTACCTCCTAAACAGTGTCATCAAAATAATCATCTGCATAATCTTTGAATACTTTTCAAAACGTACCAATTCCGGAGCACGGGAAGTATGGGCTTCAGTAGCTTGGTCTTCTCGGCATGTAAAAGGCTCAGATAAAACCTAATAAACACAAATAAAATTTATGCAACGAGTATAAGTGCTTACACCTTTTAAAAAAACATCAAAATGATCTTTTACAATACTTATTGGTACGTACCAATTGCGAAGTACTGGAGGTGTGGGCTTCAGTAGCTTGAACTTCTCGACTTGTAATAAGTGGCTCAGATAGAATCTAAAAAAAAAGAGGTTGTTATTTTGGGTAGCCACAATAAGGTTTACAAAATTATCATAAGTTCAGTTAATACTCACTTGTGGTAAAGGAAAGGACTCTTCTAATTTGCTTTGTAGTCCGGAACCTGAGGCTACTGCTTCTATCACTAGTGAGCTCTAAAAGAAAACAAATTATCACAAACAACATATTTTCTTTGTTGATCTAACTTAGCACATAGTTACATACTAACATAATCTTTGTTGTAAAACTTTTCGATACATACCAAATCTGGAGCAATGGAAGTGTGAGCTTCAGTAGCTTGATCTTCTCGGCTTATAATAAATGGCTCCGATAAAATCTAAAAAAATAATCATTTTATTTCTTAATCTGTTTAACGTTATATCTTTAGATGTATAATTTTTGTACGTACCTCATGCGAAAAACTAGAAGTTTGTGCTTCAGCGGATTGTTTTTCTTGAATGATTGATGTGTCGGATAAATACTAAAAAAATCATATGAAAATTATAAATAATCCGAATGTATATACAGAATGTATAATATTATGTGAAATTCAAAATTGTATTTTGTAATTGTGTGTAGATATTTACTGCTTTTTACCTTTTTTGGTACGGCATAATTTGGCAACGCGAAGAAATCCTTTTTTAGTAGAGTACAAATCATTTTCATCGAAATGTGAACTACAGACAACACTGGATTTCGATGGATTCCAATTGTTTTCATTTCTAGATTGCCTTATTATTTTAATCCAATCGTTCTTCCATATTTCATTTGCTGGAAACCTATAAAATGTAGAAAATGTAAATAGATGACGTTGATGAATATTTAAATTACGCCAAATAAATATTTTAATTACGCCAAGTAAAATAATTACGTTAAGTTTCTATTATATTATATAAAAAATAGCGGTCTGCCCGCGATATGTAAGATTTTTCCATGGGATTAAGACTTTTTCCCAGGTAACAAATTATCTAAATTCCAAATTTCATCAAAATGCGTTTAGTACTTTAAGTGTGAAGGCGGAACAAACATCTAAACATCCAAATATATTTTCAAAATTTTAATATGTAAATAAATTGCATCAAAATCGGTTCAGTGGTTTAGTTGTTAGCGTAAAAGACAGACAGACAGACAGAGTTACTTGTGTCAGATTAAAAATTAAAAGTCAACTAAGCATAGTAATAATCTCTCTCATTTAAGGTAATTTTCCCAATAAACTGCTGTCAACCCCGGTTCACATCATTTTTTATAACCTATATTTTGAATGCAACTATTATTTAAGTACTTACGAGGAATAAGCTAGAAAAATTACACACTTACCTATGAAAGGTGATCCCTTGACTTTTTTTAACTAAACCACTATGGTTTTTGCACTGTTTGACAACACACGACGGCATATTTTGAATTTTTATAAGAAAAAAGAAACAACATAGCGCGGAAGCGGTTCGGAGCGTAATGGCGGCCGGTAGACTTACATTGGTGTAAATGTGTGCGTGCATGCTTGTCTGTATTAGCGAGCCGACTTACTTTGGGTGCTTCAGTTATTAGGGTGATATTAGTTAACAAGGCGGCGTCCGCCCTTTTTTATACGTCCATGCTGACATCTGGGATTGCCTAACCTGTAACGAGATTCGGAGGGATTGAGGAACCCATCCGCCATTTTATTTTCATTCTTTTCTGGAGCGGCGTACTGACAACTTGTTTTTGAGAAGAGGCCATTACTCTGTGCCAAACTTCTCGCGTTTTTAATTTGTATCCGTCTAAATCTTACCAATCGTTTGTTATTTTCGAATTGTGATTTTGGTAACGTTAAAATACAAGCCTAAACTAAGAAGATACTTCATTATTTTGGTAATCTATCCACCATGTGCGATCCTGCTGGCACCGGATCCCCGTCATATATAATCTCTCACTAGTCTTACAGTGCAAGAAAAATAGAAATATGGAGTGCTTAGGGATATTACTTACTAATTTGGCAGAAAAAAGACAAAATCGAAACGTAAAAAATCTAAATTTGAAAATGAATTTAAAATGAAAGATAAAACTGTCAGCAAGGAAGGTTGCCAGTCATAAAACAGGAAAAAGGACGAATGCCTCGTTACAGGATGGTGTTTTAATTTCAATTAAAGAAAATGTATATTTAAATGACTTTATTGTAATTAACTTTCAACTATTTCTTTAAAATATAATAGATTTGGGCAAAATATACATATAACATTTTTCAATGATGGAAATTAAAAGTAATGCCTCAAAAGCTGACCGGCACGGCCACAGCAAAAAGATAAAAATAGGCGGGAAAGCAACAATCCGATTATCATTTGTTTCTCGAGTTGTAGGGCTTTGTTTACAATGAGTTCATCTGATTCAGATATGGAAGTCACTCATTTTTCCTTTAGCTAATTCGTGTTTTTATTTTTACTTTCCTTGTATTCGTAATGAAAAGCACAGTGTTTACCTCTAGTTAAAGACTTATTTAGTGCCTCGAACTATTAGGGCCCTCGCTACGCTCAGGCCCCAAACCCCGTCTCGGCGCTAAATAAGTTACTTTCACCCCTCGTATAACAATGTACTATTATTTTTTAGGAAACACACACTTATTGATAATGTGGAGCAATCACATAGTACTTACAAAATAAAAAAACTTGTTATACTATAGTTTTTTTGAAATTAGTATAACATGTATGGACTTCTTTCTAGCCTGAGCTGTCCCACTGCTGAGCAAAGGCTTCCGCTTTTTTCTTCTTCCATTCTCGATCTAGTGTCAGTGACCAATCATTTCCGAAAGCGTCAAGATCGTCTCGCTAAACTTGTGATAAAAAAGAAATTAATAATTTCATTAAATGTAGTTATTCAAGTGTGGCCTCTGAGATAGACGTAGGTATTCTTAAACCATTGTCACAGAGTTAATTTTCCAGTGCCGATTTCTATTTTCTATGATGTTAAAAGCCTTGTCTCTCTTCAGTCGCACTTGAGGAACATTGAAAAGATTTTTATTTTATTCGATTCTGCTTTCTACTTGTAAAAGAGAAAATAATTAATTATGTGGTTCAATATCAGTTTTACACTTATTTTGGTACAAGTTTTGAAACCTTGTCAAACAAATTGTTTCATAAACATACCTATCATGTTTATATAAACTGATTCCCATTTCCACTCAATAATTTTGGTTAGAAAATAAAGATAAGTAATGTCAGTAACTCTCGAGGAAACATTTTCTTCGATTATAACCTTGTCAAACAAATTGTTTCATAAACATACCTATCATGTTTATATAAACTGATTCCCATTTCCACTCAATAATTTTGGTTAGAAAATAAAGATAAGTAATGTCAGTAACTCTCGAGGAAACATTTTCTTCGATTATGATAAACTTTCCACCTCCCTGAATAATAATCCAATATATCTGCGTTTTCTCATTTCACCAACCCACTGGTCTAAATATCGCGCGAGATTGAAATTGAGCGCTTCATAAAGTGAGTCGTAGAGACTACGCCGTAGCGGTGTCGTAGAGACTACGCCGTAGCGGTGTCGTAGGTCGGAGCACGTCGCACAATGTGATTTCAATGTAAAAAACTAATATTTTCGAAGGTGTTCGAAATGCTTTTCGTATATTTTTTCTTTACAGAACAGAGTCATGTTAGTCATATAGTAAAAGGTTATATTTTTAGTAATTCTTTAAGTAGGTGAAAAAATTACTCAAATAAACTACACCCTGTGCACAATATTTTGATCCATGCGCATGCGTCTATTTTAAAACAATGTATTAATTGTGTCAATAAAGTTGATATAAATATTTTCTTTTGTTTTACTCGTATATACCATGTCGCATATTTATTCACATTTGTAATTTCATTTATAGGTTTTCAAGTCGTCATATATATTTTTTTATTTTGTTAAAAATAATGTAGCGAAGTCTTTGGCCTTCGCCTTTTTAGCCAAGATGATGGGCAGTTTTTTTTTGTTTCAAGTTTGTTGGATGTTTTTGTTTTCATAGCGGCTGGTGACCAGCCATTCCAGGTATTTTCTTTATTCTACAACAAAAAGATGTGATTATTATACTTTGCAGGTTTGAGTAAATAAATTAAAATTAATATGTATATAGGTATACCTCTGAAACTGCTGATAAACAAACATCTTGTGCATCTTGTGACATAGAAGATTCAGGTCCAGGTCCAGTTTCATTTACAATAATAACCTTTATAAACAAAACAAAGTTGTACATTTTTTATAGGATAGTAAATAAGTAAAGAACATAATGAATTAGAAGAATAAACAAACACTACAAAATATAAAACTACACTAGACAACATAACAGTACTAAAAAACCACTACTAGTAGGTTAAATAAAAAAAACAGTAAAATCAGTAAAGAATACTTACTTAAATATAAAAACAAATACTAAAAGCACTACAAAATATATAGTTCTACAAATCGACAATGAACTACATAACATTAACTAATAGGTACTAGGTTCAACCATGTTCTACTAAAAATTGAATGTCTGCTACATCTGTGACTTCTTCAATGGTTTCAAAAAACTGAGCGTCTGAATCAAAATCATTGTTAAGGCCATAGAGGATTGGTCCTAATATAGCTTCCACTTGGCCTGTTTGTCCTGATTCTTCTTTTGGAATGTTAGGTCTTCCCCCTCCTGAAAAAAACACCACAAAAAGTTTACTTACATTGTGTATCTATGTCTGTCTGTACGCAACTCACAACGTCTCGAAAACATAAGTATCAGCTACAAGTTTGCCGTTACCTCGCGATCCAGAAACGGTAAGCTGCTGGGTTAGAATACCTACTACAAAAATATTGGTTGGTAAGGACCTACCTGTTAGGAAAATTTCCTTTTTCATAGTCGCCTTTTCCTTTCGCGTATTACGTTTAATATTGTCCCAGCAGGTTTTTAGCTGGTCAATTTCTCGAAAGCAGAACGTACTCAGTGAATTAAATTCATTTTTGATTTGTTTCCACCCATCGTTTTTAGCTGCGGTGGTCACAGCGTTGTTTTTTTTATTCTCAACGATATCTTTGTATTTCGAAACTAGATGTAATAAAATTTTATTTTTTATTGGCGGAATAATTGGGCCCTCGTTGTTTTTTAGCTGCTGACATCGTGGTTTTAAGCAAAATTACGTATTCCAGAAAAGAAATTAGAAAACAATATTGTAATGTAACCTCAAAAGCTTTTGAAAACAAATTATCCAATGCTTGACATTTCTTTCATCCTGCTAAATGAAAACTAAACTCGTTTGCCTTATATTTCTACCAGGTGATTGTCTTTTTTATTTAGTCGTCTTACCTGACACGGGTCTTATAATGCTTCCGATGAAAATAGGTCATAAAGTACCAAACAATGATACGACTGACAATGACTCTTTGTTTTAGTCGGTTTCAAATTAGAGTGATTGATTTGGCATGTCATTCACATGATATTTGATTTAAAAATGGTCTGTTAGTTTTCTTTCGTGGGACGCAAGATGCTATAACATTCCTGTTATTTTTAATGCGACATTAGGTAACGCCTCGTTAAGAATTCAATGGTAAAACTGGGCCTTAATACTACTTAATAACAATAAGGTACATAATTTTCTTTTTTTAATTATTTTGTTTGTTCTGTTCTAAAACTTTTTTTTTAAACATTTAATAGATACTTATTTACTATGCTTAATACTACACTTCAGGGTACATAATATTACTATGAGGTAGATATTTCTTTCATCATAATAAAATTATACTTATATTTATTAGATATTTATTACTATGCTCAATTTTACAGGGTTTTCATTTTATTAGTCTGATTCCGAAGAGGACGATGTATCGGACCCGCCAAATCTGCCAAATAGGAACGACGCGTTGATTCCTTCTACTCCCTATAATAGGTGTCGGGGTGGACGGAGTTTTGCAGGACAGGTATTTCTTTCAACGAAAGTTTTAAAGAAAAACCTTCGTGGGTAGTCATTGTTGTCTTTAATGGATCCGCCATAGTAGCTCGGGTGCTTCACTCTGAAATACCTTACAATGTTCCGGCTTGTGTAAAATGCTCCGCATAGGTAGGTAGGTAACTACGTAAGTAGGTAGGTAGATACGTACGTAGGTAGGTAGGTAGATGGGCTATGTAGGGAGGTAGGGGTGGGTGCACAATATGAAAACAACAAAAAGTTTTGGCTGTTAATTTATTTTGTTTTAAGACAATTGCTTACATCATCAAACATTTTAAAAAATCACAGTAAAAAAGGTAGGTTGGTAAGTTTTTTTTAATAGTGAAGTGTTTTGTTGACATTCGCCAATACTGCAGTGTAAGCACGGTTTACTCCGCAGTTTCAGCTGTCTGTTCTCTGTTTGTTTATCATTTGATTAAGTGTTTGGGATGGTTTAATGTAGTATTATGTTACTTGGGTATAAATAATTTGATAATATAATAATATAAATAATAAAGGGTGTAATTCCAGCTGACTAAATGAATTATTTTGTATGATGTTTAGTTGAAGATTTGAACTTGAATTTATAAAATAAATAAAGAAATTAATAATCATAAATAACAATAATAAATAGATTCACTAATATGTATAATGTGAATGTTGTTTATTTTCAGACTTTGTATTTATACTTATCTAGTTCTATCATCATATAATTATTATTTTCAATGTTTGAACTTACAAGACTAATTTTTTTTAACAGGTAACAGATACTTTTACAACGCTTAATACTACTTAATAACAATAAGGTACATATTTTTTTTTTGTTTGTTCTGTTCCAAAACGTTTTTTTTTAACATTTAATAGATTCTTATTTACTATGCTTAATACTACACTTCAGGGTACATAATATTACTATGAGGTAGATATTTCTTTCATCATAATAAAATTATACTTATATTTAAAAGATATTTATTACTATGCTCAATTTTACAGGGTTTTCATTTTAATAATCTGATTCCGAAGAGGACGATGTATCGGACCCGCCGAATCTGCCAAATAGGAACGACGCGTTGATTCCTTCTACTCCCTATAATAGGTGTCGGGGTGGACGGAGTTTTGCAGGACAGGTATTTCTTTCAACGAAAGTTTTAAAGAAAAACCTTCGTGGGTAGTCATTGTTGTCTTTAATGGATCCGCCATAGTAGCTCGGGTGCTTCACTCTGAAATACCTTACAATGTTCCGGCTTGTGTAAAATGCTCCGCATAGGTAGGTAGGTAACTACGTAAGTAGGTAGGTAGATACGTACGTAGGTAGGTAGGTAGATGGGCTATGTAGGGAGGTAGGGGTGGGTGCACAATATGAAAACAACAAAAAGTTTTGGCTGTTAATTTATTTTGTTTTAAGACAATTGCTTACATCATCAAACATTTTAAAAAATCACAGTAAAAAAGGTAGGTTGGTAAGTTTTTTTTAATAGTGAAGTGTTTTGTTGACATTCGCCAATACTGCAGTGTAAGCACGGTTTACTCCGCAGTTTCAGCTGTCTGTTCTCTGTTTGTTTATCATTTGATTAAGTGTTTGGGATGGTTTAATGTAGTATTATGTTACTTGGGTATAAATAATTTGATAATATAATAATATAAATAATAAAGGGTGTAATTCCAGCTGACTAAATGAATTATTTTGTATGATGTTTAGTTGAAGATTTGAACTTGAATTTATAAAATAAATAAAGAAATTAATAATCATAAATAACAATAATAAATAGATTCACTAATATGTATAATGTGAATGTTGTTTATTTTCAGACTTTGTATTTATACTTATCTAGTTCTATCATCATATAATTATTATTTTCAATGTTTGAACTTACAAGACTAATTTTTTTTAACAGGTAACAGATACTTTTACAACGCTTAATACTACTTAATAACAATAAGGTACATATTTTTTTTTTGTTTGTTCTGTTCCAAAACGTTTTTTTTTAACATTTAATAGATTCTTATTTACTATGCTTAATACTACACTTCAGGGTACATAATATTACTATGAGGTAGATATTTCTTTCATCATAATAAAATTATACTTATATTTAAAAGATATTTATTACTATGCTCAATTTTACAGGGTTTTCATTTTAATAATCTGATTCCGAAGAGGACGATGTATCGGACCCGCCGAATCTGCCAAATAGGAACGACGCGTTGATTCCTTCTACTCCCTATAATAGGTGTCGGGGTGGACGGAGTTTTGCAGGACAGGTATTTCTTTCAACGAAAGTTTTAAAGAAAAACCTTCGTGGGTAGTCATTGTTGTCTTTAATGGATTTATTTATTTATTGCAAGTCACACAATTAAATTAACAACAACGTACAGTGCAAAAGAAATTTGTACATGTGACGCCCTGTAGGGGCACAGCAATTACATTTGAGAGGGCTCTATAATATTATGCAGTAATAGTAATATATAGTAGTTATTGTACCTATAGTGAAATTCAAACGAGGAGTCCAAGGTGATAATAATATGAGCTAGCAATTACTATATGAATTTATCTTCTAAAAATTCCTTGATATTATAGTAACTTTTATTGATAAGAAATTTTTTAGATGTGTTCAGAAACTGTCAAATTTTGGAATATCTTTTATTTTATTTGGTACATGTTTATAAATTTTTGATACCGTAGCCGGGGGTCCCGTTGTAACAAATTTTAATTTTGAAAAGGGCACATTTAATTGATGTAGGTTTCGGTTAATTCTTTTCAAATATGTCGTAGTAATTGAGGAAAATAAATTTGGATGTTTTCTTACGAACTTGCATTACTCTAGAATGTAAATACCGGTGAGCGTTAATATTAATTGATTTCTAAAATGGGGTTTGCAAGATTCCTGTTGTTCAATGTTCATTAATATCCTAATACACTTTTTCTGCAGGACGAATATATCATTAACATCTGTTGAATTTCCCCACATGACTATGCCATACGACAGTCGAGAGTGCCCTTATGCTGCAAGAGCAGTTTTAAAGTCAGTTACTCGTTTAAATGCAAAAATAAAAGATGATAATTTATTTGTTAAATTTTGTATGTGTTGTTTCCAATTTAAGTTTGTATCAATATCTATCCCTAGTTTTTTTTAAATTCTTTTATTCATGTAAGATAAAATACAAAAAAGTTGGCTATGTACTCCATTAAAGAAACTTAATGTAAGTTTATGCTAAGCGGAGCATCGCTCAAATACACGTATTACAAATACTAGAAAGTAAAGTAAAGTTGCGCTTTGAACTGTAGATAATGAGTTGTTTCTGTAATTATAGTTAATTGGTAATGGCTGTTTTTGATGGGGTCTAAACTGAATTAATTTGGTTTTATTTAGGTTTAATTGCAGGTTGTTGATTTGTAGATAATTTATAATGTTATTAAGTGACAAGTCTAGACTTTTATATAGCTCATTTGTTGTTGTACAGGGAATTAGGACCGATATGTCGTCTGCAAAAATTATGCACTGGTCGTCCAATATGCTGGGTAAATCATTTATGTATACCAAGAACAATATACAGCCCAAAACGCTACCTTGAGGGATAGAGCCAATTATATGTAGTTTATTGGACCTAATTTGATCAACGTTTCCTATACAAAAATTGGTATTTTCTATTTCTACATATTGTATACGATTATCAAGGTAAGATTTAAACCATCTGTGTGCAACACCTCTGATTCCGGATCCGTATAATGTATCTAATAGTGTTTTATAACAGACTCTATCATACGCTTTGCTCATGTCCAAGAGAAGACCCACAGCATACTTTTTCTCATTTATCGCTGTAAGAATATTTTGGACGTATTTATATACAGCCAGAGTTGTGGAGTGGTTCTTTCTGAAGCCATTTTGATTTTTGATGAAAGTATCTAAATTTCTCATAAAAGGAGTAGAGTCGATTTCCCATAGCTGTTTCGAATATTTTCGCTGATGTAGGTAACAATGCTATTGGTCTTTAGTTGTTCGGATCTGTTACATTACCTTTCTTATGTATTGGCTTTATTTGACAGTTCCTTCGTTAAATTTAATGAAGCATTAAAATTTGAGTTCATTATGACATAATTTGCTTTTGTGCAACACTTTAACGGAAGATTAGTATTTAATGCCACTTTAAATATTTAATGGACGTTTCTGCAAGAGTGTATATCTTTGTCCATAGTCATCCACCATACATTTCTTCTGAGTTTAGCCTTCATTCCTTGAATCGAGATATGTCCTTCATGTCCAATCTCCAATATTTTAGTTAGTAAACTTTTAGGTATGACTAGCCTTGATCCTCTGATAATAACGCCGTCAATTTCACATGGTTCCGTCTAGGGTTTCGGAATTCCCAGGTTTTTCACATACCCTGGTCCCGGGAAAAATATCTATAATTCCCTGGAATTCCCGGGATCAGGATATTTTGTTTATTTTTGTATTTAAGGGAGTTTTATAGTAAAATACAACAAATATTTTAAAAGTATCATTTTTAATCACATCATAACAGCATCTTTTCAGTCAGAATACACTTTTATAATCAAAATACTTGAAATTCTTAATTCGAATTCTAAATTTAACAACTTACTTAGCTAAGTGCCCCGTAATTAGTGTCAAATCTTTTTAGGGCTGAAAGTAATTAGTCATAATAGTCACGTAAAAACAATATTTCTCAAATCTACACGTTAGTTTAAAAGGTTTTTTTTTATTATAAAATATCATAATTAAATATGACAAAAAGAGATCACCCTCTGCATGTAGACTCACATTACTCTAGATACATGTAAACACGCATCAAACGCGTGTGTGCGTGCATGAGTTAATTTCTAGTTACTAACTAAAAACTACCAATTTAGCAATTTGTTTCAAATGTAGTAGTGATCAGCTGGTTGAGGGTGATGTTTTTTATGATTTGATTTGAACCAAGTTGTTTGGCTTAATTACTTGAAAACTAACGTGTTAATTGATCTAATTTTTTATGAAGTAAAGATCAGAACTTCTTCTTTCAGCCCTTAAAATATTTGAGGCTAATAACGGGGCACCTTATATATACCTGCATGAGTGTTTTTGGCCACCTCAATTGGCAATCTTTTGTTTTTACCTGTTAGAATAATGAAAACGCTCTAAAAATTATGTTTTATTCGCTCTGCTACAATTTACAGTCACTGTGTCATTGATATTTGCTTGTTTTAATATTAAACGTAGTTCATGAAACGGCTATTTTAACTTTTTAAACGTAGTTTACATTTCCGACATTCCCGGGATCTCGGGCGCATATTTCCCGGGATCGGGAATGAAAAATTTCCCTAAATTTGACCAAAATATACAAACACGCGAAAGTAAATAAAAGCTTTTTATAAAATAAAGTGAAAAAATATATATTTATCGTCTCCGTAGCTTAGGTGGTAGTGTATCTGCCACCGACGCCAAGAGTCGCGGGTTTAAATCCCGCCCAGAGCAAACATTCGAGTAATTTGCACTTGTATTTGCTGGTTGTTGACTATTTACGTATATATGTATCTATTTATGTATTTGTGTAGGTGTCTGCCACCTGTACTGTTAGAACGCAAGTAGCCCACAGATTATCAGGCCTTCAGGTGAGTTGACACTTATAAATTTCTTGTAGACTGTAGTCAAGTGGCCCGAATGGTTTCTTAGAACTTGGCCATGGGCTTGGGGCTGGCTATTTTATTTTAATTTGTAATAAAAGAAAAAAAAAATGGCACATACTCCGTGAATTTTTATCGAATTTAAGTGTGTTCCATCCATGAAACTGAGCATTATTATGTCCCCAAGAAACCAAATTGATAACAAGCCATCAAGTTTGGTCAATTTCGAATAGATGGCGCTGTGTTTAACAGTAATATTCTAGCTGGAATTCTTGGAACTCTTGACCTCTATCTTCATTGAATCCACACATTTTTTTTACAGCCGTAATAAAGACTTCGTACTTTTCCGGATCTAAAGCATCTGTTAATGTTTCGACAGAATAATCATGTTTACGAATTAACATCAACAAAGTTGCCAAATCCCTCATCTTCGAACATATTGTTTTACGGCTTCGACGTTCTTTCTTTTTTTACAATAATCATGTCCCGTACGCCAAGATTAGTCGATCATTCTTCACCATCAAAGCAGTGCCATCAGCATGCAAATGAGGCAATATCTTTTTTTTTTAATGTAGATTCTCTCTTATTGTAATACGACCAAAGAAGAAAGAATTTGTAATAATTAACAAAAATAATTATAATAATCAAAGTTTTTAGGCACAGTAGCCAGCACATGAAACTAGACATGTATGTATAGATAAAGCCGCATGTGCTGGCCACTGAACATAGTGATGATATGAAATAAACACATGTTTCATAGGTATTTGTGAAAATTTCTGGGGAGCAATATATACCTACCTTGTCGGTTTTGGTAGGTAGTAATCGAATAACATTTTTAAACTCATTTTTAGTTATTATTAGACAAAGAAGTGATAAAAAGACGTATCAGAACCTAAACCTGAAATATTTAAATCAGGGATCTGAAAAGAAACAGATACTTCTGCATCAACTTTTTCTGCAGTCCTACCCAAAAGTGCAGCCGAAATTATTTGGGCTGCCAAAACATTTGCCTGCCCTAGCGCCTGTATTGCTGTCGCCACCTTGTCCGAAGCTTCTGAAAAAGTTAGAAGATTATTCTCATAGAGGCTTCGGACCAAATTGTCAGGTGGTCGAGACCGAAGTTGGGGAAAAGGATGTGGATGATTTCTGCACCTCCATCTCTGGCCCCTACCGAGTCTAGGTGACGCCAGTGTTGCTTCTGCTACTGTTGTTGACGGGATAATAATAGGTTTTAATGGCGAGGCGGCGGAGGCTGTAGATGGTGCGACGGAGGTAAACGGTGCGGTGGAGACAGTAGACAGTGTGGCGGAGGCTGGTGGCAAAGGCGTAGACAGCGCGGAGGAGGCTGACGGTCTATCGACATTAGTCGAAGTTGAAGTTGTCCCCTGAGAAACACCATAATATTTATTAATACTGTCAACTTCTTAAAAAACAAATGCGAGTGAGACCAGCACATGAAGTGTTCCATACATCTTAATAATATATTTCTTGTTTGAGGCTCTCCGTTATAATTTTAGTTAGAATTTATTATTTGTTGTTGTAGCGGCAATTCTTCTCTTCTTCTTCGTCGTATCCTCATGACTGAGGGTCGTGACCACCAAAAGACGCGGCTGGGTGTGTAGCGGCAATAGAAATACATATTTAACATATACAATTTCGTCAACCCATTGGTAGAAAGATGCAAACAGAGCGACAGAAGGCAGAGGCACCCTTTGGATACAAAGATTTGAATCCTAGAAAGGGTGGATTGAGGTAACACCCTATTTTTTGGATTCAAGTGTAAATCATAATGTCTATTAGGCACCGAGATGCCGGTGCCGTTACTTTACTGTTTTAAATAATTAAAACTATATTTTCCAATATTCACTACTTTAATTACGAAAAACTGAGCAAATACAACAGACGTTTTTCCCAAGAACAAAAGACAAAGTGACAGTAAAAAAACAAAGAAATATAAAATCAAAAAAAGGTTCTGTCGCCAACAATGTTGTTGCGCGGCGCGTCCGTGCGCCCAATATGTTTGAAGTTGGGCGTCGCCTCGCACGGTATGAGACGCCCGACGCGCCGCGCAACGCCCCGCGCTAAGTGGGTTGCATATCTTCTCCCCCCACGTCTCCCCCAGGCTGAGCCTGGCAGATAAAAATTTTTCCTACCTATTTTAGTTTTACTTTTCGTGGAAAGTGGCCGCCCAGCACTAATACTTACCTCTCCTTCCGAAGTTAATATTTATAATGGAACAGCAGCAGTGGACGGAAATACGGTACCATATAACGGCAACCGGGGAAGGTCCAGTTATATATCAAGTTTCAATGATGAAAAGATAATCAGTGGACGGATTATCTTTTCATCATTGAAACTTGATATATAACTGGACCTTCCCCGGTTGCCGTTATATGGTACCGTATTTTTCTGGCTTTTCATTTCACCTTTGCCATTGAGTTGAAGTAAATTGATAAATTATTGGCATTACAAGTCTAAGTATTCAAATTTCGTTTGTATTTTAGTGCCTTGTTCGAGTGAATGTATTAGTGAAGAGAAGTAAGTTACCTACAACAAGATATTCGTTTGATTGTTCCGTTCTGCCACTGCGCAACCGTCCGTTTACAGCCCAACGGTTCAGCTCCCAAGCGAGTTTTAGACTTATGCAACTTGCGTCTTCATAATTTCCTACAATTATTTAATGAATTACGAATGCGAAGGCACCAATTAACAAAAAATATTAAGATTATGCAAGATAATCAACCTTACCTCTAACATTTAATAATTGGCATGACGCCGCTCCACCATCATCTCCTGCTGTCTTTTATTTTATTTGTACTTTTTTTACTTCCATTGTTTAAACTTTCAATTACTTCGTTTCAAAAGAAAAAAATACGACGCCAAAAGAATATTTGTGTTTGTTTTAATGTTTGTGCTTTTTTTTACCAATAAAGACATTATTTGCAATCAGTCAATCATCAATAACGTTATTTTGTCTCGTTTTTGCAATACTGGTTCAATTCAATTTAAGAGCTGTCATTTGAAAGTTCAAAATATGTTTCCCCTAAATAGCACATCGTAATTTAAAATTTTGAATTTAGAGTTTTCTGTCAAAATCGCCACCTAAAATAGTTTCGCATCAACATTTACCTCTAGCAAAGAAACGTTTATCTTACGAACACCTATACCAACAAATCTAGCCTAGCCTTGTTTGGCTATGAAGCTAGCGGACAGTTCTGAAAAAAATGCAAATTTTATAATCTTAATGGAAAACGTAAAAGATTACGCTAAAATTCCTAAAAAACGTTATGACGTTTGACCCTTCGTGACGTCATCATGGTAAGAAATTTTATAACCTTGAAACGAAACGCTCTCGGAATTTGTTCAGTGTTACAGTGAACTTGTGTGCAAAGAGTGCGAAGTAAACCTTTCCGACGCATGAGCTTGAAATAGGGAAGGATGATATTTCCAAACCCATCTGATGCCCAATGTAACATCCTCTGCTTAGTTTTGTGTGTGAGATGTTAGCTTAGCATGAAACTGAACAACTTTAGTTCCTCAACTTTAAAAAAAATCACATTTCTTTTTAATTTTCATACAAAGCTCGGTCAGTTTGTATGAAAAATTTTAATTTTAATTTTTGTGAAACTTTTGTACCTATACCACTAATTTATGAATGTGTCCCAAAAATAATTTTTAAAGAGGTTTCGACATGAAATATGTGTGACTATGTTCCTGGCCCACACCGAAAGAGCTATCCAGCTGTTATCTTCTAGTCGATATATCAACTGAGGCTGAGGCGAAAGGCGTTTGTTACGAGAGCGGATCAGACTCTTTCGCTTGTATTCTACTCCTTTACGAATTTATCTGGAACAAGATCTATTAATTAGTGTGTGTGATGCCAAAAACGGACGTTTTTGTTCTGCGTGGGAGAAAAAATATATTTTCACAACTTTTTAAAGAATTCTTGAAAAACTATGGCGTTAAAATTGTTGTTTGCTTCTCTTCACCTAACCTCTTCTTTTTTATGGAGAGGTTAAAAACTAATTGAGATTTGACAAAATCATTTTTCGTAGGAAACAACTCACCCCACTAAGGGCGTTTGCGCACTCATCCGTATCCGATTCTTATCCGGTCCGTTTTTGATCCGTAAAAAAACGGACGGTAAATTTACGTCTAGCGTTTGCGCACTCATCCATATCCGATCCGGTTTTCATTCGTATTTGAGAAGATATTTCATGATATTGTAGTAGTGATGTGCCGAGTCGAGCTGACTGACTGAGCTGATCTCGACTATAATGCTATAGAAGCAAGAAGCGTTCAAGGTCAAAGTGTTAACACTTTACCACTGACTGATGAGCAGTCGACTGTACTCGAGTAGGTTTCGGGTACTTATAGAATTCGAATACTAGGTTGATCTTTTTTAATTATATCTACTTATGTAATGTAGATTCCGCAATAAAGTCGCTCACGTTACTCGTATAGTTCGTTTCACGTAAATAGAATCCTGGAGTCTCTTGTCTCGAGTGTGCATTCGATTATTTTTGTAACAAGTACCAAAATACTTGTTTATCAATAAATAGTCAATTTGGCACATCACTAGCAGCGCGAGCTTTCCCCTCCCCGTACCTCACTCTTCATCCGTAAAAAAATCGTGTATTTGTCATTCTTAGAACACTCGAGAACACTTTTGCCAACATCTTGAGGTATTTTTACAAAAGTTGATTATAGCATTTCTAACACTATTCCTGTTGCTTGTACTCAATACCCCTATTGTCTCTAAAACATAGCTAAATAACATTTCTTTGCTCTAATTAGACAATGGTTTCATCGGGGGTTGTTCAACTAATAATTCAAATAAATCTTCATGTTTGATAGAAATACCATTACCTGAATAAAAATTATTTCTGTCAGAAATCGCCAATTTCCGCAAGTAACCTATGTTGTTCTCAGTAGATAATATCATAAACATCACAATTATATAGAAATCAGAGTTTCCTAATTTGTTTCTGAAAACCGAGGATAGTTTGAACATTAAAAATGTAGCAAAAATTACTTTCTATTTGTATTTATTTTTATAATGAAAAATATTCTCCAAACCACAGTCATTCATATTTAAAAACATACCTTCGTTAATGTTCACCATTTTTTTCAAAACAAACTATGAAAGACAAGCACCAAAACAAACGTATTCGAATCCGATAGAAAATAAAAATCGGTAGCTATTATGAATGCGGCTGGCTAAAGAGGTAACTTTGAACTAATAAATCTAGTGTGATAATGAGCGAACAGTGTTAGTCAAGTCAATATCATTCAGGGTAATGCTTCTATTTATATAATATAATATTTTCGTCAACTACCTTCTTATTAAAAAATATAATTTCATCCTCCTACATATCCGAAATTGATCACCGTGCGTCGGTTGCTCGCGATAATAGTCAGAGTATGAAAATGTATGGCACCGCTTCCGAGGCCCGCGACAGATACGCGCAGCCGTGCGTAGCTCGACATGCTCAACGCTCAGTAACATCACAGAGTACTGTAACATCGTGGATTTCATGGCGCAAACATGTCTAGGAACGCAAGAGAAAAATTTAGGTTGAGGAAGACGAAATATTAATAAATTTTGTGTCTCATTTCTGCTTTTAAAGATAGGGTCGATTGGTTCTCTATTTTCATAATAATATAGCAACAGCAGCTCGTCATCCTCCTCTTGTTCTTCAAGAATGTCAATTAGCACTTTGACCATGATTTTGACTTCGGTAGACACACGTCTAGAGGAAACTGACGAACAACACCGACTAACTTCGAGACGCGGCCGCGCGCGGCTCACCACGACTTTCGTCAGCCGCGCGTGTCAGTCGCGGGCCTCGGAAGCGGTGCCATACATTTTCATACTCTGACTATTAGTCGCGAGCGACCGACGACGGCCGCGATCGATCGCGATGCACGGAATAGGTACCTTAATCAAGAAGGCATCTTCATCTAGTGATTTATTGTTTGACCACAGTGTCTGCACTAAGATTGGAACTCGGAACCTCTACAGTGCAAACTTAACGCTATACCGCTATTGCCTACTTTGAAAAAACGCTGCAAATAAAAAACGTTTTACCAAACTGACCTTTGGAGGTGTGAGATATTTGCTTTAGAGAGGCAAACAGCTTAATTCAAATTAGAATACACCCCCTGGGATTGCAGTCGTGCATACAAATGAACAACATTAAGTGCCTTCAACGTACCGCATTCGCTTAATGTCTGTTTGTTTTTTTTCTCACTTACCCGAACGGAGGT
Organism: Carpatolechia fugitivella; assembly: GCA_951230895.1. NCBI lineage: Eukaryota > Metazoa > Arthropoda > Insecta > Lepidoptera > Gelechiidae > Carpatolechia > Carpatolechia fugitivella. The sequence goes on along the minus strand of OX579654.1, from coordinate 2,944,556 downwards.
AAAAAATATTTAAACAGGACTGCGTATTAAATACAACGTGTCGGTCACCTCACGAAACTGAACAACTTTATAAAATTCGCAATTTTTTTAACTTTCATACAAATTGTCTCGATCAGTTGATCAGTTTGTATGAAAAGTTTTTTTTTTAATATATTTGTGGTACTTCTGGAACAAAAACTATTTAGTTTCATAGGCCGACCTATCACCTGTGGGGTTTTTGTTTTATTTTGCTAACTTCTTGTATATTAGCTTTTAATTTATTTAAAGTATTGGTATATGTATGGTCTCCTTTTTTAAATAATTGTAGTAATTAATTTTTATACATTTTAGTTAATAATAGCACAATGGCAAAAATTAAGTCCGTCAGTTCATATACAAAATACAATACAATACAAATACAAAAATTATTTATTGAATTAAAAGTGGTTACATATGAGCTTGAAACCCTAGCCTGTGCTAGTTGGATTACTGTGTTGCAGGCTACAGTGACTTCCCCTTCTTTAATTAAAACATGATCTGGCACAATTTATAGTTTTAATTTTATATTTATAGAATAAAACAGCGGTAAGGTATGTGTGTGCGTAGGTGGGGAGGGAGAGAGGCTAGCCCTTGTAGTGGTGTGACGCACGCGCACCCACCACTTGAAGCGTATTGCTTGTGTTAGCAATAAGTTAGTATTTAAGCAATTACATAAGTTAGCATAGCTCTCGCTCTGTACCGTTTAGTCTAACATTATACTTCTAACTATCAACTTGTGTACGTTTCTTTCATTACTCCTGGGCACCCTCTGCTAATATTGCATGGCGACCCTGCCAGTAAATACTTGGGATTGGGAAACCATTGACCTCTCTCTCTCTCTCTCTCTCCAAGTGTGTGAAGTATGAGGGTGATTGTGAGACATGGTAGATATTATAAAAAAGTTATTTTTTGCTTTCATTTAAATTACTTCATGCTAAATTCGGTATACTAATATGAATAATTTAATATGATGAACATTTAGAATAGTTTTTTTTAAATTTATGTCTCTTTTAGAAATAAAAGGCTATTTTATACTGCCAGTCCATTAAACTTTTATTTTCTTATTCGTGACGTGATGCAATGGAAGAAGTAAATGTTGTTGTACGCGAGTTGCAAAAGCTAAGAAACTGTATCTAGCTCCACGACTGCAGCCGTCTCTCCTCCAGCTAATTGTGATAAACGAGCTACTTTTTCTCGGCATCCTGAAAACTGCGGTGAATTACAGATTGTTTTAGGTTATTTATGTTGCAATTTACCGCTTTTTGCCAGTTTTTTGTTCACGCACCGCCGGCCGCCCTGTTTCTCTTTTTATTTTCATTTTTCTCACCATTATATCCAATTTCACGTCTTCACGGCGCCTTTTATGGTATTTGCCGTGAGGTTTCTTTACGTGAGCCCATATTTTAAGTTGGTGTGTTATGTGACTCGCGTGGCTTCGTATATTGGCTGAATAGACTTCCTTGCTCGCGGTGGAAATATTAACCTGCGTATTGTCTTAATATTGTAAAATATAGTACGTCACATAATTTAAGATATTTCTTTATTTTTCTTATAATCATCTAACAAATAAATCCATATTCGGCAAGGGATTCATCGATCCCTACTGGGTCCAGGACGGAAATTTGTCAAAACTTCACCCATAAATTTGTCTTCCGTGCTCACGAAAGGGAAAATGAATTCACGTGAAAAACAATAATTGATTTCAAACAGCGATAAAAACTCGACCCGCAATCAGAGACATAAAACGTAGAATTTATTAGTCCCTGTTTTGTCACTTTGGAATCGTAAAGATAATAATCTACTGATTTGAAAATAGCCCTAGTAGTACACTCTGAAAAATATATTTCTTACTATGAAAAAGCTTACCTTGTTTTTGGTATTTGTTAGCTTTGACATAAACAAATTATTTTGTAAAATTTTTATTCAAATAATAGTTTCAGATTTCTTTCCGTTGGATATCACAAAAACATGTTTTATAAATATCCGTGGTAGATGCGAATTATTTTTCGTTGGAATCAAAAACTGTTTTCGATGGATCCCAAATAATCTAGGCAGAGGCCCTGACAAAGATTCTGTTATCTAGTGTAAGTATTATTGTTGGGATTCGATCCCAATGGTTATTATGCTTCTTTTGACTACGCACACAATAATTACAACTTTTTAAATTCACCATATTTTTCTTTATTGATATTTTTATAGGCTGGGTTGCCATACATAAAAACATATCATTCATGATTGGATACACAGTCATTATCTAGCAATTATCCTGCTCGTAGCTTAATTAACACAAGAAACAGGGATCTTAATTAGAAATTACCCTAAAAGTATTCAAGCAGCACCAATTACTTATCATCTCTATACCGTTGTTCGCTACTGACTTTTACCCATCTACGCAAATATTTAGTTCTCAGATTCACACACCTCCTACGGTGCAATTTTGTATAATGTTGCGGATGGTATCCTTTCCGCCCTTTCTTTTCATTTTGGGCCAGAAAATAGACAAAAAATACCTTTTGTCTATCTCTTCCAATACTATAACCGGAGTACTAAACAACAGATTTTATCTTATCTTTTGTTGTCAAGCGTTCTGCCCTCAGGAGAACAGGTGCCGTTACTGTCTCGGTTTGCATAAAGAACAAAGTTAACGATCTAACTTCGACATTCTTACCGTTGTTATGTGTTCCGGGTTGAAAGGATCTAACAATCTGAAATTCTTGAAGTGGGTGGTATAGACATTAAAAAAGTGAACCGGAAGACACACAGACATACTTGAATAATACTTAAATTTCGTATACCGTAAGACTTTTTATTTCAGGTATTTTTTTAGATCGAATCGTACCTATTATCAAATCTACTAAGTTTTTAATGTGAAAATGCAAAGGAGAAAAAGCGTTCTGTATTTTTAGAAACATCTGTTATATAAGCTTAGTTTGTTCTTTGATTTTTTGTGAATAACAGATTTTGGAAATGGCAGATTCATCAAACGGCAGAATTTATACAATCCGCTACACAATTTAATATTAATTACAACTAACTTGTTTGATTAATACCTCATTTAAATTATGCACTTGCCACTTTGATAAATATTAGGTCCTTACATATGAAATTGGCGTTTTGTATGGGAGGAACAAAAAGTCGAAAAATTTTTATATAGTATATTTATTTAATCAAAGTATGAGCCATTGTAATCTATGCACTTTTGCCATCTCATAGGTAGTTCATTGATCCCTTTACTAAAAAAACCATTCGGACGGGAATCAATAAAATCTTTGAAGGCGATTTGGACTGCCCCATCTGAGTTGAATTTTTTCCCTTGCAAGAAGTTATCCAAATTTCGAAAAAAATGGTAATCTGTTGGAGCAAGGTCCGGGGAGTACGGTGGATGCCTTAGACATTCCAATTGAAGCTCTTCTAATTTGCTAGCCGTCTGTTGTGCAGTGTGTGGTCTAGCGTTGTCGTGAAGCAGCAGTGGCGTAGAGCGATTGACCAGCCTCGGTTGTTTACCAGCTAGCTTTTCCATCATGGTTTGCAATTGCTGACAATAGTCATCTGCCGTAATCGTCTGGCCAGATTTGAGAAAACTGTAATGAACGACACCGGCGCTAGTCCACCAAACGCTTACAAGTAACTTTTTATTGGTCAATTTTCGCTTGGAGCAGGCTTTGGCTGGCTTGCCAGGGTCCAGCCATTGCGATGAGCGCTTCCGATTATCGTAGAGAATCCACTTTTCATCACAGGTAATGATTCGATTTAAAATCCCTTCGTTATTGTGCCGGTCAAGTAATGTAACGCAGCAGTTGACGCGCGTTTGCCGGTTTGCTTCACTCAATTCGTGAGGAACCCACCTTTCAAGTTTTTTAATCTTCCCAATTTGCTTCAAGTGGATTAAAACAGTTTTATCACTAACACCGAAGCCTGCAGCTAACTCGGACGTGGTTTGCGATGGATCCGCTTCCACAATAGCCTTCAATGCTTCATTATCAACTTGGGTCTCCGGCCGTCCACGGGGCTTGTTTTGCAGGTCGAAATTTTCAGAACGAAAACGTTGGAACCAAAAACGCACTGTGTTTTCTTTTGCGACACAACCGCCATACACATCATTAACCCTTCGAGCCGTTTCCGCAGCACTGGTGCCACGGTGGAACTCGTACTCGTAAATAACGCGATATTTCAAATTTTCCATTTTGTAAATCGAGCGATGCAAACAGAAAAAAGATAAGTAAAAAAACAAATGAATGACGGTTTACGAAACACAACTACATGTGGAAATAGCTGTATAAATTTGAATTTCGAATTCCTAACCAAATAGGAGAAATTTGTGATCAAAGTGGCCAGTACGACAAAACGCCAATTTCATATGTAAGGACCTAATAAATGGTAGCCTTTATTTCCCAAATTAAATAATCATTATAAACAATTAAAATTCAAGTAAATGGCATATTTACTACAATAATTATTCATTAATAATTAACATTTAAAGTAATAAAATTAATTATGTAGTAATGAATTATTTTAATCCGGCACCCATTGTCGGGCGAAGGCCTCTTCTTTCTCATTCCATGCTCTCCTGTCCTGTGCTAGACTGGTCCAGGTGTTCTCCCTTGGGGTCGGGACGCATCGCGCGGATACCAGTGTAGGACCTCGCTCCATCATCGTCCGTCTGTAGCTCTGACAACCAGCCCACCTCCATTTTATTTACATGCTAATTCGGCAGCATCAATGACTTTCGTAGATTTTATTTGTTCTAGAACTATGAGAAAAAACGATGACGAAGCAACGTACCAAGATTTTGATTTAAATCTCAAAAAAGAAGCAAGACATCGTCGCTCCTTTCAAAAACATCATTTACTTTAAATCGACGACTTGCTGTCGTAAAATTTTACGAGACAATGACAAACATTTTTATAGGCGTAGAACAGAGCTTTTTTACATTAGACGTAAGAAAACTGAAGATGTTCCATAAAATCAAAAAGGGTTTCTCCCTTCATCACAACACTTCTGCTTATGTTGAGCATTCTCCCTCCCCTTTCTATATGAGGTCTCTAAAAACGCCATTTGTGTTCTCTAGTTTTGGGAGGATAAGATATAGGTTACGTTGACACAAAAAAAAATGCATTGTGTATAAAACTTGCATAATGGCGTTTTGCAAACAGCCGTTTAGTAATGCCGTTTTGCATAATGCCGTTTTGCAACACACATTGCATATTTAACAGCTTTTTTTCTTTATAAATGTTGGATATCACCTACATGCGTTCCGCGCCAGTAGAGCCGGCTTACCTTGGATACGGTTGTTTGTATCTTTGTGTTGTCATCTTGCGTATTTTATCTTGTAATGGCTATATTTAATAAATATTTGTTTAACTAACTTCCACAGTGTAAGGTAAATGCTCTGTCTATCCCCTTGGGGATTTGTTCCAACAATAATAAATAAGTCGTTTATTTTACAAGTAACAGGAGCACGTTACATCTAGCACGTCAATTGTACAAATAAATTAAAAAAGAACAACATTAATGTATGACATGCTGTATTCTTTACCAGTATCTAAGGCCCTGGTTCTCATAAAGACGCCGTAAAATAACGAAGAATCTATTCGAACCCCGTAAAGATATTTCTTCATCATTTTTAGGTACGAAAATAAGCGAGAAACATAAATGTTCCCTTTATCATACATAATCATCATCAATAAAAAACAAGAGAAAACGATAAAAAGTAATGCTTATACAGAAAATATAAATAAAAGGGGAAGAAGAGTTGTTGGATGCGAAGGAAGAGTTGTTGGGTGGAGAAGATTGATCAAGAGACTAAGGGTTCGACCTAGCTTTCCGGGCTGGACACTAAACTCATTAGGCAGTACAGTATCCACGTTATTATCATGCTAATGCACAGCCAAGATGTCGTTTGAATATCCAGCATATTCTGCTTCTGGCTGTAATGTAGATTTAATGTTTTTGCAATAACAACATTTCACGTATCAAAACTGGTACTATGGGACGTTTTGTTTCTTTACAATGATTAAATGTATTTGAAGTTTCTCTATAGATATAGCAGACGCAATTTTTGGTACTGTACGGGATTCTTGTGGTTGAATTTGAGGAGGCATTTCTGGTGGCTCTGGGATTACAGCAACATTTTCATTAATAAAATTTTGCAGTAGTGGTCTATTCATATCATGTTGCTGTTGTCATTGTACTTTTCCATTCGTGCACCATGCATGCTGCATAAACCCTTTCCAATCTTGAAACATTTCGGAAATAGGAAAAAACATCGGCCATGAAGCCATCGCCAAAAATATTTATCAATCTTCAAATAGTAGATTGATAAATCTTACAATAGAAATACAATTAACCTAAAATTATTGTCAATATAAAGTGGCAGACGAAGAACTGAGAAAATTACTTTTTTGATTTCGAAATTCAAATAGCTAAAAATGTCGAGCGTTAAAAGTTGCGGAATGTTGGCTTGAGCTCGCTTGCCATTGCCGGCATTATTTGCAGAGTTTTGCTCCACTTCATATGGACACAATCCAATTCATTTATTTTGTTTCGAGACTTGGTGGACGGACTCGGATTTTTGTGTGATAGTATTCATACTTTTGAGAGGATTTAAACCAACTTTTATAATACGCATGGCAAAAGTGCGGAATATTCTGCTTGTGTCTCGAGCGCTTTATATAAAAAAGGTAAGAAGTAGAAGAAGTAGGTTAGGTAACTTTCTATTAGCCCGGACCGTTATGGAGCTCTAATAGACCCAAGTTTCTTTTCTATTATAAAGAAATCAATCATGTCAATGTCACTAGTTTCCGCCACTCGACGTCTAAAGCGCCTATTTTGCGTGTGGGTGGGAATGCAGTGTCATTCGAGCTAACCCAACTCCTCCAGGAAACCCAGCAGGCCCTTTACGTTACCGGTTATCCCTGGAAGGTCCTCCGCTTGACCGAGGTGTTTAGCCCTGTAGTCCGCTACTCCCGTGCACTCCATGAGGACGTGAGCAGCCGTTTCTTCTGCCTCCAAGCAGGCTCTGCAAAGGGATCTGTCAGTAACACCTAAGACATATAGATGTTTGTTAAAAGAACCATGACCAGTTAATACTGCAGTCACCAATCTCAAGCGTGGTTTGTTTAGCCGAAGCAGGGTCCTAGTGACCCTGGCACTGAGGGACAGCAAGACCAGCTTGGCCTGTCTACACTCTGCATGATTCGTCCAAAGAATGGCATGTTCGTTCCTACTTGATTCTCTAAGTAGCATACGTACCATCCTGAAGAGAAGAGGGATGATAGGCTCGGGTCCATATGCTGTTAAGCTAGAACCTCTACGAGCCAACTCTCCGCTGCATCGTTACCTCTGGACCCGTTATGTTCTTTTATCTATTGAAGGGTTACGCGGTTGTGTTGACATACCTCCATTAGTCGTTTGTGACACTCGTAGATTTTATGGTGTTGCTTTTTAGGGCTTGGAAGGCGGCCATACTGTCTGAGAGGATTCGAATGGAGGAGCTTCTTACCTTTTTCGATGCGATAGCATTAGCGGCCGTGATGATGCCGTGATATTTGGTACACATGTGGCATACCTACTTAGTACAATGTAATTGTGTGATACTAACTAAATACGACCGTAAACTGAAATCCATTCCACCAACGAGGGATAAAAATTCAAGTCCGCGCCCACTATATTACCACTCTGGTATAAATAGTGATTAGGTCCGTCAAAAAAAAAAAAAAAGAGGGATAAAATTTCAAATATCAAAACAGACTCTTCACTTAGTACCTAATACATCTTCTAAATCTGGATGAAAATTTGTGGTATTTGGAAACCTTCGTGGTGTACAAAAGCTGTAAGTTCAAAAGCTACCAAAACTGGTACTCTAGCTCGTTCTGGCCGGTGACAATCGTTATCTATTTGCAGGAAGCTTATGAAATTTTAGTTTAAGATAGAATAAAGATTGCGTAACTAATGTGGTCTATTAGTAAGTGGATAGGAGAGTAATGAACGTTGTATAAGAAAATATTTTATACGCAAAAAACAAAAAGAAAAAGCTAAGAAGATTGTCAAATCAAAATATATAATATTTATACTGAATACATCCCTAATGTGCAGTTCAGTGTTTTGTTTTGATCTGTATGCGACTGTTTAAAAAAATGGCTGTTTCTCGACGTTTGCGAAGGCAATTTTAGCCAATCTGAGTTCTCTACATCGCTGAACTTTTACTGGCGGCGCTTCAGTTATGTTTTTGTGCACTAAGTTAGGATACATGTAATAAACAACACTTTGCAACTTACATTATTGTATTTGTTATTTATCGTTTTTACGGGTTTCAGAGACAGACAGACATTATCTATTATTGTCCTTTGAACAAAGCATAATTTGGTCTTTTTATGTATTTATACGTTCCATAAATCAAATCAAATCAAAAATATTTTATTCGAATTAAGATTTTTACAAATCATTTTTCGACGTCAAAGCTATCATGGATCGTTCACTACCAGTTTATACGCCCTCTGTGGAGAAGAACTTTAATACTTAATGCATCCAAATATAATAATTATTAAGTCACATCAAATTCATATCGTATAGTTAAAAGATCTTAATGGCGCTGACAGAGACTGCTTCAAATTCACACTCTTGTTTCAATTACTCATCCTTCACTACCTCTTAGAACGTCACTCCAACATCTCCCTAACGTCGTGGAACGTGTAATGACAATATAATTAATGAAACATAGTAATGACAGTGCGTCATTACACGGTGATCATTCCCACATGTTATCTACACTACACTTGACAAATTAGAGTTCTATTGTGATTAGATTGATGGTCTTGATGATATAATGTCTTAGCGGTGGAGTGATGACAGCGTGAAATAGATTACAGGAGTTTAATGATGTTTATATCGTGTTAAAATTAGTTACCGTCAAATAAGGTGAGCTTAAGATTGATACAATACGACTATTTGTGTACATTCCATATAATTGGATTCCATAATATTATTATATATAAAAGAAGCGTGAATACACAGATCAATTTTTCTTATATAAAGTTATTCACAATCTAGTAGATACCATGTACTTGGTAGATAAAATGAAATATAAATGTTCAAAGGTCGGTCTTAGAAATAAGAATGTAACTTTTGCAATTGATTTTTTCCGTACAAACTATGCCAGAAACAGATTTGTCATTAGAGCCACAAATACTTATTAACAATAAAGTTGATATTTTCCAAAATAATTCAAAACCTTATTAAAATGTTCATTCTAATGATTCTGCATCAATTTAATGTTATCTATCTAATAAATGTTATTAAGCCTTGACTATTGTTAAGTGGAAACTTTGTTGGCTTATGCATTTTACTGCATATCTTAGGCTGTTTGTTTCCCTAAAATAAATAAATACACTTACGTACGTTATTTTACAAGTAGATGTATCTGCATAGTGTGAACTGAAACATTAATAAGAATAATACAGTGTTTAATAATTTTATCTAATATGATACGTACCAAAATAAAATTCAAGTAACCTTTATAAACAGTTTTCAAATCCAAGCTTTAAAATGTGCACACAGAAGTAAACAGCACTTGTCTAGACAAATCCAATGAGACCAAACACGATGGAATGATTTGTGTACTTGAGATTTTTTTATGTCCACCTTCTGGCTTTATTTATCAGACCAGCTCCAAGGTACTACCACCGAAGTTAGGAAGGTGCCAAAATGCAGCTTTAATCGAATGTTATTAAAAATGGAAATACGTTTTTGAGATGAGGTAAAATTTCCAACCGTTATCTTACGTGGGCGAGAGTGATCAATAAAATTATTGCCATTGACTCCAGCATGTTGCGGACGAAATAGACGCCAAAGGATTGGTTTCTAGGGCAAAATATTTTGGAGATTTAGAAAAGAGTATCTAGCTATGCTAGTGCATCGCAGGCGGGGGGCTGCTCACAGATTAGCAGTCGGTGAGGTGGTCCTGCTGGAGACGGGCCCAAAACGGGTTACTTGGCCTTTGGCAAAAGTTTTAAAGCTTATCCCAGGCGTCGATGGATGGCCGCGTGTAGCTCAAGTGCTATGTAGAGGCGTAATATACACGCGGCCTATTCAGCGGTTGTATCCGAAGTTCTGTTTTCCATTATTTTTGTGGCGGAGGATGTGCGAACCTCTTTTTTACGTTTTATATTTTTTATCTGGTTTTGTGATCGATGTCAAGTTAAAACAAATTGCTATTAAATGTGTAAATTTTGAACATAAAGTACAGAAAGACATACAGATATGAACTAAGTTGAGTATGAATTAAGTTGTTATAAAAGGTTGTAAAAAGAACGAGTTGGATCACGTCTTAATCTAGTTCGTCAGTTACTAACGGATAGTTTATTCGCTCTATCGAATTATTAAACTTCTTACCGAGAAAGTGCTCGGAAAAGAATTCCTTTGTAAATTTTTTGCCTGAAAATGGGTTACGATTTTTATTTTATCAGTATTGAAGATAAAATCATAGTTATACGAGTATTTAGCATTCATGTTGAATCTCTTCAAAGATGTGGCAAACTGCTATATAACGGAAAACTGATCGTGACATACCCAAATGAAAATTTTACGTTTTATCAATAAATCTATATCTATACTTCTATACTAATATTAAAGGAAACCTTTGTATATTTTTTATTTTTGTATGTTTGTTACGAATAAACTCAAAAATTACTGAACCGATTTAAAAAATTCTTTCACCATTTTAATGCTACATTATAGGAACAGGAACAGGTGGCGGAACATCGTTAGCAAGAAGCTGATCCAACGGGGACCTCACGACCCTCAGTAATGAGGAAGGCGACGCGAGGAGGAGGATCCCTGAGTAACAGGCTATATTTATTAGGTACTAGAAAAAATTAGGGATCCTTCAGTAACGTGAACCAAGGTGTAAAAAAATTTGCTTAAAAATTTCTCTAAAGAAACTATTGATGATAGAACAAAAAATGTCCTACAACATTAGAGGACATATCAATATCTACAAAAAACTTCGCGATCCATTTCCTACCTGGCTTATTATTTTTAAATGGCGTCTCTCTTTTGTCGTCGTCCAATATCTTCTTGACAGTTTCAATCAAAACTCGTCTTTTTAGAGGTATACCCTTCTTAGCATTTGCTATTATATACTTTTCAATAAGGGCCTCTTCTTTTACAGTGAAATACGTATCACGACTCATTTTTCTTTTTTCATGAACTCTTCCCTTTAACTTATTAATTAACGTACTATGTGGTACGCCGAAATGACGGGCAGATTCTCTTATTTTGTATCTGCCCTCACGCACTGCAGCGATGGCGTTTTGCATTGCTGAGTCAGGATATCGCAAAATTTTTGATACCACATATTTCTTCTTACCTACAGAAAAGAAAAAAAAAGCCATTAAAAAGATACTACCATTGATCACTACTGTTAGGTGTAAATACATTTGTACAGCGATCAATTGTTATATTTTATCAGTCACCGGTCAGCCTTTGGAAATGCAAATCATGCAAGTTTAAGATTTTCAGAAACAGTTATTACACCACAAATCAACACAACGCCACCAAAAAAATGAATCAGAGAGGTATTTGAAAAAAAATCCATTAGTTGACTGACCACTCTGGTCAAGTATTAGCAATATTGGATATTTAGTGATCCAAAAGATAACCACCATAATAAAACTAAACATTCCCACAAAAAGTCATAAATATTATTTAAAATGCATAGCAACAATATCCAACAATAACCTCAGCACATAATTCAATCGAAAATTTCGAAAACGTGATAGATGAACACGGATAATCAGAGCGGTATGAAAATAAAAGTGTTCGTAAAAATGTGATTACTAACGCGGCGCCATCTTCGCAGCAGAAAAGTCATTTTCTTTAAACCAATAGGAAGCGACTTCCGCATGTCAGTTGACGAACGATACTTTGCCAGGATAAAAAAAATAAAAACTACTAAAAAGCGTTGCCTGTATCAATTAAAATATACTTTTTTGCGGTTTGGTCAGCTTTTGGCGACTGGTCAGCTGGTGGGACATACACCCTATAGTGTTTGTTTTCTATGATATTTATCGTACAGTACCAAATGCCAATGGAGCAAGTAAATGCCTTGCCTTAACTTTCTTAGAAGAGCATCGAGAACTCGCGTTAGGTCGTGTAAGCACGGGGAAGACACAAAAACACTATGGGATGAATTGACCGGTTGAATAGTATGAAACTGATGATTTAGAGAAACTGTCAAATTAGCCTAGAAGTCGAGAGAAAGAAATTTATCTCAGTGATAAGCCTTTTGAAACATACAGAAGTATATAAGTTCAATACTTCTGTAAGAAAAATAAACTCTATGGATTATATTCTTGGTACAGTGCCAATGGAACAAGTAAATGCCTTACTAACTTTCTTAGAAGAACATCGAGGACTGCCATTATGTCGTGTAGGTTCCCAAGCGGCACGGGAAGTCACAAGAACACTATGGGATGAACTGACCAGTTGATGAATTGTAAGCAAGCAAAAAGAGGCACAAATGTTCTGATTCAATTAATTTAACAGTACGAGTATCTACACTACGACTTGTTATAAGTAACCTACATTCTGTGGGAAACTAAACGCATAATCTATCGACCTCAAAAAGCAGAGAATAAAAATAAACAATCTCAAAGAGGATTGGTACTTATACCAAGATTAACCCATAGCGATCCCTATGAAGTTTCTTCGGTCGTTGAAACTTAATACCAGCAAGGGAGGACGAAAACTACTAAAATTGTATTTTCTGACTGTGTACGTGTGTGTGTGTGTGTTTTAAAATAAGAAAATTCGTTTTGTGATAACTGCCAGCAATTTTGAATAAAAAGAATATGCACAAAAAAGCATAGACAAAAAAATCAAACGTCGATACTTTGTCAAATACTGCTACGCATCGCCTTTTAACAAAGCTGATAAACTATGAAAAGGAAAGGAAAATGTAAAGGAACATGTTTCCGCCGGAAGTAGGCAGCAACTTCAAAGTTCGACAAAAAGGCAATTCGAATTTATCTCCAATATCTTTCGTTGGAACTCTTTGAAGGCGAAGTTTCTACCAAACGTAATACACATAAAGTCAATTACGAACTGCAAACTTCGAGACAATTTATAAAACAATCTGAATGGAAGAGAAACTCTGAATCTTAGTCGTGAACGTTGGATGTTATTTTACAAAGTAATTAACCCAGTTAGGGCCGTTCGCATGTCATCACATTTCTAGGAATTTTCAAAGTTAGTTTTTGCTTTGTTCTCACATGCATTGTGTCATAGCAGGAACTAATATTATACTTAATGCGTTATTTATAAGAATATTAAGAATATTATTGATTTTAGTTCGTTTCGATTTTTGACTGGCTAGATTTAAACGTTTTTCACGAATTTTGTTCGTATAATTTTAAATTTGAGAATTTCTTTACGTTTGCTATTTTGGTAGAGACCACGTCGAGTAAAATATAAAAGAAATGAAAATACCCACATCATATTTTTATAGTGTTATCTTTGACCGCTAGCACAAGTTTGAAAATTCTGAAAATGTTTTCGGATCCCCCTATAACACAAAATATAAGCAGATATACCTATGCTTCGGCTGAGTTTTTCCAATTACAATTTGTTAATGGCTCATATATTTAGTCATGCAAAATGCTTAATACAGCGCGCGCCGTTTCTCATACTCAATTTATTGTTTCAATTTTCTAGCAAGCGTTAATTTGTGCGCCAGTAACACTCATTAAAAATTCATGAACACAACGTGTGCACACAATTTAAAAATATGCAATGGATCTGTATACTCAAATGTGAATGAAAACAAAGCTACAAATAGTAATATTTTTTAGGTACGAAAACATGGCGCACTTTGAGCAATACACTATTTATTTTATAAATAATGACATAAGGTTGGAGTACCTCCACGTGGTGAAGGCGGTAACAGTTTAACTGGTTAAAACTCCCAACCATTTATATAATGAATGACCATTGACCATGCCTTCGGGCTTATGTTAATGTGGAAGTATTTCGTAGTGTCGTTGTGTGTCGTTAAGCATCCGGTAACGCAGGGGAGCAACCGCAGCTTTACAAGGTGTATTATAAATTTGGTCTTATAAAGTGTCACTCTATACCTATATAATACAATTTAGAGATTGGCAGGCGACTTAAGAATAGGGGATGTGACCCCCGCTCCAGGTCCTTCCTGGTGCAAAGGCTATCCATCGCTATTCAACGCGGGAATGCCGCCAGCGTAATGGGTACCTTTGCGCCGGGAATGTCTAGGGGCGGACTGTTCGAATAATTGTAGTTTAAGTTAGTTTTAGTTTTGTAAATACTTAATTTAATTTGTTATTTTTTGTAAATTGTTATTACTTCAATAAAAATTAACTATATTTAGTAATTTGGTTCATAAAATAAAAATGTATTTTTTGTTGTATTGTTTTAATTCTAAAATCACTGAGACTGATCTCGTTTCGTTTTATTACTTATAAGAGCAATTGTGTAAATAATTTGGTTGATTACTCGTATTAGGTATTCGTTAGGTTAGTTATATCTTATGTCTAAAATACTTTGTAATTTGATTGTTAATTAGATTTTATAATAATATATAAAATCAGTGTCATTTCTGTTGTATTTTTTTTTTCATTTTAAATTACTGAGCCTAATCTAGTTTCATTTTTAAAAATAGGCTTTTGTTTATATTACTTACAATAGGAATTGTGTAAACAATTTGGTTGATTTATAAAGTATTCGTTATAGGTTAAGGGTATATATCTCTAAATACTTTGATAATAGTTTAATTGTTTATTATATTTTATAAATAAAAAAAGAACAGTAAATATATAGAATAAAGATTACACATCTTCATATGAAACTATTGTTTATCGACTTTATTTTATTTCACACAATTTTTTTTATTTTTTTTTATTATTTATTGTACACAATAAAGTTAACAGAAAATGATCACATAGAAAAACGACACAACAGGCACTGCTTATTTCAAACGAAATGTCTTACAGCAGACCTTGGAAGTGAGAATTTAGAAAAGAAGCGGATAGTAACGTGCACAACAGTTTCAATTAATAATACTCGTATATACGAGGGCTGATTGATAAGTTTCCGAAACGACAAAGAAAAACTTTAAAAATCTATTTAAAATAAATTTATTTCTCAACGTAGTTTCCTTCTACCTCGATGCATTTAGTCCAGCGCTTCTCCAATGCCGTTACACCAGTTTGATAAAATGTTTTCTCCAACCCCTCAAAATACTCGTCCACGGCAACAATGACTTCTTCATTTGATGAAAATCTCTGGCCACCTAACCATTTCTTCAGGTTTGGGAATAAGTGGAAGTCACACGGGGCCAGATCCGGGGAATAGGGTGGATGCGGTAGCAATTCGAACCGCAATTCATGGAGTTTGGCGACTGCAACCATTGACGTGTGTGCAGGTGCGTTGTCATGGTGGAACAAAACTTTTTTCTTGGCCAAATGTGGTCTGGATTTCTTCACTTAATTTTTGCAGCAAGCTTGCGTAGTACTCTCCATTTATTGTTTTTCCTTTTTGCAGATAATCCACTAAAATAATCCCTCGAGCATCCCAAAAAACAGTCGCCATCACTTTGCCGGCCGACAAAACCGTTTTTGCTTTCTTCGGCGCAGGTCTTCCGCTCTCAGTCCACTGCTTAGATTGTTCTTTTGTCTCGGGAGTATAATGATGTATCCAGATTTCATCGACTGTTACATAACGCCGCGAAAACTCGTTAGGATCTCGGTTAAACAGCGCCAAACACTCCGATGAATCGTCCACTCGACGTTGCTTTTGGTCAACAGTGAGCAAACGCGGCACCCATCGCGCGCAAAGCTTTTTCATTCCCAAATGTTGGTGCAAAATATTAAAAACGCGTTCAGATGAAATGCTCACCATCTCTGCTATCTCTCGCAACTTCAAGCGCCGATCGTTCAATACAATTTTGTGAATTTTTTTGATCATGTCCGGATTCGTGACTTCATGTGGACGGCCAGACCTGTGGGCGTCTTCGCAGCTCTGTCTTCCACGTTTAAAATCAGTTACCCAGGTGTGAATTGTACTCAATGCAGGAGCAGAATTACCTTAAACACTGTCTAGCTTGGTTTTAATCTGGGTTGCTGTTTTCTGTTTTAAAACGTAAAACTTTATCACCGCACGAATTTCGTTTCTTTCCATTGTTAAGAAAATTTACGACAGAGAAAGTTCTACGTCCTATCAAACAAATTCCACCAGTTCGATTAAATTCAAATTTGGCGTTCTATTTTCAAAAAGATATAATGTAATTTTTTTTTTGCGTATCATTTTTTTAAGTTCGTCGTTTCGGCCAGTTATCAATCAGCCCAGGTACCTACACATACATACATGATAAACCTACCTACATAAAATAAAACCTAAAAAAGTATAATAAATATAATATAGACTAATAAATACATAACTAAATTATAATACATACAAATATAAACAATTACACAAATATAAACAATTACATATATAAATACAACAACCTAACACGGATTATTCGCACAGAGAAAGATAATGTTCCTTCACTCGTCTTTTAAACACGGATAATGAGGGACTCTCACGAATAGTGTGCGGCAGCGAGTTCCACAGTCTAACTGCGTGAACCGTAAAAGAGTTGGAGTAGAAACCAGAATGGTGCAAAGGAATGTCAAGCAACTTGCGCACAAGGGGACGGCATGGTTTGTCCTGGGAGTGCATGACAGAGAACCGGGTTTTTAAATAAGTGGGAGACGACGGGCTATAAAGGATGTTGAAAAGGATAGACAAGATATGAGTATTTCTGCGAAGGCGAATAGGGAGCCACTTGAGTTGAGAACGAAAGCTGGAGACGTGGTCGTACTTGCGTAGACCGAAGATGAAACGAATGCATAAATTTTGAAGACGCTCAAGTTTGTTTAACAGCTCCTCGGTGACGTCCAAGAAGCAGGAGTCAGCATAATCAAGAATTGGCAAGAGTAGGGATTGTGCCAGAGAGATCTTGGTTTTCAGGGTTAAGAAATTTTGGAGACGCTTAAGTGAACGAAAAGAGTAATGAGATGAGATAAGAGTAATGTACTCTTTTACTAACCACATTGACATGACGATTCCAGGAAAGTGTGCTGTCCATAACTATACCTAAGTTCTTTGCCGAATTGACAAAGGCGATAGGGATATTATTGTAGATGACAGGAGGTAAAGTAGATAAATCCAACTGTCTGTACATGTAAGGACTACCAATAAGCAACGCCTGAGACTTTTTAGGATTAACCAACAGACCAAAAGATGTTTGTTATCTAAGTCGATAAATAATAGTTTCATATGAGGGTGTACTTTGCACAAAATGCAAGGGTGTACTTTAGATGAAGCTGTAATGTAATCGAATTAGGAAAGGCCGCCAAGGGACATGTCTATGTGGCCCTCAGCGGAGTCAGAACTTTAGATGGTTTATTTATTTGTTCCATAGATCATACCAAATTTCTAGGAATCCTCATGATCCTCGATCTCTTGAGGAACTAGAAAGATGTAATATGATCATGTATACTTATTCATCTTTTCCCTTGAAAATAATACCCCAAAGTAAGTAACATCTTGTATGTCCGGAAGAACATAATGCTATTTCCTAAGAATTCTGATATACATAATATAAATACTAGAAATAAAAATTAAATAGCGCACCCAAAGCTTAGACTATGTAAGGTTAATAATTCATTCATGGGGAACTGTATTCGCTTCTATAATAAAATACTAGATGATATTGTAAATCTGTCCGATAGCCAATTTAAAGCTAAAATTAAAACTATTTTATGTTCTAAGGCCTATTATACGATAAATGATTACTTAGATGATAAAAACGTCTGGTCAACTGTTGTTCCAAATCAGCGGAGTAGATTGTAATTATGACTCATGTATGATTCTTTATATGTTTAAAAGAAAAGTACAAAAGATACAATTCCTGTGGAGTTTCTTCTGGCCGTTCTTCTTCACAGAGGGCGTACACTGGTAGTGAACGTGCCATCCATGTTAGCTTTGACGTCGAAAAATGATTTGTAAAAATCTTAATTCGAATAAATTTTTTTTGACGTGGCCGTTCTTCTCCACAGAGGGCGTACACTGGTAGTGAACGTGCCATCCATGTTAGCTTTGACGTCGAAAAATGATTTGTAAAAATCTTAATTCGAATAAATTTTTTTTGACGTTTTTGACTTTTGAGTCAAATAAAAAATAAGTTTAAAAACTAAAACCCGACTACGGAAAAAACGAGCTCTAAAAGGCATAAAACAAGACAATATCTTCAAGCGACCACGGGATATTTGAATCTTCTTTCGTGTCGGCAAGAACACGGGCTAAATCTTACTTACCCAGAAAGCGGCTACCGTGGTAGCCCTCTGGTTACAAACAAGTAAGTCCTCACGCGAGCAGGTGGTCGGGCACGCGGGACAGTTAGTGAGGTGTACCATGGTTTGCAAGGGTTCTCCACATTCACAGCTGGCGTCTACGCTACTTGAATAATCTTCAACAACGGAACAAATGGGTAAAGACATCCCCTAATCTCCAGCTTGGAGCATTAGTGCCCATTAAAGATGATCAACCGCCACTGAAATGGCACATCGGGCGAGTGGTGGTCACTCACCCAGGGAAGGACGGTGTCGTTCGTCCGTGCAGACAGCAAGTGGACGTCTCCAGCGGCCTCTATCTCAGTTATGCCTTTTGCCAGTTGAACCCTGAGGGTTGAAGGGGGCCGGCATGTTGGAAACTCCTTTTAATATGAAGATTTTATACAAGTTTACTTTTTTAAAAGTCTTATACTCTTTGTTTTCATGTCATTACTTCTACCATCTCGTTCGTGTTAACACATTTCTTTTTAGAAAACCAGTTTTTTTTATTAATTCGACGAGACATTGATTGATTTGTTTTTTTTTTATTTGACCACGGCTATCCTCTGAACATCACTAATACCTATGCGTTAGATTGAAACATATACAGCATGACTTTTTAATCCCTAGCAAAAATTAAATATGATGTTCAAACCATCATAAGCAACAACTTTTCCCAAGGAACATTTATTTGAAGCTACTTTTTTATTTTAGTAAAACGGAATTTTGTAATGATAAAGTATCGTATCATATAATTTAGTATACAGTTGTACTGAATACTACCATGTTAGTAACGTTTGATATACATCTGCGTACATTACAAAACGCATTGTTTTGGTAACGTTCAACTAGTAGAATCAGGCGACAAAGGGGGGCGGCATCGTACGGGGGGCGGTCGCTGCGCGCCGCGGTCGCCGCCAGTGTTGCCAATTTAGGATTATTTGTGCTAAATTAAGCATAATTTTCTTTCTGTTTAGCAAAATAATATAAAGCATATTTTTTGTCATAAGTATTAAACAATAAATGAAATGAAGTAACCATGAAATTAAGTAAACTATAAGTTTTGAGGGTGCGAAACTTTACAATAATTTGCCGTCATACATTAAAAATATAAATTCAATTAATATTTTTAAATCCCAATTACATAAACATGTAATGCACAGTAACTTACTTGACTAAAAGTAACATCCTGTATTCCAAATTCCAATACTCTTTCTGCCATCAAACTGACCAGTTTGGCTGGACACATGTTTAAAGGCTTGTCGGCAGCACTTTTGTGTATGTTTTCTCTGGTTTGTTTTGACTGTTTACTTCTTGTAATTACCCTCTGTTCTACCTTATCAAACGGATATTGTATCTACTATAATTAAGACTTGTAGTTCTCATGTTATGTAATCTTTAATGAGAATAAAGTTCTATAAACCGAACTATGAAACATAATTCGTGTTAGCTTAGTTGGCAACACTGGATGGACGCCAGCCGCGTTTTCATCGTTCTTTCGGCAGTCGGCTCCGCCAATGTCTGCCATTGTTTTTTGCGCAAGAGTAGTTTATTCATAGCAATTTGGTTTATTTCATCACAAAAATACTGTCAGACTCACCTGCTACGTTAAGAAGAGCCCTGACGACGACCGACACAAATGGATGAAGAAGTAAGACGTCTACTTAAGTCTACTGGTTCAAATACACCCCACGTGTTTCTAGTAAACATTCGTCGCCGTTCGACCGCCCTTTCAGCAACAGCGCATCTGCTCGGGTGTTTCAGCCGCTCTCAAGCTGACTTGCATCTCGGCTTGCTCAGTGCGGCGTGCTTCCGATTGTTCCGGCGTCTCAGCAGCTCGTTGGGACCGCAAGTATTCAACATGCTGCTGACGTCTAACTTCCGCCTGCTCCGGCGTTTTGGTCGATCTCAAGCTGGCTTGCATCTCGGCTTGCTCAGTGCGGGGCGTGCTTCCGATTGTTCCGGCGTCTCAGCAGCTCGTTGGGACCGCAAGTATTCAACATGCTGCTGACGTCTAACTTCCGCCTGCTTCGGCGTTTCGGTCGATCTCAAGCTGGCTTGCATCTCGGCTTGCTTAGTGCGGCGTGCTTCCGATTGTTCCGGCGTCTCAGCAGCTCGTTGGGACTGCAAGTATTCAACATGCTGCTGACGTTTAATTTCCGCCTGCTCCTGCGTTTCGGTCAATCTCAAGCTGGCTTGCATCTCGGCTTGCTCAATGCGGCGTGCTTCCGATTGTTCCGGCGTCTCAGCTCGTTGGGAACGCAAGTATTCAACATGCTGCTGACATCTAACTTCCGCCTGCTCCAGCGTTTCGGCCGCTCTCAACGCCGCTTGACGCTCAGCTTGTTCAATCCTACTTTGTTCCGCTTGAGGAGAAGTCTTCGAAGTTCTCGCTACTCTCATAGCTCGAGCTTTTTGAGAACTACGCGTTAAATGTGATTTGCGTTTACCTGGAATCTGTTTAATATTTTCAATAGTCCGTAATTCACAATCTAAATCGAAAAGCTAATGAGGGTCCAATAAACAATAAGCATTCGTCGTTGTTATTATGAAAATAATCGTGCAGAACTACTTTACTCAAAACCAATTTATATCGACACTTCTTGGACGGAATACAAACTTGTGACACGTGATGATGTGACACCAATGCCACATTGATGACATTGTCATGTTTACTTCGCAACGCCATTAAAAGCAACTTATACATTTTTATTTTGAAAATACTCGATAATCCGAATTTTCCGCTCTCTTTAATTTGTTGTGCATTTCGTTCGAGTCTACCGTAGACCGGTACAAAATTATTTATTGATAATTCTATACAAGGTGGCGCCATCGTTGTAAGCAAATTAGATTTTTTTTCCGGTTCCTGTAAGAATGAGATGTTTTTTCGGGATAAAAACTATCCTGTGTCCTATTCCAGGGCCTAACCTAAACGTGTGTCAAGTTTCATCTCGATCCGTCCAGTGGTTCAAGCGTGATTCGGCAACAAACATCCATACATCCAAATATCCAAACATCCAAACTTTCGCATTTATAATATTAGTAGGATATTATTTATTATTATGAGACCCACTCTTTGCATGTGGTAGGATTGCCAGACAAAAATCAAATAACTAAAATAAATACTAAATGGGATGAACTTATTTTTAGATCCGGGTGCACTATATTCGTTGAGTTTATTCTTTCAAAATAATTCATCAGGAGATTTTGTAATTCATCGGGAGTTTGTACATTAAAAGTTGGAGGATCCCGACCATCTGGCAACCATGAGTGCAGCTAAGTTGGGGCCGCAGTATTCAGCCCACTTCCCGCATGATTTACTGCTGCTGTGGCCCGCAGCTCCCTCAAATATTAAATAGAACGAGCCTTAGTTGCGAGGAATCAATTTTGTCTACAAACATTTTTTGCATTGGTATCGTGTGGCTGCAAATTTTCAGTATTTGCAATAGTGCCATTTTTGATAAAAGTGTTGAGATTGCATCGCAGTGGATTAATGTGGCATGTTTGTTCTACTTACAATTAGTGCGTGCTTTTTTGATAGCTTGTGTGCAGGGTGGAGCGGAATCAAAAAACTGTCGTCTATTCTTTATTCAAAAATAATGATGCAAAATAACTAATAGCGAAAGTTTGGATGTTTGTTGCCGAATCACGCTTGAACCACTGGACGGATCAGGATGAAACTTGGCACACATATAGGTTAAGTTCTGGAATAGGACATATGCTACTTTTTACCGCGGTAAAACACTTCATTCGCACAGGAAAACTAATTTAACGCGGGTGAAACCGCGGGCGACAAGCTAGTGATATATAAACCATACAAGCATAATATACACATTATTTCTACGCATGTCATGGTCAGAAACTATAAAATAAACTTTAACAATTCAAATTTGTCCCTGTTATGGTGTTATAATTCCTATAATTTCTTGAAGTTTGCTTTTCTGTTTACCTTTATTTTTGCCTTGATTTTTGACCTTCCTGAACTCTTCTAGTGTTCATGATGTAGTTTTTTTCTTGTCGTTAGGACATTAGGTGTAGCAGGGTCTGACGTCGGTCCTTCTTCAAAAGCCAGAACCACCAGGACTTTGACCAGAACTGTAAGATTAACCCATCCCGTTGAATCAAATAATTCATATACCTATTCTAAAACAAAGAAAAGAAATAACAATATTAAAGAAGATATACCTACAGGATGTCCCAGTGTTGAGTTATACTGAGGGAAAATAATAATGATAGGATGTTTTACCTACTCAAGTTTTACATTTCTTTCCAATTCCGGAATCGAATCTCTCAAATATGAAAAAACAAACATCCTTAACAGTAAACTTTAACAGATTACGTCTGTTGTGATAATCTAATATTTACTGCGAAAAATGTTTTTTTTTATCGATCTTGGAGAAGGCTCGAGCTCGCATTTTCAAACTATATGTCGTCATAGATAACTTTGTGTCTTATACTGCCACACTCTTCTATTAAGTTATGATGATGATACATGGTAGCTGTTTGCACTATGCTTGCGTTTCCTACCTCGTCCAAACCACACTATTAGATCAGTAGGTGCATTACACAAATTGCTAAGTCAATTGTGCTCTGTATGGGCTTGTGATAATTTCCTGTTAGTCCAGAGCCTACCGTTCACGGTGACAATAACACTAATACTGGTGGTTTTCACTGGTTACTCAGTGAGTTCCCGGTGTTAATGACATAGCAGGTTGAAGCACGTGATGATTCGAACCCGAGCGGAACAAACCTTGTTTACATTTTATTTTGTGTTTTTTCTTTGAGATAGACGTTATTTGCGTATGTTTGCGTTTTGTTAGTTTTATTCGTGTGACTTTTTTGGAATTTCTGGTGCATTCAATTGTCTCAGTAAATATTTTTGGTGGCGCCACTTCGGAGCGAGTAGTACAATTATAACTAGTTCCGCTATTGCCCTAAAGATGGCGCCTCACACGAAATCGTGTTCTAAATGTGCGGCCAAACGCAAAAGAAATGAATGGATTCAATGTTGTTTTTGTAAAAAAATTCTGTGTATCGACGAGATGTGCTCTAATGTGACTTACAAACGTTATATGCTTATGGACATACCTAAAAGAGCAGCATGGAAATGCGGGGAATGTTTAAGAAAATCGAGCACTCCCTTGAATACCAGGAAAAATAGTGAAAGCCACAAAGTCAAAACTTTACATGGCTCGGCTCCGAATTCTAGCACCGTGATGAAGTCTGCCGCCAGAATATCTGCAAATACTCCAACTAATACGACGAGAACTACAGTGGTAACTTCAGAGCCTTGTACTTCAGCTACTAGCCATAACTCTAAAAGTAGCGAGTGTAATAAACTCAGCGAATCGTTGCACTCTCTTGAGTTGTCAATAATTGATAATGTCACGCATCGTAAGCGGAAAGCCGAGGTAGTGAATATTGAAACTAGAAATTCATTCGAATCGTTACCTACTTCAGAATCTGAATTTGAAGAAGAAATTATCAAAGAGACGCCTTGCTTGGAAAGAAGTTGTCCGGAGTTGAGTAACATACGTGTGACCAATGAACTAGACCGAATGAGAGAAAGAATAACTCAATTGGAGAATCAACTAGCATCTGCGGAACAATGTGTAGAGGACCTATTGTCGGAAAATTATAAACTTAAAGAAGAGCTCGCTCTACACAAAACAAAATTTGAATCTGTAAAAAATCTATGTCTCAATCCTCCCCAAACTAAGAAGAAAAATAAAAAAAGAGTTAATAAGACGATGCCTCTCATATTACATAACAACTCGTTATCAGAAACTTCTCACTCTCAATCTGGATTATCTAATAATATAATAAGCGCAGAAAATCAAGGCAGGAATACGTCAGAGAAACTTGAAGAATATCAACAGTCAACAGAGTTAAAAAGTGAGAATGTAACTAGAAAACACAGCGTTCTATTACTGGCAGATGAGACTGGAAGAGGAATGCGTAATGCCTTGGAGCGTTTTTTGGGTCCAGAATACGAAATACGCGCAGTATTGAAACCGCAGGCGAGTCTAGGACAAGTGGTGGAAGGTTGTAATAACATATGTAATAATTATACTAAATCAGACTATGTAATCATTTCCGCCGGCGCCCATGATAATAATATAATTAAATTTCAGTCAGCATTGTTTTACTGTTTAAATGTCTTAAAAAACACAAATGTATTATTTAGTAAAATTAGTCAAAATATAAATTATAATGTACAAAAGTTAAATAAAATGATAACTGTAATAAGTAGCAACTTAGAAAATTTTACCGTGTCAGACATTCAGCTATTTAATAACTATAAAATAGATAAATTAAACACAACTAGATTGTTTGTTATGGACATTATGAAAATCCAATTTAATTGTAAAAAAGCAATGGCCTGTCAGAAGCAAGAAAATAACATTAACAAGTTTTTTCGAGAAAAAAGGCAATAATGTAAAAAAAAAACTTTCAAAACTTAATATATATTATCAAAACGTAAGGGGTCTGCGTACTAAATTACCTGTGTTCAGTAGTAATATTTTAATTTCGTCAGCCGATATGTGGGCTATAACTGAGAGCGGGTTAAATGAGTCGGTACATGACGGCGAATTAGTACCTACCGGATACAGCGTGTTGAGGTGTGATCGTGCCGACGGCCGCAAACTCGGTGGTGCGATGCTGATAGCAGCGCCCACTCTACGATTACAACCCTTGACACTTCCGGTGGGCTTTGACCTTGATAAACTTGCATTTGAATTTGTTTGTGCCGATGTCATTAAAAATAATAAACGTTTATTCACATGTTGCGTGGCCTACATTCCCCCGGATAGCAATGATTGTGATCGTATGCAACTTTTTAATTTAGTAGAACAATGTAGTAATAAGTTTAAAGAATTATTGTTTTTAGGTGATCCTAATATGTACTCTGCTACACTGGATGTTCAATGCTACTATGAATGTTTTCTAACAATTTGTGAATTTTGCCAATGTAACGAGATAGTTAATAAAAACAATCGTGCATTAGATGTAGTTTTAACAAATTTAAGTAATTATGAAATCTGTGTCAACAAAGAAAACGAGCTCTTGGTGCCTATTGACAAGCATCATCCTTCACTAAATATTAGTTGTACAGCTAAACACAGTGTAGCGGAACAACACGCGCGGGAAAATAATATGCACTCAAGGAGTGCTCGTAAAACCCAGCCTCAATTTGTATGGAACTTCAACAAATGTGATCTCACTACACTTTATACCTCGATAGCAACAATAGATTGGAGTAATTTGTATGAAATAAGTGATGTGAATGAGGCCGTCAATACATTTTATGCGACACTAAATAATCTGATTAATAAATGTACCCCTAAAAAGGTAAGTAAACAAAATAATTGTAGGTATACTTACCCTACATGGTATACGGCAGAAATAATACAAGCCATTAAAGACAAAGCGCAGTGGCATGCAGCATACAAAAAAGACGGATTGGAGAACACATACAATATTTATTCGTACTTTAGAACCTCAGTTAAGCGGATGATAAAAGATGCATATAAACAATTTAATGATCGTATTGAAAACCAAATTATTTCTGACCCCAAGAGTTTTTGGTCTTTCGTTAATAACAAGCGTAAAAAAAGGACGAGTAACCATATCACAAAGGATGGGCAACCAGTTGATGCAAAGGACTGTGCACAGGCTTTTGCGGAATATTTTAGGTCAGTGTATGAACCTAGTCCCCCTCGGCTTGAGACACAGGAGGCTATGTTAGCAGCAAAAGATAATGCAAACTACGTGCATATAGCAAGCCTTTCTCGAAAGGAAGTGCTGCAGGCTCTAACACGGCTAAAGCCAAAAAAGTCGTACGGTCCGGATGGGATTCCACCTTTTATTGTCAAGGACTGTGCATCAGTGTTGATTCAGCCTCTGTTATATATTTTTAATCTGTGTCTGAGGTTAGCTACATATCCAAAACAATGGAAGCTTACGCGAGTGACTCCTGTCCCTAAAAGCGGATTGGGTTTCGATATTTCTGGGTTTAGGCCTATAGCGGTTCCATCAACATTTGCAAAGTTGTTCGAATCCGCGTTATACTCAGCCATTGCGTTGCAAGTAAGCACTACGATAACTGATTGTCAACATGGCTTTCGAGCGGGCCGAGGAGTTCATACAAATTTAATGTGCTTCACGCAATATGTTACTGCTGCTCTAGACTCGCGTACTGGAGGTCAAGTAGACGTAGCCTACTTTGACTTCAGAAAAGCTTTTGATGTAGTTAATAATGATATTCTTTTAGTAAAATTGGCAAATTCAGGATTCTCTACACACCTTTTAAACTTTTTTGCAAACTATTTAAGAGATAGAAAACAATATGTAGAGTTTGCTGGACATGTATCGGAGACATATGCAACATTTTCGGGTGTCAGTCAAGGGAGCAACCTAGGCCCATTGGAATTTATCTTAATGGTAAATGACTTGCCTGATGTGTTAGAACATGCCCAATGCCTTCTGTTTGCGGACGACTTAAAGGTATTTCTAGAAATTAGAGAAAAGACTGATTGTGAACGCTTGCAACAGGATATCAATAAAGTTGTTCAATGGAGTAAAAATAATAAATTAGATTTTAATACTGGTAAATGTAATCTAATGTCATATACAAGAGCTCGCAAGCCTTGTGAGTTCCAATATCAAATTGCTGGGGAACACTTAGAGAGAGTCGATTCAGTACGAGATTTAGGCATACAAATGACTTCAGATTTAACGTTTCATCTTCATATTCAAAACTTATGCAAAAGGACTTATAGAAAATTGGGATTTGTTTTACGGCACACAAAAGATTTACAAAATATAACAGCAATAAAAGTTTTATACAATTCTTTAGTTAGAAGTCAATTAGAAACAGGAAGTATAATTTGGAATCCGCATGAGGCAAAATATAACCAAATGTTAGAAAAGATACAAAATAAATTTCTACGATATTTATATCTGAAAATGTATGGAGTTTATCCCTTTTTTCCACTCATGTATCCTCCCTCGTTTGTGTTAGGCATGGTGGGGTATTATAAATTAGAAGTTAGAAGGGGGTTGGCTCTGGCAACATATATTTTTAAAGTTATCACAGGAAAATTAATCAATCCACAGATTTTACAATTGCTTGCATTGTGCATCCCAAACATGAGGCTTAGACTTGGACCTCGAAACCAGCTGTTTGCGTTACCGGTCTGTAGGACAAATATCCTAAAGCATGCCCCGGTTCCCATAGCTCTCCGAATATTAAACGCAGTGTCCTTAGAAATTGATGTTTTTAATTGTTCATTGGCAAAGTTTACTCAAGTTACTTGTAAATATTTAAGTTCCTGAAATAATAACAATTATAATAATTGATGCATATAATGAATTTTTCGGTTTAAACAAAAATTGTTATTGTTTGTGTTGATTTATATTGTGTTGATTTTAATCATAAGAATGTATATTTGTGTTTTTAACTAATTTAGATGTGGCGGTATCGACTTGGGATCTTCCTGTAATGATGCCGTTTTCTTTGTATACTAAGTTTAATAAATAAATAAATAAAGAAATAAATAAAGAAATAAATAAAGATTCAGTGCTTTCCTGTGACATGTTTCTACATTATTGACTAAATTGCTTGACTATTAAGGCGATATTAGACGGTTCATCCAAAGTGATTCATTTTCGATAAAAGGCAGTGAAAGACTTGATGTGTTTAGACGCAAAATGTAATGTGAATAAATGAGTAAGCATTTTTAAAAAAAAATCTTGATCTTATTTTTTCTTGATAATATTACACCATTTCAAAACCATGTCATGGTATTTTAAAATAAAAAGAAACATTAAACAAATGAATAAATGACTGCCGCGGTTGTTTACACACGCTTCATTTATCGTTCATCTCGATGAATAATGAACGATGCCCGATGAAAGCGAACGGACGGATTTAACTTTCACCAAAAAGGCACATTAGTAGTGAAAGATGAAACGTCAAAACTAGACAAGCTAAAGTGAACCGTTTAATATCGGCTTTAAGGTCGGTCATCGAATTAACAAATAATTTGCTAACTCCTTTTGAAATCCGGATGTAAAGAGAATAGACGAGTTTTGTAGAGCGAGGGGCATTCGTCAACAGCTAACTGTGGAGTATACTCCTAAACAAAACGGAGTTGCTGAAAGAGCCAACAGAACCATTGTGGAAAAATCTAGGACCATGCTTGAAGAAGCTGGATTAAGTAAAAGGCTGTGGGCTGAGGCTACTAGTACTGCAGTGTATCTTAAGAATAGATCACCCACAGTAGCTCTTAAAAATAAGACCCCAGAGGAAGCGTGGACTGGACGAAAGGTAGACCTAAGTTTCCTTAGAGTTTTTGGATGCAAAGGTTATCTACACGTGCCAGATTAAAAACGTAAGAAGTGGGACCCAAAGAGTCAAGTACTGGTTTATGTTGGATATTGCGAAGATACAATCCCCAGACAGGTGAACTACACAAATGCAGAGATGTTGTGTTCTTTGAGAATCTCAAGTACGTCTCAAAGAGTGAAGCCGTACAGCAAGCTGTCCCATTGATAGAAGCTCCTAGTGGAGTAATATCAGTAACAGCAGAAGAAGATTTAGGATTCAGTGGACCACAAGAACAAGATGAGAGTGACTCCGGACCTAGAAGGGTACTTTCTTTGTTACCTGAAGAGAATCCTCACGCTGATGAGGAAGTGTGGGAAACATCAGATGAAAGAGAAGCATCTGACATTACTATCTAGTAATGTGCTATTGGAACGGAGATATCTTTTATGAAACAGGATCCGTTCCGTCCGGATCCGAAACTGTTTAGCTTCCTGATTTTGTTTATAAAGCATCTTCGTCGACAACAGACCCAGCTACCATTCGTGACGCTTTGTCTAGAGATGATAAAGATAAGTGGAAGGCTGCTGTTGAGGAGGAGCTAGGATGCTCTTAAGAAAAACAATAAATAAAAATAAATAAATAAAATATGTTTATTTCAGACATTATAAGTCCATACAATTACCTGTTAGTAGAATTTAATTAATTAGTTAGTAACAATTTTACTTAAAGGTAAGTTAGTTTGGTTAGTAAGAAGCTAAAAGACATGTGAATAAATATAACCTATTTAACTAAACCTAAAGCAAGCGCCACCAAGTGCCTTTGTATGTGGCAATCGGGTCTATCAGCGATCGCTTTTAGGATGCCGTTCCGACTATTACGCAGGCGCTGCAGCAATGAAGCCGCTTTCTTACGCATGATGGCGTGAAAGCCATCTGTATGAGCCTCAGCGAACATTCGAGATGCGCTGCAACGCCGCGGCAGTCGCAACAGCATCCTAAAAGCGTTATTGTACTGCACTCTCAGGACGTCGTAAGCTCGGCGCGAATACGACACCCACAACCCGCTCGAGTAAAAGCATTGGCAGAAGGCTTTAAAAAGACTTATTTTGACTTCTGCCGTGCATCGAGCGAACCTGCGGGCAAGCATACTGCTCCGTACCGCCATCGCCCTACGCTCGCGCTCTATGTCGCCGTCGTCCTTTAACTCATTCGTGACCACGTGACCCATATATTTAAAGCTATCCACGACCTTTAGAGCCACGCCATTGAGATGTACCGGTGGGACACGGCGAGGCTTTTGTTTAGGTGCTTTGAACACTAAAATTTCACTCTTTGTAGAGTTGTACTTGAGGCCGTGCTCCACTGCGTACAGCTCGCAGATAGAGAGCAGCTCTTTCAACCCGCTCATCGATGGACTCAGCAGCACCATGTCGTCCGCATAACTAATATTGTTGACACAGGTACCGTCAATGTGGCAGCCGACATGCGTGCCGCTCAGTCGCTCGATAAGCTGGTTGATATACAAATTAAATAGGAGAGGTGAGCTTAGTCCTCCTTGCCTGACACCGCACTCCAATGCATACTCCTCCGAAAGAGTACCGACCCATCTCACTCGGTTGGTCTGGTGAGAGTACCAGTACCTAAGGAGGGCTGTATATTCCGCCGGCACACCCTCATCCCTCAACTTGCCCCACAAAATGTCGTAGTTAACAAGATCGAACGCTTTCGACAAGTCAAGGAAACAAGCGTATACCGGCGTCTTCCTCTCAGTATAGTACTTGACAGTGTGTTTTAGGCTTAAGATAGCGCTCTCTGTTGATACTCCTGCTTTAAACCCAAATTGAGCATCATGCACCTTTATGTATTCGGAGAGGCTACCATTCAACAGACTGTCAAGCACCTTAGCCACAATGGTTGCGAGCGAGATAGGTCGGTAGTTGCTCATATCGGAAGTGTCACCCGTTTTATTTTTTACTATGGGAATAACTAACGTCCGTAACAATACTTGGACACTGGTGAAACGACCAATATCGAGCAACGTCGTTGATTCTAAATGGTTATTTCGAATCAAAGAAGAAGCGGTGGGGAAGATTCGATACAAGACACGTCTCGTTGCCAGAGGGTTTAGTCAACGCAGAGGTGTCGACTATTACGAGACGTTTTCACCAGTCGTAAGACACAGCTCCTTAAGAGTCCTGATAGCTCTTGCAGCCAGGTTAAATCTAAATATTGACCAAATGGCGATCTCAAAGAAGTTGTCTATATGAAGCAACCAGAGGGTTTTGAGGTAGAAGGCAAAGAGGAGTATGTGTGTCTTTTACAAAAGTATTTATATGGTCTGAAACAGGCTCCGCGAGCATGGAACACAAAATTATATTCAGAACTTATAAAGTTGAACTTTAAGAGATCTGAGAATGAGCCCTGTGTTAACATAAGGTCACATAATGGAAACATCATCATCATTGCAGTATATGTTGATGATATTCTATTTTTTGGAATAATGATCAAGAGATCCTTAAAGTCAAATCAGGTTGGAAGTCAAGCTTTGAAATGAAAGATCTGGGAAAGGCTGATCTCATACTTGGTATGAATACAGCTCAAGAAGCTACTTGTATTAAGCTTCATCAGGAGGATTATAATTATAAAGAAGCTCCTAAAAGCTTACAACATGGAGAACTGGAAACCAGTTTCTACTCCAGCTGTATCAGGTCAACGCTTACAGAATCCTACTCATGGAAGACAGCCAGATGAAAAAATCCCTTATCGTGCTTTAATAGGTTCTCTTATGTACTATACACGGCTTGATATAGCTCATTCGGTTAATTCATTATCTCAGTTTAATGAATGCTATGAAGAATATCATTGGGTTGCAGCTAAAAGAGTTCTGAGATACCTTCAAGGCACTCAGTCATTTGGCTTAAAGTACTCAAAGGTCAAACAAGGGGATATTGTTGAAGGTTATGCTGATGCTGATTATGCAAGTGATAGTGACAGACACTCATATTCAGGTTCAGTATTATTATTATTCAAGGTGGAGCTATATCCTGGCAAAGTACCAAGCAGCGCACTGTAGCTCTTAGTACGGCAGAGGCAGAGTATGTCTCATTATCTGAGGCAGCTAAGGAAGCAGTGTTTCTTAGAAGATTCTTTGGTGAAATGACTGGGTACAACGACCAGGAGGGTGTGACAATTTGTTCTGAGAGTCAGTCAGCAATTGCAATAGCAAATAATCCGATACACCATCAACGCACAAAACATGTGGATGTACGATAACATTTCGTAATGCAGTTGTGGATGGAGTTATTAAGTTAAAGTATCGTGAAACTGAACGGATGGTTGCAGATGCTTTAACCAAACCTCTTCCCAGAGGTAAGTTTGAGTGGTGTGTGAGTGGAATGGGTCTGAGTGTATGAGTTTGTTTTTTTAGTTCTGTATTTAGAGTAAGTATAGTATGAGATTAAGGAGGAGTGTTGAGGTTGGTATGAACTCCTTGGTTTAATATAATCTCATTCTATAGTCTTTTGAGACGGTGACGTACACGTCAATGTGAAAAAGAGAGTTGAATTTTGGAAAAAAATCTTATATGTGTATCTCAATATTGTGTAATTTTGTCCTAGAATGCATTAAAGTGTATTATTTTTCCGTCCACGCTCTGCTTCACTAATAGGTACTTTCCTTCCAGATGGCATAAATTATCAATAAATTTCACCTGTATTTATATAGCTATATATGACAGTACCTACTTACTGACATTCATCTTTTATTTTAAAGAAAAACTAATTCATCTACATAGTTGAAAAATAAATCAACTAGATAAATTTAAAATGTCAAATGATTGATTATTTAGTTGTTTCAAATAAATAATAATTTATTTATCTTCCGTGTTATTCGTAAATAGATGATTTTTGCCCAACTTAGATTTTAAGTTCATAATCCTCGAAATATTGCTGCCACTAGTAACTCAAGACTTATATAAAATGATAGCATCTGTGCGAGTATTCTAGTCTGCCACCTTGTATTTTGTGAACGTTAAAATATTTAAGTTGGAAATCGAATATTTCAATAACATTATAACAAATAAAATAAAATAGTAGTGGCACACGAAAATTACATTTGGTCGCACGTCGGCCGCAGAGCGGTGCATTAAAATCGCATTATGCGTCAATACTTCATATCGATATGTTGCACTGTACAGAACCTAGCTACGGTTCATTTAGTTAAACGAATCGTATTATTTTCACTACCAATAATAATAGGTTTCCCGATGATTCGGTTCGGTTCGTTTGTTATCAACGGGTCCATATTGGGTTGGGTCGCATATATTTTTAAGTAATTTTCTAATTGTGTGTAACAGTTTTCGTCATACTCATCATTTCGCATAACGTTAACTAGCACCAAATAACTCATTACGCATACTTTTGTTCCCCATAACTGCTAAAATCAATGATCTATGGGCTTAAAATTATAAAGCTTACTATTTTAACGCATACATTTTCTAAGCACAACTTCTGTTTGGATGTTTGTTTTGCTTTCACGCTTATGGTATTGAACGGACTTGGATGAAATTTTGAATGGATATAGTGTTAATCCTGTACATAGGATACTTTTTGTCGTGGAATATTTACCGAAAAATACGCGTGATACAATTTCCTAAATTCAACTGTGTTTGCATGATTACATTTGAACATTATTATCTATGATGAATATAACATAGATTTACATTACCTATTATTATCTGCTTTTTAGGACTTGAAACTTAAGATATACCCGATTTTGAGTTGCTCGTTTTAGTTTTATTAATGATATCATATTCATTAACGATCCTTAATCGGAACGCACTCTTTGCATCGGAACGCACACGTCGCATCGGAACGAAACGCACCCGTCGCATCGGAACGAAGCCGTCGCAACTGGCAACACCGCTCTTCTCCTCGACCGACTCATGCGTCACACGCACGCAGTTTTCAATTATTTAATTCATTTATTATAACAAACAATGTTAATTCTAATACAAATATCTTCAAGAAAACTACCTAGTTTTTACTACGAGTACAAGACCAAGTTCTCATAGCTAGCCTACACCGCTAACATGATATGGCTGTCGATAAATATGACTTCTAGGTACAGTCGCTTGCAAAAGTGGAGTCATATCACGTGTTTTTATACTTTGAAATGTATTTTCATTATTATGACCTTTATTGCATATAATTTTTTATATTAATAAAGTCCCGTACACACCATACGTTAGTTATATTTTCTTGGATTTTGTATTAACGTATCTATCTGTATTAGAAAATAAGTTATTTCAAAGTATAAAAACACGTGATATGACCCCACTTTTGAAGGTGACCGTATATTTAAAGGCAATGATAACGTATTTCTGGCTACATCTTGAGCTGAACTGTTTTTGCCTTCATCGATACGAGAAGAAATTTTATACTTTAAAAGTAAAATTTATGATTTGTAGTAAATATTGTTATGTACGTAACTTATGATCTGACTACGTTTATTCGTAAGTAGTGAGGAGACAAGAATATTATTGTTTCTTGACAGTCAGCACATCCGGAGCCATATTTTCGTGGAAAAATCCTTTATTTCACGTAAAAAATTGCCGAGATAGCAGGGTAACTGACAAATCCCTTAAAAACAAATCGAGAACGCGCCAACGTGAAGGATATTTGAATAATTCATGACTTTCCAACGAGGATTCAAAGGTCTGCAATGAATATTCTTATTTTTTTCTTATTTATCTAACTACGGCTATGCTTGGAAAAATCCTGGCCTTTTGTCTAAAAAAATATTGTGTCATTTGCTAAGTCATCTTCGGAATTTAATCGACGACCAAGCACGAAACATCGAGGTAACATTAAATTTAATCGTGGTAACAAACCCGAAAATATTAAAACATAAACCAAGCACGTTTTATTGCCTCACGTTCGGACATGTTGTGATGAGATGCGAAGTGGAATGTTTGCGTGTAGGAAATAGCCAGCACCGAGAGAGAATCAAATCCAGCGTTCAGTTTTCAGTGCACTTTTATTTCGAGGTCTTGGTCATCAAGCACTCTCACAAAATGCTGTTACAGTGGAATATATTGTAGAAACTAGAATTAAATAATCTAATTGTTATCTTGTAAATTAATTAGTCAAAAAGTAAAAATTAGGTCGTGCCGTCGAGAGACCGTAGAGACGAAGAGGAACGAACATTTCGTTTTTATAAGTCTATGACAATTTGGTGCAGGCAAGTAATAGATCTCATACAGCCGACTCTTAACAGGACATGACGGGATTTGTAAACAAAAAAAAAATATATTATACTTTAGTTGATTGCAGTTAACGTTATTTATTTTATTATTAATATCTATAAAATCATCCCCGCCTTTTTACCCTACATTGTAGGGCACAAGATTAGTTGGCTCACGTTTAACTCTGAATACACACATTTAGATAATGTGCAAAGCTCTAAAGTCAACTAAGTATTCGTTTCAAGACAAAACAAAACAACTGAACGAGAAAACAACTTCGTCGAAAGAACATTTTCGTAAACATCGCAAAGAAAGTAAACCTGTTAGCAAACATATCAACTTCAGACACCTTTAGCTTACAAGCCATCAAGCCGGGCTTTGCGCCTTCGAACAATAAACACCAGAAATTACGGTAAGTCGTAGAGATTTGTTGCTTTGGATTCCTGGGAAATCCGGGAAAACGGGAATCCCGAATCCTTTCTGCAATCCTGGCAAATCTGGCTTCAGTTGTAACGTGCAAAACGCCTCGAGGCCGCGATAAAGCTGCGCCTACTATTTTAATCTCGGATTTTAGGTTGTGATAAATCTTAATGGACATGTAACTATAGTTTAAATTATTTAAGATTTATCACAACCTAAAATCCGAGATTAAAATAGTAGTGACCATTACGTAAAAGAAGAAACTAAAATCTGATGTATTTATGAACTACGTATTTAAGGCGAGGAAGCGTATATTTTTTCATACTGGGCGTAATAGTAATGGTATTGACAATACGAGGGGTGAAAGTAACTTATTTAGCGCTCAGGCCCTAATAGCTCGAGGCACTAAATAAGTTTTAACCCGTGGTAAACACTGTGCTTTTCATTACGAATACAAGGAAAGTAAAAATAAAAACACGAATTAGCTAAAGAAAAAATGAGTGACTTCCATATCTGAATCAGATGAACTCATTGTAAACAAAACCCTACAACTCGAGAAACAAATGATAATCAGATCATTATTCTATAAAACCATGAGAGAGATACATATACCGTATAAAAAATTAAAAAAACCACACACAGGTTTCCATAGAAATAAAAAGAGGAAGTAGCAACACGCAAACCAATTAATTCCACGTTTAATGTGTCTGATTGCGGACAAAGTTTTTATCGCCATTCAAAATCGAGTATTATTTCATATGAATTCATTTAATTTCCCTTTTGTGAATGTGACAGCCAATTTATGACTCGAATATAATTATTATGACTCGAATATAATTAATTATTAAGCTTAACGAGTTAAGTTAATAAAATTTATTTAAATTGCTATACAATACCCACCAAAACAAAAAAAGTTTGATTAACAGTTTATCACAACATGACGCTTGTTGACTTATTTGCTTGGTAAATAAAAACTCTCTACGACATTAATTTATGTAAATGATAAATAATTAGGTACTTGTTTTTATTAACTTACTTAAGCGCATTAAAATGACTAAAAATTAACA
This sequence comes from Carpatolechia fugitivella, assembly GCA_951230895.1. Taxonomy (NCBI): domain Eukaryota; kingdom Metazoa; phylum Arthropoda; class Insecta; order Lepidoptera; family Gelechiidae; genus Carpatolechia; species Carpatolechia fugitivella. Next base: position 2,908,074 of record OX579654.1, on the reverse strand, counting down.
AAAAATCAATGTGACATCTAACTTGACGTAAGCGACATAAGTTACATTATTATTATTAATCTTCTCCTTCTCCGCCTATCAGCTGAAGGTTGCCCGAGGCAGTTGCCGGGATATTAATTTAAAATTATCACACCTCACTGGCTTTGTAACTACCCACCACGAGTATCGCATAAACCATTTATGTTAACCATACTAAGGAGTACTTTCTAGTCAGGACAAGATAATGCTATATTTAGACTTGCGACTTCACCGTTTTAAACCTAATGCCAACTTAGGTATCTTGGTAAACAAACATGGCGATAAGGTGACCATAGACACAAAATAGTGCTCCCAAATAATAGATTTCATTGATTCAATTTAATGTTATTGAATTGGTGATTAATTGTAATTGGTGATTACAAGCATTTCGGAATATCCTACTTCGTGTATCTTACTTTAATTTGTCATTGGCGTATTTATTGTACATTGAATAGTAAGGATACTCAAACTGCGCGCGATATAATAAAAGTTAGTTTTTACAACTTCTACATGATCAATTTTACCTGTAGTATCATAGCTTTTGTAGGGCACTATGTACATAGTATTTATATTTAATTATTTTCTATATATATTTCAATTTAATTATTTACTAACAGTTTTCTCACAAGTGTATTGAAAAACGTCGTACAACACACGGATCTTAGGTTTTATAACAAACTCGCTACGGCTTGGGCTTACAGAAATCACCTCGTTTGTAATATGGCACCTACGATCCGTGTATCGTAATGTGCTATTTTTGATTTTTATCTTGAAAAGCGAGAACACGGTCTGATAACAAAAATATACTTATTGGTCTAAGAATCGAACTTAGGTCATCCTTCACCCATCGGATAAAATATAAGTATTCTAATTTTATCAAACATAGTACGTAAACTATTAGAAATTCCGAGATAAGAAAGCGCGTGGGTCTCCTAAGGAAAATAAGTCAACGTGTGTGTAACGCCAACAAAATGTTGTGCTTTAGAAGGATGAGAGTATGATAAATAAATAAATATGTGGAGACATCTTCACACACGGCCATCTGATCCCAAACTAAGCAGAGCTTGTACTATGGGAACCAGACAGCTGATATACATTACATGAATATATAGATACATACTTATATAGATAAACAACAACCAGACACAAGGCAAACACAAGTGCTCATCACACGAATGTTTGCCCTGGGCGGTATTCGAACCCGCGACCCTATGCGTACACTACGGCGGCAGATACACTACCACCTGGGCTACGGAGCCGTCAAGGCAGGCAAAATAGTTCTCTTCTCAAAAGGACTTTTGGTCTTTTTGGAGACTACAGCACTTTTAACAACATGTTTTTACACACTAAAAAGCATAACATAATTTTTATTGAGATTTTTATTGGTGTAGTACTCTTGTAGGACTTAAAACGAAAAACGTGGGGTGCATGGAATAGATATTCTAAGAAGTAGAGAACGAGGTGTAGGCTGAAAAACAGCTTAGCTGACGCTGAGTCTCTTTCTGTGAATTTAGTTTTCTAAAGAGCTTACGGTCCTTTTTGTCAGAGCCTAAAGGCTTAAGTCCTTAGAAACACTAGTGGCAATAAGTATGCATTTTTGCAGCTGACTGTCCATAAATTTCAGTATTATTTCCATGTTTCTGTTACTATTTTCTTTATGTGTAAAGTGATTGTTTGTGAAGGGCGTCTTTATTGTGGTGCTGATATCTTATAAGAAAAGAATACATTAATTATTTACAGCACACATTATATAACATTAAACAAAAACAAAACATGTACATAATATAGTAACAAACAGACACAAACGATCGCCAGCGCAGTGGCAATCCGATCGCTTCCCAACCACAGACGTATAATGGCCAAAATTGGAACTACAGACATTACTATGGAAATGTCAACTTTCAGAATTGTTGTTATTGGTTAGAATACCATTTTATATTATTACTAGCGCCGTCTTTAGTTTCACAGATAAGCTGGCAGATTCGTATTACTAGGGAGTGTTTACACCAGTGCAGTGGCAATAGCATAAAAACCGACGCGAACATTCCCGGAAAAAAAAAAAATATTATTATTATAATCTTCGTGATTCGTGAATCAGCCGCTGCATCTGCTACTTCATTCCTACTTATAATTCTGTGGGACCCATACAAAATCTACTTTCTTCTCTTTAACATGCTGTCTGAATACCTAGAATTTACTTATATAAGCATGCCAGTTTTACGAACTTTCGCGAACTCAGACCCGATACAAATCTACCACGGCGAGGCGTACGAATCACGACCCTACTGATAATTTCCATATTAATCAAAGTCAAAGTCAAAATTATTTATTTCCATAGGACGTTATTACATGACTTAGATCCGTCATTACATTTTTTTGGGTGAGTTCACTAACACAATGGCGAAATCTGTGGAGAAAATCTAGTAGCTAATATCGGTTGTAGTTCGAATTTTGGCTCTTCACAGATTCTGTGGTAGATGTGTAGCTCCCGAATGATTAGTGAATTCAATGTATTTTTTTAGTTCTACAAAGGCTTGCTATGCTTCGCAGGTTCCACTTTCGCTAAACTTGAAAAGGTGGTCACTTAAATAGAGTACAAAAAAACACATTAAAAATGTTATTTTTTTATTGTCAATAATTAATAAAGCTAGTAGTAAATGTAATAAAATCATATTTCATTTTTATTTATTAATAGCTTATGTCAAGGAGAAAACCAACAGAGTTTACTTTTGAGGGACTTTAAATTTTGTGTCGGCAACACTGCCATCATGTTAGCTTAAATAGTCTGTACCCAGAGCAGTAAAACTGAATTATAAAGAAAATGGCTGCAATAATCTGTACCCAGATTACCCAGAGCAAAAAAAAAAACAAAAAAATGAAATGACGATATAGTAAACCTGTTCCAATTCAATACAAAAAAAAATACGAGTGTTGTACAAAAAGAAATACAGAAATGTTGGAATGCAAACGTACGTACATCAAAAATACTGTTATGGCTTCAGCCTCACTGCGCATAAACGGCACTGTGCGAAATGTGAGCTGGCTTATTGTTTTCAATAATTATTGGAAATGATAAATTCTCCAATAAAGCGGACACATTACTTATGGTAAAAATTGGCGAGCAATAAATGTCTTTAAAACTCGACCAAAGTTGAATCTGATGCGCACACGAAGGATTCTGTACCATAAAAAGTATTTTATTGTACTCTACGTTATGAATAAAATATATTAACACTGTAAGGTATTTTTCACGGTCACGTTTTTTCAAGGGGGGGGACCTTAATTTGTAATTTAATTTTAATTTGTTGTTATAGTTAGCCGTGTGGTGACGGCAGAGTAGAATACATTTGTCACCAACCCCTACTCTTCCCGTGGGTGTCGTAAGAGGCGACTTAGGGACTACATATTGTACAGGGAACGGGCAGCAGCGCTCTCTGATACAGTAACCTGCGATCTCCAACCCGCCTGCCAAGCGTGGAGATTATGACTAAACCCTCAACTTAAGTGGAGGAGGCTCATAGTCCAGCAGTGGACTGTAACGGGCCGTTGATGTTGTTATAGTGGCAATAGAAATAAGGTAGGTATTTGTCTACCTTTCGGTTCATGATATACGCGGGCATGACAGACTGAACTACGGATAGTGAAGGCAGAGTAATAGCCACCCTTAGGTACGGAACCCCAAAAATGAATTTGGCCAATATCATGTTATGGGAAACGGGAATAATAAAATGAGAAGGTACAAACACACAAGTAAACAAAACTTCTGGGAATTGATTGCATCGTAAACCGTGAGCCAACATTAACAGTGAAAGCCAATAAAATTTGACTGTATTCTTATTTAATTAATCTCAAGTCGCATTTAGTATAGCGACAAACAATGATCACGCCTCTCTTGATCTAGTGACTAATTCGAAGTACATTGCTGCGTAAAATAGTACTACAAAAGTAATGGCCGGTAGTAACCATCCATATTCAGGAAAGTAAAATCGATGCTTTACTCGTACCTGCTGAAATGGCGCCATCGAAAGTTCGTTGTTAGATTTTGACATTGGAAATGTCTCGTTCGCTCCAGTGTAGTCTCCGATTTCATGAAAAAGCGCGATACCTTGTATCTCGGAGAGTTGTGAAAATATGGTCTATGATAAAAAAAAGCTCAAAAGACGGCGTATTAGCTGTATGTATGTTGGGGGACGTCAGGTACAAAAATAAAAAGTTATGGCCGAAATAGTTCGAATCCGAAAAAATCCGAATTTTTTATTTTGTCGCTCGATATTTTGGAAACAAAGAATGATATCAAAACTTGCTACTAGCGCATATTTTTCAGTTTCAAATTTAGTTCAGACTTAAACGCTACTGTGAGCGCAATTCTTGTGGCCTGCTTCTGGGCTGAATCAATCTAGGTTTGCCAACGACTCGAAAAGAAGAAGTTCAGACCAAGATCCAGAGCAAGTCATGCACTACATCTATATAATAATTATGTTCGTGTGTGTTTTTGTATGCACTAAAAGTTATTATATCTATCTTTCTATTTCTATTGATTCAACATGTTGCGCAGATCCCCAAGTAACGTCAGAAGAACTTTATAAATGATTTAATTCGTTTTTTTCCACTTCCACTTTCTTTCTTTTTTGTGGAAGGATCAGGATATCTGATGTTTCATTAAATGCTAATCCCAAAATCGCCAAAAACCTCTAAAATAACTCTGTCGAAGTAGGTTCTATTTCACATTCCATGTAATAAAACGGGTATTAATGATTGTTTTAGAGGCGCCCATAAAATTTATACCGAGAGACGAAACCGGGTTTCGTCTGAATAAGACATAAGGACACGTGTGCCGGTTACGCATACGAGTGTGAGTACCGAGTATATAAGCAGTATTTCGTCCACATGTGTGGTTTGAGTACAGGCATAAAATGAAGGCGTCTTGTGTAATGTAATATAACTGAATGATTGCGCCAGAAACCGACTTACATTTAGATATAAGTGACAGTAAACGTAGGTAAGTTTTTAACAAGATTTTTTATGAATAAAGTAATGTTTAACCTTTTATAAATCTGATGGCCAGTTCATTGCCACTTCAGTTTGTTGATTCAATCTTATCTTATTGAACGTTTCTTATTATATTCGTACCGTAAGTAATTGTTGTTGGCTCATTATATTATTATGTCTTCACCAAGGGGTTTGTGCCTAGATCTGGCCTCAATCCATAGATACGAGCCCCTTGGTCACGATAACAATATTTTACTATATTTGTACTATACTTATTAATAATGTCACAAAATATATAATAATACAAAATAATACTAAATCGTAATGAGAGCGTCGGTGGTCTAGTGGCTAGGGCCGCTGCCTCTCGTCCGGAAGACACGGGATCGATCCCCACCACGTACCGATGTGTTTTCGAATTTATATGTACGTTTATTCGGCGCTCTTACGTTGAATGAAAACATCGTGTTGAAACCTGCACACTCTTGCGAAAAAATTCAAAGGTTGTGTGTAAAGTCGACCAACCCGCACTGGGCCAGCGTGGTCGACTGAGACCTAATCGCCCTAATTTAGGGTAGGCTTGTAGTTAGGTGGGGACGTGTATGAGCTGTTGATGCTATGCTAAATAAATAACAAGACTTTTCGCTCACGAACCAAGTCCAGAAAAACAAAGTTCTTGGAACATTTAGAAATTTCCTGCTGCCCACATACTGGAGATTTCTTTTGTGTAACAGATAGGAGTTCGATTTTATTCGTAGCACTTAATCGTGAGCAGCGTTCTTCACGGAAACCGTGTGCAGATATATCACTGGAAGCTTTATCTGCCGAAAGCAGATGGGTTAATTTATTTGCCTCCGACTAGGTATTCCGCTTTTCCTAACACTCAGTCTTTCTATTTTTACAAAAATCGGTAGCAAAACTCGTGTATAGATTTGTTTTTAAAAAAAGCTACATTAAAAGATTATCGCTCTTATAAAGACCGAGGCACAGAAGCATCTTTGTGCATCTTTTGCTAAGCCAAAGCCTAAGCTAAAAATAGTTCAATGAATAATTAAAATGTCAAAATAAGGTCATTATTACATGTCTTTAAAAACTAATACAATGTCACAGCAAAATATAAAATAAAAATAATTTAATAACAAATACTATGCAATGATCAAAATTTACAGTAAAAAATCGTTTAAATTATAAAAAAATACTTTTCTATCAACCACTCACGCAACTTCATTCTAAAATTATTTTTCTTTAACTGTCTGATATTTCCAGGAATATGATTATACATTTTTATAGCCATAATATGACAGTTTTTTTGATGAAAGCTTGTTTTTGTCCTCGGCATTGCAATTTTTGAAAGATCGCTAGGACGAAGTCTTAAATTAGATTCTATTGCCGTATATAATTCAGGATTTCCCTTAACAAAATTTGCCATTTCGTATATATACATAGAAGTCAGTGTTAAAACTCTATATTTTTGGAATAAAGGTTTACAAGAGTCAAGAGGTCCTCTTCCACATACTGCTCGGATACATTTCATTCGGATACAGATCATTTGACAAAAGAATAACAATTTCAACACTGTCATTAAATAAAGACAATGCTGAAATTGACAGTGTTATTTTTTCGTCGCTCTATTAATTTTTTCATTCATTTATTTATTGGTGCTGATATACTTATGTTTGCCAATCCAAATTTGGCATTTCTTCATCATCAACCTTTCATACACATTCCCACCGAGGGGCTCAAGCATTTATTTCTTCAAATTTTTATTACATTTGATACCACCACTATAGCTGGGCAAGAAACCGACATGAAAAATCTAGCTGTTGCTGTAGCAAAAGGTGCGAACAGCAATGGTTTGAACGATGTAGTCTGGTGAGGTTTGCTTCATAATCAGTTTTACACTTCTTCGTTCACTTTCAAATCTTATCCACTGTATTGCTGATGTAGTTATAAAGATATTTGTGATATACTGGATCTATCAATAAATCTTGAATGTGGCTTGGCGGGGAGTGCATTTCTTTAGTTTTGGTGAAATTGATGACACCTCAGAGAAATAATCTGTGGATGGCGTCTTTAATGTTGTGCTGATATCTTTGTCATATTGAGAGCAATTAGCCGCTGCATCCGCCACTTCGTTCCCAGTTATACCTCTGTAGACCTCTGTGGACCCAAACAAAATCTACCTTTATTCTTTCTTCTTTCTTTTTTCATGTGCAGCATGAATAATAAGGACTTCAACTAGGCGAAAATCCCGAAAGAAGTGATCTGACAGTAACATTATTTTGAGAAGTCTGCAACATAAATCCATAAACAGCAAACCAATCTGGTGCAAGACCCGAACCAATTGATACAAGTCAACATTTTCATAAGCTCCTTGAACATCAAGAAAGACGCAAATAGCGTTAGATCGAGCCAAAAGACAATTCTTCATATCAGTAATATATGACACAAAATTCATTAGCACTACGCCCCTTACAAAAACCGAATTGTATTGGAGATCATCACATGACTTAAATACGGCATCTGCACACTTAGCATTCCATCAAGTCCGTTTTCTTTAGAAAATGAAATGATGCAGACCTATAAATAACAATAGGTGCTGAGCGGTGAAGCGCTTGTATAAGTGTTAATACAAATTTATGAAACGAACTTACCCTATATTTGATGCTGTTCGTACAGCAGTTTTTTCATTCATTTATTTATTGGTGTTGGTATAATTACATTTACCAACTATTGGCATTTCTTCATCATCAACTGCTCATACACGTCCCCAGCGAGGGGCTCGACGATTCAACATTTATTTCTTTTAATTTTTACTCAGCGATGGTAGTGGTATAAAGGTATACCACTACCATCGCTGAGCAAGAAACCAGCTGTAACACAGCGTTAACGGAATTGGGCCCGCGAACAGCAAAGGGTTCGAACGATGTCCCTTCACAGGAATGTCAGGGTCAACCCTTTCGCAAAGCCAAGCCTGAGCGCAGCAAGGAGATCAAAATTCTTTCTCAAATTATATAAACCTCCTTTTTGGTACAAACTACAAACAGCTGAGAGTTTTATCATGTCTCAGATGGTTGCAAAAAAAAAAAAACGCACTTCGGCGATAAAAAAAACGAGGAGAATTTATAGTCTACAGTTTACGCGTGCGACTCGGAAACGAGTTGAGTGACAACGGTCCGAACCACAGTATCTGCCAAAAATGGAAAGTATCCGTTTCCGTGAGGGAATGGGAAGCGTGACTGAATAGCCCCCCAGAACAATGGCACACAATGGTTCGAGAGGTAATAAGTAAAGAGCAACTAGCCCCTTTCTCATCGCATGCAATTTGTATGCATTCGATTCACCATTTTGCTTGGTCGCTATTGTAGGGAAGTCTGTCTATCAGTCTGCGCGTACTTAACATTTTTGGGCCACCTAAAACGTGTTCCAGTGTATCAGAGGAGTGGTGCAGGAATCCATCGGGCGTAGTAATGCCCCATTAGGCCGGTACGTGCCCAATATATCAGCCGAACTGCCCCATTCGCCTCTTAATGTCAAAGTGCGCTCTATCTCCCGCGATACACTGTTCTATTTTCGAACTATTCTGGTGTTTTAGAAATTGTTACTGTGTTGCCGGTGGATGCAAGTAGCGCAGGACAGTTTACGTTGGAAACCTATAGGGTTTTTTACGAAACATATCTCAGTAGCTACGGATTTTAACTGATTAACATTTAACAGTAACACGCCTGTGGTTGTATTATATATTTCAATCGACGGTAGTAGTAATCTTAGGGGTATGTTGGACCAGAATTTACAGACGGTAAATGAATTATTAGTTTGATCCTGTTGGATATCACCTGTGTTGTCAACTAACGTATTTTATCTTGTAATGGCTATATTTAATAAATATTTGTTTAACTAGCTTCCACAGTGTAAATGCTGTCTACCTCCCTGGAGTTTTGTCCCAACAAATCCTGAGACCAAAACTACAAAATATACTCGTACTTACATATAATTTTACCTGCATACTTTTATTAACCTCTGGTTTATTTAGCATAGTATGCAGGTAAAATTATATTTCAGTTCGTTCTGACTCTAAACTCGCTAAACACAATAAACGTGCGAACATTTAAAATTCAAAATGGCGTATTGCTGTCATAAATGCGCCGTAAGTTTCGGTTATTGCGCCAAATAAATGCACCCAGTGGTTCCGTGCGTCCTTATCGGGGAATGTTAAAAACGAAATGTGACTTTTTAATGGCCGCCCCTCTCGAGGCCCTTTCGTTGTATGTAGGGATCCACTTATAAAGTGTTTTGTGATTTACAAAAGTGCTATGATAAGGTTTATAAAGTGTGACTGAAAAACAGCGGCGACCACGATTTGTACTACGATCAGTATTGACTAAAGAAGTGGTTTTAGTTTTGGTTTAGTTTGTTTTTTTTTTAATATAAGGAAAAATAAATTAAATACTTTATGGAGCGCGCATTCGTGTTAATTTGGAAAAAAAAATACACGATACAGCAATGAATCCGGGTCATATTAAGACAGATATAAAAAATATATTTAAAAAAATTGAGGATTGACAGGTATATTAATAAAATATAATATCTTAGTTAAATAAATTGTGTTTAGCAGACAATTAAACACATTTTAAATGATAGCAATGATACTTTTTGGTTATTGTTAACTTATGCCATCAAAAATGGCAGAATAAAAATGGGGTATTTCTAAAATGGGGTATTTCTAAGTGGATCTGCCGCATGACCAGGACAAACCGCATAACCGCGGTAACAACAGCTAGCACGCAACACAAAAAATAAACAACTAACAAAAACAAGATGTAGAAAATTATTGCGATTTTCATATTTTGTTCTTGAAGAATAAATTACAAAGTATATTTTTTTTTCAAAGAGTGTTTAATTGCCTATTAAACACAATTTATTTCACTAAGTTAGCATTCTTAGTTTCCGAGATTATCAGATGTGTTCTTTACCCGACCCAGATTCTTAGCTGTCGAGTGTATAATTCGATCATCCATACAAAAAAAGGCGAGTTCCTTTCTCACATTAAAACTTAACTTTTCCTACTTAAATACCATAATATGCGCACTGTTAAAAATATACATACTTAGTTTAAGTATCACACGCCTCACACTCATAGCTGAATGACTAACCAGCCAGCCTCTATTTTATTATGCATGTATCGATATTTTATAAATATCTATTCCAACACTACTTCGTCAAACATGTAACAAGAATTTATGTGCACGAGATAAAAACAACTCTATTGGCTGTACATGTTTCAGGACCAGCGTTACAAAACGAGCGTTTGTAGAATTTGTTTTATTCGATTTGAAAAACATTTTCTTTATAAAATGAATGTTAATGCATACCAATGAGCATGTTTTTAAAATAATAATTATAACCATCCGTTCTTTCCATTTGACATCTTTATCGATGTTATGTAATCTAGTTTAAAAATGTTATATAAAAACATCATGACCAAGATTTCACAAAAGTCGCAGTTAAAAACGATGGAAATTTTATTTCAATAACAGAGCATTATGTATGTATTACCAGAAAAACCTCATGCATTACTCTTATTACCACATCAAAAGTTATTGTACAGCCTTCATTGTCCCAGCAACGCTTTGAATAGAGCTTTTCAGAGGCCCGTTACAAGAGAAACCACTTTTAGTTAAGTCATTGCACTACCTATAATATGTATATAAATGGATCCCGTAGAAGAATGGAGTCAAATATATAAAAAAAAACATCCAAATATAAGTCATATTTTTTTGTTTTGTTTTGGCTATAAATTAAATGTTAGATGTAACACACCGAAAGTAAGTTTTATTGTAAGTATATGATCAAGCTCTCCCCACATTATTTACGAGCAGAGCTGTTTTAAAGCGGAGATAAAAAAAATATAGGACGAAGAATTGACATACCATTATGTCGAGACGGACAAATATTAGGCATTATTATTGTATTTTTTTATATTACTTAGGCCACAGGGCCACAGATCACTTATTTATATCCTACCTATAAATTCCTAATTTATTTTTGACAGAATGGCAGCGCTTGATTCGGAATTAACCCACTCAATGAAGAGAAAAATCGGGAAGAAAATCCGTCGCGAATACTGCAAAAGGCACTTTATGCAGCGCATTCAGAAGCATTGTCGGAGCCTAGAGTAACAACTTCCGGGTACAAGAACAAGAAGCCTTAAACTGGACCACATTAACAAAGAGACTTTGAGATATAGTGAAAGGTTTTTCTCCTACCCTAGCTTAAGATTATGAAACGTATGTAAAGAGCATTACCGCTATTTATACATTTCGATAATCGTTTTACGAAGTTAGGGAAAAGTGAAGTAAGCTCAAGTTTTTCATGGAAAGTTAGTGAAATCGAGTAAGTCACTCAGAAATTCTATATTACAGTTTTACAAAATTTCATTTGGGATCTCGTGCTCTTTCTTATTGTTACGATGAATTAACAACTATTTTTACTTTCGTGGTTTAAAATATATATAATCAGAAGCACAATTTGATGATCTAAGTGATGTAATAACATCCTATGGAAATAAATGATTTTGACTTTGACTTTGAAACATTAAAACTACAAAACAAAACAACTGCAAATCCAGCTTGCAAAATCTGTCCCGTTGTCATAGGCTGATTTTTGACTTTCTTTTGCCTTACTCCCACGCCGAAAACTATGAGGTCGTCGACATAATTTGAGAGTCAAGTATGTATTCGGAATAAAGGGAGCGAGACTCCGCGAAACAGCGCAACTGAAAGTTCAGTAAGAAATACATAGTTGATTGCGCCCCTAGGAGAGCTGCTCTTACTTCATGAAAACCAAATGAATGTGCGCTTACAGAAGTAAAAACTTGTTAGGCAAAGTTGACTGGATGAAACAACACGGAGTTTGTTTGTATACCTGGGCTCATAAATGTGATCCTGGGATGATGTAGGTACACATTAAAGGGTGCCATATTGATAAAACTCGGTTACATTAATTTTTCAAAAATGAGTTATGCCAATAAGGCATAAAGGGGTATGTATGGATGCTGACAGAGATGTAGCAATGGATTGTACGCACATAAAAATTGTATCCACTCCGGGTTGATAATCATCATGATGTCTAATGTAACAGAAATTGGACTTATGTATAAACATTCAAGCCCACAGTCGCTGCCATATTACACATACATACCAACATATATTAACAAAATATAATGTTTAACGAATTATTATAAGTATGTTTCAATAGTTTATTCAAAATTCAGAATCGATATAGTAGCAACCCTAGTGAGTCTGGCAAGATGACGAAATAATTTTCGAAGAAAGCGAGAGTGGTCCTTCTGTGCTCCTTTTTATTTTGTGATAATATGTTACTTCATTCCTACTGTTAAAAGTATTCAAGGTTAAAAAAACGATGTCACAGAGTGACATGTTGAATTTGAAAAATCAATCAACCAAACATTAATGTGACCAGTAATAATATGTTTTTTCTTACTATTGAAAAAATCCAAAGTTTCTAAAAGCCAGTATTAGGAAAAATAACAAATAAACAATACACAAATCTGTTGGGCATTTAATTGAAAAGGCCGAGAAAAGCCGCAGCGATAAATATGTCAGGCTCTCTTGGGAGGACCCGCGGAAGGCCACTGTGTATAAATCTCTAAGCTTCTCCTAGCTGGTAGAAAGAACTTGTATGATGATATTTTTGACAGTTCCATGATGGACGACGCCTCTGGGGTTTGGTTAGGCTGCGCGGCTGTTATGCGGTATAACAGGTTGGCCGTCTTTCCTGTTTTTCTTTTTTGGTTACTTACGCCTTCATAATTTTATAAGCAGAAAAAAAAGTATGTGCCTGCTAAAAGAATTATTAGCATCTAACGATGTAATCGTATTAATGACACTATGCAACAGAAACATGTGGCGTGAAGACTATAAATAAATAGTTACAGAACCCTTTGTTCTCATTAGTTCCATTTAAAAGTTCCATGATGGAACTAGTGCAACTTTTTGTACGCGTTAGTTCCATTAGACTTTGCGATGGAACAATTTGCAACTGTTTATTCCCGTTAGTCCCATTGTTCAATTACCTGGTGAAATAAAACTATTTGACCCTAAAGTTGTGGTAATAAAAAAATGGACTAAAGGTATAATTTAATATAACTTGTATCCACACAAAACGATACTTGACAACACTCACATGCTGAGTTGGGCCTAGTTAAGGGGGCGGTACACATTTTCTCTTTTTCTTTACTTTTGTCTTTTGTCTTCTGTCCTCCACTGATTGTTTTTCTTTCTTTTTGAGTATGTACATGTACCTTCCCTTAATAAATGTTTTACTTACTTACTTACTTACTCACACTCGCAGTTCCACAACGATGATACACAGGCAGGATGTGTTGTAGGTGTAGGTACTGGACACACAAAAACAGATAGACACAAACACGCCCAGACCCCGAAACAAACATCCATTATCATCTGTTATTTTGTTCTGGCCGGGAATCAAACCTGAGACCGCTGGTGCAAAGGCAAGCTAATTTGCCACTACGCCACGGAGGCCATCAATAACGGAAAGCTGCCCTACACATGGCCTTAAACTATTTTCGAAAAGTTCATGTAAGGTGTGACAGATGGCGCGATTCGTTATGAAATATGTGTGCTAAAAACGCGTAAATAATAGGAAAAAGAATATTAAATGGCGTTTCCTTTGTAAATACCTACAAACTGTATTGATTACAAATAATTACAATTCATGTAAGGTACCTTCGAGCAAATAACGCTCACCTAACTTAAACTATTATTATTTTCTATAAATATTGTTAAAATGAAACAAATATTACGATAAAACGGTGTACTTAATATAGTTTTCTGAACAAATATACAACGTGTTACAAATAATACCAAAAAAAATAACATTCTTCATCACAGGTATTTAATCAAAATTTTCCCATCTCTAGTGTCATTTGACATCTAAAATATAGACTATCGATTCTCAGAACGGACAAGTATTTGTACACCATTTGTGCCTATAATTTTAAAAGAGATGTACTTGAATCAATTTATGTTAGAAAACATTTTCTTTTTTGCCTTAATTATCTTGTTTACGTATTTACAAACATAAATATTATTTTGAAATATTTAGTTCATCATTTAATTAATTTATTATTTCATAACAATTATTTAACAAAGTTTTTTTTATTTATTTGTGGTTTTTTCATTTTGAAATTAATTGTTCTAATGTGAATGTTATGGTACAAGTAGTACGTAAACATTTTTAACCATAGCGGTAAAAATAGGCATATTGACCTAAAATTACATATCTGGTCCGAATATTCTTTGACACAGCTGATCACTAGAGATGGGAAAACTTTAATTAAATGCCTTTGATAAAAATATTCTTTTTTTTGGTATTTTTTGTAACACGTTGTATAGCACTATTAAAAAACCGACTAACTAGGCCTTTTTAGACAAAATTAAATTTAAAGTAAACTCGATTTGAAAGTTTGTAAGCAAAAAAGCGTAAATAAAACCTAACCTAAGTGGTATTTATTTTTCAAGTTAATTACTATGCTGGTCATCATCAAAATACTGTAGCAAAACGTAATGTAATGTAAACGTTAAGTAAAGATTATTAAAAAAAAAACCATAGAGTTCTTTGGTTTTCATCCTAGATTTATATGTGTTGTGTTAAGCCTAGTCACACATCTGAGGCAAAGTGTACTATTACAAAAACTCTGTTAAGGATCGTATTAACCAAAAGATTTGACATTGAAACACAGCTATAGTATTTATTAACTGTTTATTTTAATAATAAAGAAAATACAGTACAGATTCATCCGATTCATCAGATTCTCCGTCGATTCATTTGATTCGATTCAATTCAATATTTATATTTATGGCCTCTGTCAATGGTGACATCCGACGCTGCTGTTAAGTCTGGCACGTGATCAGTGTTTTGCCGATCAGTTTTATTTGTCTATGGTACTCTTCTGGGATGACACCTTTTTCGCAGAGTTTGATTAAGTCCGCTTTTTTAGCAAAATAAAATGGCAAAATTTCCACATACAGGTGGTTGAGTTGAGTTGGGAATGTTGCACTAGTGCCTTGTTCAGGTTGGGGAGAATCGATCACAGCTGCTTCTTTTCTGATTCTTTTACTTTGACGTGTGCTGTAGCGATGTATTTGTCTGCTTTTCGGTGGATCCGGGACTGGATGTGGCATGCCTCGTACATCCAGATCCATATACAAATAGCCTTCATTCATGTCATAGCTATAGTAAATTCTGCTCTCACCCTTTACATATTTCATGCGCTTTACCTTCGCCACTTAATACGCAACCTATCACATGTTTTCTTCTTGTCTTTTAGAATGCTGCTGGAGAGCATTTTTAGGTCTTTGAAATCTTTAAACTACTTTATATCTGTCTGATATTTGGGACAGATAATGCAGGTTGACGGAACCGATTTCTGAGCTCCCTCTTTTCCCATTTACTTCGTTCCATGCGAAACAGAAAGCATCGTTTTATGATATAGAGGCAAAACCAACTAATTTGGAGTCCTTTTTTGGTACGGATATTATTATGTCTAAATAGGAAACAATATTGTTACTAGCGTTTTACTTATTGATTAACAAGGAACCATAGAACAACCTCTTTGAATTTTAAAACAGAGAACCATGTTTTATTTACACTTTTTTACTTACAAACTTTCAAATCGAGTTTATTACCTTATTTATTATTTTTTATTTAAGACACGCACTTCATTATGTCTTCGCCCTTATTTCATTGGCGGTACATCTGCTAAAAATATATGTGGGATGGATGAAGCATAGTTATTGCTGAACGATGATGTGAGCATAACCGATTGTTGAACGAAAATGAGTGAATGGGATGGCAAGTATGAAGATTTGTCAGTTATAAAGACGACGTGAAAGACGAAGGAAGAGAAGCCGACTTTAAAATGTGTGAAATAGGGAAAGTATTTTGAATTTAAGATAACTTGAACCATACTGGTGTTTTTCTACAAGCCCTCTCCCTACAGTTAAGCACTACGCTGACCCTCTCTCCAGATCGTCGGTCCACCTTGTGGGGGTCTGCCCATGCTACACTTTCAAGCGCGCGCCTTTCAAGAATCTTTTTGCCCACCGGCTGTCAAATAACTTTGAAACTATTTATTTTAAATTGTTAAAAAATATGACTATTGTATTTATTTTGATTGTATCATAATTTTAATTGCCTTTTTTAACAGGACCAACACAAAATTATAAAAAAATCATCAAAATTATTTTGATGAAGATATCGTAATCAAATGTTATCTTTAAAGGGCGAAAAAGATGGATGAACTTAAATTTAAGAACAGAGCGTGGCTTCTCGACTACCCCAGTATCATGAGCCAACAAACTGTAAATAACTATAAATAAAATCCTAATAAAATTTGCGACATTTTTAATGATTTCTATATAAATATGACGAAAAATAAATCAAATTTTAATAAATTAACATCAAATAATAATAATAATACCAATACTGTTAACATTAATCCGTATACCATTTACTTGACTCCAGTCACTTGTAGTGAAATTTTCAATATAATCATGACATTAAAAAACACTAAAACAAGTGGTTATGATGACATTAATACAAATATAATAAAATTATGCGCACAAAGTTTATCCCCTCCACTTACACACATTATTAATTTATCATTCGAACAAGGTATTTTTCCTGAAAAACTCAAAATATCAATAATAAAATCCATATTTAAAAAAGGCGATCTTCTAGACCCAAACAATTTTAGGCCAATAGCTTTTCCTATTATTTTATCTAAAATAACAGAGAGAGCAATGGTTAAAAGACTAAATGATTTTCTAGCAAAACACGATATTCTATGTCCTCAACAATTTGGCTTTCGCAAAGGAAGTTCTACAACAATTGCATGTTACAATCTGATTAAAATGGTATCAGAAAGCTTAAATGACAAACAGCCTATTACTTCAATATTTTTGGATATGTCAAAAGCTTTTGACTTCGTTGATCATGAGAAATTATTACAAAAATTGGAAAATTATGGGATTAGAGGAAAAGCACATGACTGGTTAACAAGTTATTTAAAAAATCGGAAACAATGTACAGAAATATCTAAAATCACATTAACCCAGAAAAATGTTCTAGTAAAGAAAAAAATTTGGTCTGCCTTTAGAATCAATAAAAATGGAGTTCCCCAAGGCAGTATCCTTGGACCATTGCTATTTCTTATATATATTAATGATCTTCCAAATGCAACATCACATAAAATTATTTTATTTGCTGATGATACCACTCTTACAGTAAAGTGTCAGGATACAGAAGATTATGAAGACACAATAAATAAGGCATTTAAAGACATCATAGATTGGTTTCAAATAAATAACTTGCATGTTAATATGGACAAAACAAATATGATTCAATTTACAAATTATAATTCAAATCCACCTACAATACAAATTAAACATAATAATAATATAATAAATAACTCTGACAACGTAAAATTTCTAGGACTAATTATTGACAAACATTTAAACTGGAAGGGACATATAAATTTAGTTTGCAATAAAATAGGACGATTTGTGTATGCATTAAAACGTTTGAGACAAACAATTTCAATGGAGGCAGCATTAACTGCCTATCATGGCTATGTCTCATCTGTGCTAGGTTATGGCCTTATGTTGTGGGGTAACTCTGTGGATATGGCCAGAGCATTTATATTGCAAAAGAAATGCATTCGCTCTATTTGTAATGCCAAATTTCAAGATAGCTGTAAACCATTATTTAAAAAACTGAATATTCTGCCATTGCCATGTTTATATATTAGAGATATTTGTTGTTTTGTAAAATCATTTAAAGAACAATTTAAAACTATTTCAGAAATGTCGACTAGAACACAAAGGACAAATTATAAAAACCTGTTATATCAGCCTCCGTGCCATAATGCTATCTATAAGAAAAACGTATACAACATGAGTATTCTAATTTATAATAATTTACCTGACGATATTAAAATATTAGATGGACATAAGTTTAAACATTCATTGACATTATGGTTGTCGGAAAAAGGGTTTTATAGTGTTAACGAATATTTAGCTAGTAAGAATATAACATGACGATTGAAGAAATATAATAGAAGTAAGTAGTAATTGTAATATGTAGAATGTGTTTGCATGAATAAAAAATAAATAATGTATTAGTATGGCGAATTTAAAATAGGACATGTAGATTTAACATAGTAAAAATTTGCATGCTAGCTTGCTGGCTTCATATGTTGGAACTAAATGTATTTTAAATTAAGACCTTTTTGTGTACACATATTGATGCAAATAAATTTTTTCTTTCTTTCTAAAAAGGTGTAAAATATAAAACGTGCCGCTGGTACAACTCGTCAGTACAGTCGCCTGCTTGAAATTGAATCAGAAACAATTTCTCGCCACGGTCTCAGTAATTTCATTACCACGTCTTGTCGCCATAGCAACCAGACTAGAGGTAAGATTTGTCCTCTAGTAGCAAGCGACAAATGTCAAGTACCAAGGTCATCAAAATACAATTCAGTAGGTACTTAAATCAACAAAAAAAATGTTTTTTCATTTATAGCATCCAATAACTAATTTTTAGGACAAGTCAATGAGAGGAAACCTGGGAGAAATTTAAAGTGTGTGAAGTCGACTAGCCCGCACTGGGCCAGGGTGGACGACTAAGGTCTGCACACCCTAATTCCCTTCGACGGAGACGTCAATAAGCTTGTTTCACGATTTTTGCACGATGCTTTCCTTCACAGTAAGAGCGTCAAACAAACGTACATTATAAATTTGAAATAAAAAGAAGATACGTTGGTACGTGGCGGAATTCGAAGTCAACGGCTATATAGCCACGTCACCACCGATGCTCTTACCGCGCTCGAACCAAAATTATAACAATGAAAATGGAAGTGCAGGAAACTTTCGATTGCGCAAAGTCAAAAGTTTATAAAAGGCTCGGCTCTTGAATGCTGAGCGTGTCGCCAACAAAGGGAATTATTCCAGATTTTTCTCAGATGAAAAGTTTTTCACTGCTTTGTTGGTGAATGGTACTTATTCGGTGTATTAAAATAAAATATCCAAGGTATCCAATATAAAGTATCCAATACGTAAGAACCTGAAGTTGGAATTAAAAATAATACATTTAATTTATGTTTTAATTATACGTCGTGGAAATATGATTATAAGTTCCGCTCTGCTCCGTTACTTTTCGATAAAAATAATATATTACATGTCAACTGAGAAATTATTAAAGACGGCCCGCCCTCGGCTACGCTCGCGTTGTATAAGATTTTTCCGTGGGAATAAGACCCCATAAAAATATCCTTTAAGTCCAGGTTACAAACTATCTCCATTCCAAATTTCATCCAAATCCGTTGAATACTTTGACTATTTTAAGCGTGAAGGCGGAACAAACATCTAAACATCCAAATATATTTTCACATTTATAATATTAGTGTAATGTGATGTGATGTGGTTCTTTATACACTGTGTGATTTAATGTCCATGAAACTGAACAACTTATCCCAATAGTAAATCTACCAACTATTCGCGCAGTTTTGTATTAATAGGAAATTTCTTTTGTCGTCTGGGTAACGTTGTAAAGTTTTAGGAAGGGTTTTTGAACACCTTGACTCTACAATCTCATGATGCTCTTTTAAATATAAAATATATAGCCATTGCGTTCAAAGTTGATGTTTGAAAGAAAAGTATCGTGAAATCAAACTCAAATAACGCAGTAACAGCTATTCCCTAGACAGTATCCTCTGAGATATAGCTGAGAGAGACGATAGTCGGTACAAGTTGAGCGTTAAAGTGTTTGTTTGCTAAGAAAACTGCAAGAGAATTGTTCTTGCATTAGGAGAAAGGGCGGGGCTGCTCAACCGTACTCCAACGCGGCCCGGAAACGTTCAACTTTATTTATTTTTCTCTAGCTGCGTTGCAATAATAAGAAAAGTAAATATTTAAATCTATAATTGTTTTGCCAGCTTTAGCTACAGAAAATAATTTTGTCATTAAGAAGTAAATTTACAAAAATATAATAATTTACGGTCTGAGATGAAATGAAAACTTATAGTGAATTTGAATTTAGGCCACAATACAGATACTTCTAAACTAAATACTAGCAATAACATCTGTACAAAACAACAGGATATTAGAAGACTGAGTTGGTTCCACCTGAATTTTATTTCCTAAGTTTATTGTTTGTCGTCTGGCAACTAACACCAGTAATAGCCACATTGGTGATAATGGAGAAAAGTGGTTGTGTTCCAACGACAACTACACAGCCACTATTTACACTTGCATTGCAGGTTTAAAAATAACCAGGATTTATAATTATCTTGGTGAAAAAAATCGGATTGTTGTTTTGATTATTGAGTTTAATTAAATTATTCGCATTTATACTTAGTACTCAGTCAATGCTCTTTTTTACAATACTTTTTTTCACATCCGCAACTGTCCGCAAGCAACCCCTCTTTACAAAATCTGCCCTTTATTTTCCTAAAGGGCGTCACACTCATTAAAAATTATATAGAAACTGGTGACCTCCAGAGTTGCCTTTAAATTATGTGTCGACAAATTAAGTTCCTTCAACATATTCTTCGAAATCTAACCTCATACCGCAAATCTTCTGCCAGCTAAACAATTAAATTTTTAATGTATTCTGTACCTATGTTTCCGTCTCTCCGTACCATCTTTCTCCAACCCCAACCATCAGCCCTTACCCTTTACTTCCAACTGTATTCCTGCCCAGACAATAACAACGTTACAAGAGCTCAACCATAAAGTTCAAGACTCGTTACACCGGATACTCGTATAATCGCGTAAATGTGAAAATATATGTGGATGTTTAGATGTTTGGACGTTTGTTCCGCTATCATGCTTGAAGTATTCGACGGATTTGGATGAAATTTGGAATGGATATTGTTTGTAACCTGGATTAACACATAGGATACTTTTTACGGGAAAAAGTTATATTCCTGAGGGAAAAAACGCGAGCGTAGCCGCGGACGGACCGCTATTACAAAATAAATTCTAAGAGACGCTATTATATCCTGTGTAAGCTATCGGATATAGGAATTCCCGGCGAACCTCTTGAGGATCTACAAAGCTTTCTAATAAGCTTTTATACTTACAAGCATGGAACAAGAAAGCGTATGCAAACTTCCTTAAAAATATAGTACGCCATTGATTTGTATCCATTAGGTATTTATACACCTGACTGTGTATACAATGAAAACTTCTGTCCTATAATGTACACACGTTGAACGTCTGCAGCCCGGGCATATAAAAAATCTTAAACAGAAAAAAAGATGTATTCCACTTAGAGCACCCGTCTGAATAGCACCTGTGCGAATAACACCAAAGCTATTCCACTTACACCCGTCTGAATAGCACCTGTGCGAATAGCACCAAAGCTATTCCACTTACACCCGTCTGAATAGCACCTGTGCGAATAGCACCAAAGCTATTCCACTTAGAGCACATTGATGAACATTTTTTGCGGGTGATCTCAGTGGAATAGAAATATTTTATTATTTTATTCCTCGAATAGCACCTAAGGCTAAGTAGCTTCTAGTGTTGGGATGTAAAACACATAAATCAAAGTAGAACATGGCTGTATATTATGAGCGAGAGTCCACAAGATGAAAATGTAACAAAATTCAATGATTACATGGTTACACAGTGGATCGATCACAGGTTTTGGTTTTGCTACGGCCAGGCTCACAAGACTAACAACTACCCAGAGGCGCATTACTCAGTAATAAATAAAAGAATAGGAGTTGGCAGAAAGAGTCTGGACAAGCTACTGAGAGTTCTTCTGGAAAACTGGAAGAACTACGCTGAAATACGCGATAAAATTTACATATCAAAACTTCAGAAATTTTACCAAACGAAGAACCAATTAATAAACAGCTATGTAGCAGAATACAAAAGTGGGTTTATTTCTCTCGAACGCACTGTATAGAAAAGTTGAGATTTTAAAAACTAAAAATATTATCATATTATTTTGTAAATAAACGTTTTACTTTGATCAATGTCTTTTACACCCCAACACTAGGAGCTACTTAGCCTTAGGTGCTATTCGAGGAACAAAATAATAAAATATTTCTATTCCACTTAGAGCACCCGCAAAAAATGTTCATAGGTGCTCTAAGTGGAATACATCGAAAAAAAAAAATATCTTGATATCGCTGTCGACGAGCCACCCCGCTGCAGAATGGGGATTTTTCTTTTAGTTCTAAGTAATCTGTGTTTAGTTATAATTTATTTTATTTTTTTATTTTTTTACATTGTATGGGTTTGCTCTTGACCCCGATCCAGCCCGAGAGCAGGGATGGGATCTACGATGTAGCGAGCTTACCCAGAAGGAGCCTATTCACTCTGGCTTTAAAGAGAGTCGGATTATATGTGCTCGGAAATACAGACGCCGGCAGGAGATTCCACTCCTTTGCGGTACGCATTATAAAAGATGTTGAGAAGCGTTTGGTGCGCAAGCGAGGAATAGTCACCAAGAAAGGATGGTAACCTGCCGTGCGTCTGGACGTCCGATGGAAAAAGGGGGGAAGGCGGAATGAGTTCATGCAACTCTTGAGCACACTCCCCGAAGGACATCCTGTAAAAAACTGATAAGCAGGCAACCTTGCGACGATGAGCCAAGCTGTGAAGCTTAGCTTCCACCAGTTTTTTGTCGCCTATGATTCTCTTGGCTCTGCGTTCCACCGAGTCCAGTGCAGCAAGTTGGTATTTGGCCGAGCCGTCCCAAAGGTGACAGCAATTTATATTGTTATGTCAACATCATCCATCGAATTTTAACTATTTACGTATCACACAGAATATATAGGTACATTACTAGTATCACTTGTAAAAACCAGTGGTTCTAAACCTTTTTCATTCTGGTCGCAATCTAAGCTGTAAGCAGTATTCGCAACCAGCTGCTAATGTCGGTAGTTTGCGGCCACCCCGCCTCGTAATTGCGGGAGATTACGCCTTTATTTCTAAAATCAACAGCGCTGCACTACAGCACGATTAAGCCATTTGCTGTAAAAGTGAAATGCTTTGAGATTTTAGAGTCTGTTTTGTGAAAACATTTTATACTAAGCAGCTTTTTGTAATCACTGTCAAAAAAAAAACGCGCACGTTATAAAAAAAAAGATAATTAGCTTTATTATCAATTTTCCAGTGAAATAAAAGTATGCACAATATTTTATCAAATAAATTAGTTATTTTATCAAAATTTAAAAAATACATTGGTACCAAAAAGTTCAGTCACCTAAGCAAAAAGTGGTTTTAAACATTCATGAGCTAGTGCCTCCCGCAACGCTACAACGCAACGCAACGGTGCTACCTCATAAACGCGAGCATACAAATATATTTCAATTCTACAAAACCCGCATAAAAGAAATGTTTTGTGGCTTTGTGAGCTGTAGACCTCACGAGTCTGTCATTTTGCGTTTTTTTTAGAGGATTCTTTGAGAGAATGGTTGGTGTTGTCAAGCAGTCTTTGGTTAAGGGGCTTGGTCTCTACCAAGCCCCTTAACCAAAGACTGCTTGACTACACTCCTGAAATATGTACAGACTTTACGGGATCAGTTTCGATCTCGTTTTAGGGCTGAGTACTTGAGTTTTTTAATTCAGCGCTCTTCTAGCAACCGTGTGTCTCCGTTGTGTGTTGGGGACGTTGTTTTAATCCAGTTGATGTGGCCGTTGGGGTCATAGAAGAAACAATCGCGGGGCGAGATGACAAGGAGCGCGTTGCAAAGGTACGCACTGCACACGGTCTCAAGGTGCGTCCTATCAACGTTTGTATCCCCTTGAGCTGAACATAGACCCCGACCGACAACGGGATACAACAAATTGGTTTTGTGAGTTTGCTGAAAATCTGCGTTTCCGTAGTTCCTTACAAAATTATATTATTCAATTTTATCACATTTTTTGGCGACCGTGGCATGGAAGCGT
This sequence comes from Carpatolechia fugitivella, assembly GCA_951230895.1. Taxonomy (NCBI): domain Eukaryota; kingdom Metazoa; phylum Arthropoda; class Insecta; order Lepidoptera; family Gelechiidae; genus Carpatolechia; species Carpatolechia fugitivella. The sequence continues at coordinate 2,884,060 of OX579654.1, read as the reverse complement.
TGAAACGCAAAAGGAAGCATTTCCGGCGTGCGACTAGTAGTAAATTTACTGAAGCACTCGTTACTAATACGCGGGATATAATCGAAGCAGCCTATTTAGCGACACGAGATGCTGCATAGGAGTTATCACAAGTCGAAAGTGAAGTAACGAATCTTTTTGTAAACGATGAGGACTTCGACGAGGAAGCGTTCTAAAAAGATCAGGGAAAAGCATTAGACTATAAATTGAAGTGGGCGGAAGTTAGAGCTAAGTATGAGATATTTATTAGTCCACCAGCTGGCAGTCGCTCGAACGTTTTTTCCGACGCACACGCCATGCCTTCACAGAACAACTTGAAAATGCCTCAGTTGGAATTGCCTAAATTCGACGGAAACGTTCGCAAATGGATTCAGTATTGGGGTCAGTTCAGAAATGATGATACATGATGATACTAATATTGATAGCTTGGACAAATTTCAGTATCTCATCCAGTCAACTGTCGAGGGCAGTCCTGCCCGGGTCAACTGTCGAGAGCAGTCCTGCCCGGCAGCTGATTTTAAGCTATCCTCCAAGTGCTGCTAATTATCCAAATGCCGTTGAAGCTTTGAAGGCTCGTTTTGCTCGTGATGACATGCTTATTGTGACTTACGTTTGAGTTTTGTTTTTTTTTCCACTCCTCCACCTGAAGTTCATGTATCTAAATAATCCAATGAATAGAGGGGGGCTACCTTACAAACGGTCTGGTAGTTCTAAATTTTTGATATCTAGAATGGTTATTAAGTGTTAAAAATGAAAAATGCACAATTCCCCCCTCCCCCCACCGCGCTTGCCGCCATTTTGAAAGAATCGGCTCTTTCTTCAAATTTTTGCTTATACTCGTACTTCGTTTTGGTGCATTTTAGCTAAAAAAGAGGTCAATGTTGTAGAGAATTAAATTTCCTTTAATTTACGTCTTAAGTTTTGTTTCTAAGACTAATAATTACGGAAAAATGCACTTTAAAAAAAAATACAAAAATCGCAATAGAATAGGCCATAACTGAATTACAGCGTTTTATAGTTAGAAATTTGACACGTAAATTATAGGAAATTTAATTCTCTACAACATTGATTTAACCCTTTTTTATTAACGAAGATATAAGCAAAAATCTGAAATGGCGGGGGGGGGGGGGATTGTGCATTTTGCATTTGAAATCCCTAATAAACATCTTAGATAACTCAAAAATTTAATCAATAAAAAAATAAAAAATTTAGAACTACCGGACCGTTTGTAAGGTAACCCACTTCTTTTTGTCTCTATTCACTAGATTATAATAAGGTTAACACTTTATTACTTTATAATAAACTGCCAGTTGTAATTCAGTTCATTTAAGTATTGGTCATTTCCATGAAAAGTTGCGTTAAATTAAAAAAAAAACATCGAAAAATATATCATTCTAATGACCGATAGCATATACTAGAATTTTCCCGCCACCTTAATATGTTTTACATTCAGACTCAGAGCCACAATTTACGTTGCTTGTAAATAAAATTGAACCGTGTGCCATCTGAACAACAAAGAAAACATTAATAAATATAGCATTACACTGCAATGTGACAACAATTCTCCGGACAACTGAAAAGAGCTAGAATAAAAATAAACTTGACACAAAGCTAATGACCTGTTTCACTGTCGCTCGTTTGTTTCGGAAATGGATCGGAAGACGAACGTATACCAACTACAGTTGGAGAAAGACAACACTACGTTCTCATGAGCTACGTTGAAAAGATTTTAACGAAAATTGTTTGCTTATCTTTATAATTGTTTAGTTTAATTTTTTGTTACAAAAACCTTGTTGAAGAAGAAGAAAAATACTGTTACCTTCGTTACTAATTTGAGTTATTTTATCAGTAAACAAGTTATAAACGGCTCATAAACGTCCCCACTAAGGGGCTGGGGCCTAGTCCAAAACTACCAGCATTAAACTTTAAATGCTAACACAAGTTAAATAAGATATAAAAATAAAAAAAAGATGGCGGCTCGTGCCCAGCCTAGCCACAAAATCCCATACCTAAAAAACATTATATCAATACCAAATAAGACGTTACTCTTGTGTTCACATTTCTCGTGTTTGTGTTTGTGTAATTAATTAATAATCATATTTGTGTAATTAATTTGATATTTTTCTACACAAACACGAGAAATGTTTCTTTTAATAAAACATTTAGTAACATTTTCTTTATTTAAAAAAAATAAACAAACAAAAATAATTCGAATTATTTTTGTGTTTTACTTTTTTAAATAAAGAAAAATATCAAATACGCAAACACGAGAAATGTTTCTTTTAATAAAACATTTAGTAACATTACTTGCTGACGCCATTTTCTCAGAAATCAGACGATGCAGACAAGACAAGCTGCCTCGTTACATGTTTACTTTTCAGACTTGAAACAGTCTAGTGTTTGTTATTTGAACACGTTTTGATGTACCTACAGTCACAGTTGTTATACTGAAAATAAAACAAAACGTTAGAACTATATTACTCAAGCTACGAAATGGTCAACCAGTTAAATTTAACGGTGTATATGTAAATGAAAAAAAGAAAAAAAAACAACACTTATTTCACACAATAATAAAAAAAACACTTACCTTTTCTATTACATATTACATTATTCGTAGTATCAATACTATGGTTAGTTTTTAAGTATCTGAAAAAACGATGTTAAATTAATTAAAATATTTATTCAGAATTTATTCGAAGTGGGCGGAATAACAAACAAGAACGTTTTAATATTCACGGCAATAAGTATAGTGAAAACATGTTTATCTTGAATATTAATACATGTTTTTGCTATACTCCCGTTATTAAGATTAATACGCTGAAGTGGTTAGTTAGGGATCGCAAAATATTATTGTAAGGGTAATTCCACGCATTAGGTAGGTAGAGCCATTATAAAACTGCCTACAATTTTTAAATTTAAATATTTGTTGGAGCATAATTATACTTGTACAGAAAAAAAAAAGGAGGAAAAGTAAATTAATACGCTTTAAGCGCTTGTTTGTTTACTTAAAAAAATGGTTTGATTTGGTAATTGAGTAAAATTTGTCGTAGACTCGACATTTACAAATAATTTTATGGCGATCTTAATCTTACATTAATGTGTCTTTCCAATTCGTATTGGCATTATCGGGTTTTACTTTTACGTGGCACGCCCTGTATATTGTGATTTAACTCAGACACTTGAAACATGAAATATAAACGCTCCAAACTGTAAACTATGACAAACGTTTAGTCTAGAATCTGCAAAGATCTACGAGCTCTTGTTACAAGTTTCTTGATAAGTTTGCTGAAGCCAAGTTGAATTGGAGATGTTGCGCTTGCGTCGTTGTTTAGGAAAATTAACTCGTTTGTAACGTTCCAATGTTTAGCAAACCTAAACTCAATAATATTTATTTCAAAATAGGAACTTAAAGGTCCATCGACCAGTCATGGACGTTCACCCAATGGAAAATGTTTTAAGTCTGAAGAAAGATAAGCCAACAATAGAATAAAACAAAGATCCTCGACTACGCTGATGTCTGTTACTTGAATGTGACAGAGGAGTTACTATATAAGCTGGAGCGCTTAAAAAATCTTGCAATTCGTTTTATTTTCGGTCTTCGTAAGTTTGACCACGTTTCTGAATTTCGCGCTCGGCTTAAATGGCTCCCCATTCGTCTTCGTCGTGATGTGCACATCCTGTCTGTTTTTTTTAACATTCTTAAAAATCCCGTGACACCCTCCTGATACTCGCCCTAGACGTCCCTGCAACACTAGGATGCTGGTGTGTCCTAGAGCTAATACAAACTTTTTTTAAAATTCTTTCTCGGTACGCGCATTAAAATTATGGAACAAGCTTCCCAAATCTATTCAAGACTGTCCCTCTATAACGTCATTCAAGCATAAGGTGAAAGAGCACTTCTTATCTATTGCTTGCATTATCTACAAACTTTTTGATTATGTTCTATTTTGGCTGGTTTTCGTTTCTTTTTGGTTCTTGTCATCTTTATTTAAATTTAAATTTTTGATTGTTGTAATTTCTCGTGTTGTTTTTTTCTGATTGTCCGTTCTGTGCTCATGGTGAGTTGTTTTTTTTTCCAACGTATATGTTAGCTTCAGCACTTTTCGTGTAATAGGGTTTCTCGTGCATGTGTTAGCTCCCGTGGAATGCTTGCCACGCATGCTTGTTACCCCTGGATGCTAAATATATTGATCCTTGTTTTATTGTCCGGGTAAGTTTTGTTCCTGTTTTCTTCCTCCCTTGTTCTGTAAGTTTGCAATTCTCTTAGTTTATTTATATCTTTCAGTCTCTGTCCGGTTTTTTAATCGCCGCGGACTGCTGTACGCAGATACAGCTGCCTAGCTAGGAGCCGTGGTGGCCGCTTGCGTTTGGAAAGCAGTAGCCTCAGCAGCCTTAGCAGTCCCGGATAGCCTCCAAGGGCCGAGATACCCTCAACTTCGTGGGCCACCGCATCGCTGGGCAAAGACCAGCTAAGTTTTTATTTTTTGGTTCCTGAATAGTTCTCCCATCCATTTGATTTCTGTTTTTTATATCTCTGTTTATTTACTTTTTATATTTGGCACCTAAACGTCGTGCCCTTTTTTCAAAATTCCAAAAAGGCCTAACCTTATTTTTACGTCACTGGCCCGGCCCTATTTTCATTTCGATTCTTACTTTGGCTACTAATCACACCCGTCAGAGCCCTTACTCCAATATTCTATCATTTAGAAAGATCCAGCACCTTTAGGTTTGCCGTTTGTTTTTTTCTTTAAGTTTGCGTGTTTATATTTTATACATTTTTAAGTCTGGAAATTGTCTTTCTTTTTGAGGCCTCAAAATTCTACGTTTACCTAGTCAGTAGTGTTTCTTTTTTTGTGTCTACTACACTATGTACTATTGTGTTGTTTAGGTTAATTCTAACTTTAATTTCATTTTTATATTCTGTGCACTTTCTTTTGTTTACTCTACGATCTCATTTTCCACCACTGTGAAGGTTGGCTGGATGAGATCTCTTATAGAGATAAGCTCGCTTTTGTACATTCATTTCTTATCCTGTGTATGTTTAATTGTGCTATAAAGTGTTAAATAAAAAACCGGTCCATCAATACTTAACCGCGCAGCTAGCTGATCGAATTACTATGGGTGACGCCAACGACCACGGAGGCTGTTTATATCGTTATTAATAAAAAAAATATACAAATCTAGACCAGGTCGTCCTACGATAAGACAAAAATATGAATTTTCTTTTTATCAGACATTGAGTGAAGATGGAAACCGAGTTAGAAGTATGGAATAAATCATGAGGTCGACCCTCGAACGATTCTTCCGGCCATTCTGAGGAAAACTGCCTGTTTTAACTGAATTGGTAGCCCCAAAGGGATAATTGCACTATGTTCCACGGATTTATCGTCGAATCCAAATGTAGTTCAGGTATAGATGAAAGAGAACAATACAATTGTTTAGTGAATGATTGTAGTTTATCTAAGAAAATTCAGCATATGAATGTACAAATAAATTAAGGAATATTCTTTGCAGTAAATACTGGAATACCTAATCATCATCATCGTGTGGGTTGTAAGGTCAACAACCGACCTCACAAACCCTGGTGTCAGTGTAACGACTAGATAGGACCAACGGCTTAACGTGCCTTCCGAAGCACGGAATCATCTTTCTTTTCGGACAATCAGGTGTAATAAGTATCACACTAATGTTATAAAATTCATAATGTGAAAATATTTTTGGATGTTCAGATGTTTGTTCCGCCTTCACGCATAAATTACTCAATGAATTTGGATAAATCAATTGAAGGTAGTTTATAACCTGGATTAACACATACTTTTTACGGGAACTTATTCCCACGGGAAACTCTAGGTGGCCTCTGCATAACAATAACAAACGACAGAAAAAAAATACTTGGTTGAAAAATAGATGCTAACTATAAAAAATGTATTAAATAATAATTAGATTATGTTTAAAATTTCTCTATAATTCACAATGAAATAATATTAATTTGACTAACCTCACACAGGTAATTCAAAATTCAAACGGAAATAACATAATCTGTGAGATTATATCAAACCGGGTTCCTATTTAATTAAAACCACATCAATGATGCTCAGCAAAGCGATTAAATTAAACCAAAATACAATAATTACTACTATTAATATTCGTCAGTATGTATAATGTAAACAAGAATGTGTGTGTGTGTGTGTGCTTGCTGACTAAAGGTCTCGCTACAAGAAGACGTTATGAAAAGTGGACGTTATGGGAAGTGGACGTATGAAAAGTGGACGTTATGGGAAGTGGACGTTATGGGAAGTAGACGTTATAGGAAGGGGGCGTTGTGAGAAGTGGACGTTTTAAGAAGTGGTCCTGGACCTAAAGGCACTCTTCGACGTGAAATCGGCTTACCGCCGCGAAACACCGTGGGCCGCGGCTCCAGCTGCTGCAGTCTTGACCAAGGTACAAAAAGACCAAAGTTGCAAAATGATTAATATTCTGATGATCAATTTATACATCAACAAATCACGGCGGTGACGCATTCATACTCTGACACGGACATGGCATCCTCCATGCCAATACAGAGGTCTCCGCTTGTACCTATATATAGGTAGGGTACACGCTGAGTAGGTCAATAAGTGGGCCATTGTTTGAGGAGAGGCACCACACGCACATGCAATATCTGAGGCATAGGTGGCTGTTCAGAACCAATTCAGTAGTGTTTCGAATCAATGCGGTGGTTTCCGTTAATTTGGCAACCCAATGTCAGATCGATTTGACATTTGTAAGGTCTGTGCTCTGGGTGCATTCCGAATTGGACTGTAGCGCTATCAGCGCTCGGAGAGCGAAAAATGTATGGTTGACGCATATTCGGAACGCGATTACGGGTACTCTGATCGATGTCTGCGCGTTTCGGAACGCAGGGTTTAGCTGTCATTCGTTGTCATCTCGGCTTGCGGTATCGAGCTAACCTACGAGATTTTGGACGCCTCGTGCTTTGTGTTTCTACGGTTTTCGCGAGAAAAGTGCGTACATACGGAGGAATCTGAGCTGAAGAGAGGAGAACGAGAACTTCAGGTCTTCGCCTTATAACCTTTGCTCCTTCTTCCCACTCCCATCCCATCCTCTTCTGTTTGGACCTGGTTCCATCGGGCCACCTCAGGAGTTCGGTAAGAAATACGATTTTGTTCATACCCTAGGGGCAGACACCGCGTGGGTTCGAATCCCCCTCGGCACGCGGTCAGGGTCTGAACTGTACAGTGGCCAATGTGATACCATCTAAGTATCTAAGCATTTTTCTTTACTTCGGCCAACGACGACGCTCTTATTGCATGAACATAAAGCTTCTACTGATTGTCTCAAGCTGATTTTGCATCGGCAAATGTGGTGACACCTTAACTTAGTACGCGAGCACAAGAATTCGGACCCTTACTCTGTAAATACTTAGCTATACGATGCTGTTCTAAAGCACATTGGTGTAGTTATGTGGTCTAAATGTGTGGCGATGTAAACCACAAATCATGCGCGGATATCGTAAATGTATCCAAAATGAATGTACGCCATTACCGGCTCCGTAGCTGGAATAACTGAATGTGTCTGGCGAGCTGTTACACCGAGGCGTAACTGCAACATATTTTGTATCAGTCCTTAAGAAGGTACTTAAATCAATCGTCTTCAATTAATCGCTATTTTAAAATGTATTCTTCATTTTCATCGTATGGGATGTTATAGAGCTGCCAGAAAACGCCACTACATGGAGTTGTTATATTTAATTAAAAAATTACATTTAAATCAATAAAAATATAAATATCAAGAAAACTGCTTTTCTGTATTACAGACCATTTGGGTATCCTTTTGGTTTTGCGAGTATTTGTAGTTAATTCAACATGGAATATCACATACATCAGGTACGTCGTAAATAAATATTAGAAATAAAATAAAAGAAAATTGAAAATTTAAAGAAAGCGCCTTAATATGACGTTGTTATTCGGTAGCCGTGTGGTGACAGCAGAGTAGAATACATTTGTCACCAACCCCTACTCTTCCCGTGGATGTCGTAAGAGGCGACTTAGGGACTACACATCGAACAGGGAACGGGCAGCAGCGCTCTCTGATACAGTAACCTTTTATCTGCGATCTCCAACCCGCCTGCCAAGCGTGGAGATTATGGCAAAACCCTCCACTTAAGTGGAGGAGGCTCATAGTCCAGCAGTGAACTGTAACGGGCCGTTGATGATGTTGATTCGGTGTAACAGCCATCCCTGTCACGGATATTACAGAAGCGTATTTCACGATTTGACCCCGCACAGCGTTTAGGCTGTTTCGACTCCGTACTGCGCAAATTGTGGATTTCACACCTGCTTTCACAATTTAACTTGCTGAAATACTACAGCACTCGTCTAAATGGGACGTCAGGAAGACATATGATGCCACCCGGCGCGCTTCACGTACGGCGCGTTTCGTCCATCTATCAAAATCGTGGCGTCGGTCGTCGTGCTGTACGCGAATAAAGTAAAGCTTTTTTTTTCAAACAGAGTATATTTTGTAAACATAATTAGTAATTTTATTTAAACGGCAACACTCACGTAAATATGGAAACTAAAAAGAACACGTATCGTTCAATAAAAATAATTAGTTATTTTATACCATCAACTTAATGAACAGTCATTAGGTAAATGTTCGCCGTCACAGAAATGCGCACAATGAGTAACGAAAGAAGATTTTGTATATTGACTTTCCTTGGTAATTAAAATTATTATCTGTGGCCAACTTTAAGAATAATGTCATATTTCCTTCAATGTGGAGTTTTATGATATTGATCACTATTTCAAATTTGTAACAAGTCACTGATTAGTCATTTTAGTTGTTTGAGCATAGAATAGAAATACATTTATTTAACGTAGTACATAACATTTAGATAGCACCTACTTGACTTGTAGTCTAGTTACATCTACATAAATGCCGTCAACAGAATATATCAGTTTGATAGTAACGCTAACATTTACGTACTTATAGTCTAGCTGCATCCGTCATCAGAATGTATTATTAGCTTGATTATATCGCTATCATTTACTTATAGTCCAGTTGCATCTACATCCATGCCGTCAACAGAATGTATCAGCTTGATTATATCGCTATCATTTACTTATAGTCCAGTTGCATCTACATCCATGCCGTCAACAGAATGTATCATCTTGATTATATTGCTATCATTAACTTACAGTCCAGTTGCATCTACATCCATGCCGTCAACAGAATGTATCAGCTTGATTATATCGCTATCATTTACTTATAGTCCAGTTGCATCTACATCCATGCCGTCAACAGAATGTATCATCTTGATTATATTGCTATCATTAACTTACAGTCCAGTTGCATCTACATAAATGCCGTCAACAGAATGTATCAGCTTGATTAACTACTGCATTTACATCAATGCCGTCAACAGAATGTATTAACTTTATTATATCGCTATCATTTACCTATAGTCCAGTTGCATCTACATCCATGCCGTCAACAGAATGTATCATCTTGATTATATCGCTATCATTTACTTACAGTCCAGTTGCATCTACATCAATGCCGTCAACAGAATGTATTAACTTGATTATATCGCTATCATTTACCTATAGTCCAGTTGCATTTACATGACGTCACAAAATGTATCAACTTGATTTTATCGCTATGATTTACTCATAGTCGTAGTTGCATCTACATCAATGCCGTCAACAGAATGTATCAACTTGATAATATCGCTATCATTTAATAAATTTTTAAGAGCTGTACTTATATCAATATTATCGGCTACTGGTTCTGGTTCAACCCCGGACCTAAAGTATGGTTTCAGTTAAATATCCTGTGATTTTTATATTTATAGATTTCAAAGTCCTGAATCATAGTCTCTAGGGGTGCTACCACTGTGTCCAAGTCTCTTTCAGAGTTTCGACTGATTTTGTACTAGATAACAAAGTATTAGTGCTTTAATAAGCTTGATTCCAATGGCACACATTATTCATCTTCATTATTTTCTTAAAATACTTGTGAAAATGGTTCTTAAAATGGTGCTATAATTAACAAATATCATGCCAATATGTAATTGCAACTGTTCCATTAGCTAGAGAGTTACTGAACAGGATCTATATTGTTAATTTATGCAAGCACGAGTGGAAGCTGTTGGTCATCTTTCTGGGCGTAATGCTAATTGGAACCTTTTAAATGAAAATCGTTTTCCGCAGTTTCCTAGACTCGACATGGCGTATTTGAAGCGATTGACTATTGGTATTCACCAAATTAATTTAAGCCCTGCTTACATACGGGACAAAATGCACATGGATAATACCGGATGTTTTTGAGTTTGAAGAACTAAATGAGCACTGCCTAATACGTATGAGAATACGCTCGCGGTTAAACTTTAATTATAGTTAGATAGCGTTACCGAAACTCCGGAAGAAGAGCCAATCTTGGCCTTGTATGTGCAAAACTGGGGCCAGGACTATAGGTTGTTGTGCTCACTTTGCCAGTGTCATATGGTACCTTGGTTATGCACGACATCAACAAGATGTGAAGTACCCGAGTACAGCAATATTAAACTACATATACTGGACTGTGCGAATAGAAATGAACGCTAAATGTATAATATTTATGTAGATATATTTGCAAAAAATGTGATTCGGTACATGTGTAATCCTATAAATATGTAAATATAGATTGATAAGATTTAACCTGTAACGCTTTTTTTCTTTCATTTTATCCGTTGTTTATATAGGTAGTTTGGTAGTTTTTGTTATCTGGTACAAAATCAGTCCAAACTCCGAAAGTACTCGGAAACAGTGGTAGCACCCCTCGAGACAAATTTTCAGGACTTTGAAATCTATAACATATCAAAATGTCAGGATATTTAACTGAAACCACATGTTCCATACTTTAGATCCGGGGTCTTGTATCATTCATATCGCGAACAGCATTCATATAAGTCTCATTAAATAGTTGGTTTAATTAACGCATAAATAACTCCAGTCACACTGTATACACATCGATTGTGTTTGGTGTCATGAAATCTTTTAAAGAGTAGTGCAGTTTCCGTTTCATCTACATCAAACACTCAAGTGCCCAGTTGTGGGCCACTTGGCAAACTGACTTGATTGAGTTTTAAAGCGACATACGTCCACTTAAAACCAAGACTGCGAACTTTTATCCCGCGAGAGTAGAAGACCGTAAAGAGCTAAAGCAAACAGCAAAAGTAGGCAAAGGCTATATTTAGGAACTTACTTACTGGATGTACCGTCATATTGACTTATTTACAAAAGATAAATAATTTTATTTTATAGTGGAGGTCGTCGTGTCCTGATGGTGATCTGCCCTTTATGCTGGACAGGCAAAGGGCTTGGGATGAGCTGTCTTCTAGACGGTTCCTAAGGGAACTTTTGGACGGAGCTGCTGGAGCCAATCTTGCCCACCTGCGGGCTGCCGCTGCTCCTGAGTCAGGCGTCTGGATTCACGCCATATGGGCACGTTGCTGGACAATGATTCGTTGAGGGTTGCGGCAGCGCTCAGGTTGGGTTGTGATGTTTGCGAGGACCGGTGTGTTTGTGGTAGTATGGTGGAGGCTAATGGCCATCACGGCCTCAGATGCGCGCGCTCTGCGGGCAGGCTATCCCGTCACCATGCTATCAACGACATCATCAGGCGGGCGATGGTATCAGCGGGAGTACTGTGCATTTTGGAGCCCCCAGGACTTAGCCGCTCGGACGGTAAAAGGCCCGACGGTTCCGTGGGCACGAGGACGTTGCCTTATTTGGGACGCCACTTGCGTATGTACGTATGCGGCGTCACATTTAATGGGTACCCAGCAGGCAGCCGGAGCAGCGGCTGAATCCGCAGCAGGCCTTATACGTGTCAAGTACGCTAACCTGGAGTCTGCGTACCATTTCGTCCCAGTGGCTTTCAAAACCGCGGGTACGTGGGGCTCCGACGCGAAAGAGCTGGTGCGCAGCGTGGGTCAGCGCTTGAGGGACCAGGGGTCAGATCCCCGCGCTTTTTCCTCGCTCAGAGGATCTCTCTTGCTGTGCAGAGAGCTGCCAGTGTTGTGGGCACATTTGGGCGGGGGGCCTTGCTGGGCGGACTTTTTGTTTAGTTTTAAGTACTTTTAAGTAGACTTGAATTTTATAATTTGTAATATGTATTATTATATATTTTGTGACATTTTTATAGTTGTTTTTCTATATTATTCTATTTTAATTTATAGGTATAAGCCGCCCGAAAATTACTGTTTTGTTTTATTTAAGAAATCTCCGTTGGGATCTTTGCGGATTCTTAAAAAAGCCCTCTTGTTTGCAGAGGCTGTACCATCCATCACTTGTGGAATGATTAATTACCATCGAGCATTATCGACAGCGCGCCATTCAAAACTCCATTAAAATATACCGAGGATCCTTTGTTGGCGTTTGTTGGGATGATAAGAGGTTTCTTACGAGGGCTCGGTGAAGTTAGGAGCACCAGGGAAAGTAGTCGAGTGCCGTGCGTGCCTTTGTGATGGATGAGCAGGAAAGTATGAGAAAGAAAATTCTGTCACTTAAATTATGAACAATTTTATTATTAATAAAAAAAATGAAATATATTTCAGCACTCACAGGAAAGAAGTATTGGTTAATAACAGCGAAAAGCAAAAATAGGTCTTATTGTTTTAAATCTTAAAGCAATAAGGCCAATCTTTGCTTTTTGCTAAAGTTTAAGAAATTTCTTCCAGATAGCCCAGCAAGGGTATTTAGTATGAATGCATGAATATAAATCACTTTATTGCACAAACAATTAATACACAGAAATACGAACAGAAATAAATTTACAATTATTGCCCCATATAACAGGGTTACTTAACTGTAAGCAAAATGTAGCAAAGAAGTGAAATAATAAGTCACTGGAAAGGCATGTCATCTTATATTGATTAGTACTTTCAGAGGACAATAGAGAAGTATTTTTATTCCTAATAAAACCCTCAAAACCAACATCGTCAAGCATAAGTAAAAGGCTTTTATTCATGAGCATTTCGTGCAAAGAGCAATCACACAAAAAACGGCCACAATTTTTCATCAACGCGGATATCTATCATCGAAGTCTGTCACAGGAAATACAACGAAGAAATATTCCGGCCGCCTCATCAGTGTTGCCACATGAAGAAAACTTCTCTTCATCGTGTGCGTTTTAAAGTCGACACAACAGCCGACCTCGCAGACCCTGGTGTCAGTGTAACGACTAGATAGTAGTCGGGAAAAACGGCATAACGTGCCTTCCGAAGCACGAAATCATCTTTCTTTTCGGACAATCAGGTGATTCAGCCTGCAATGTCCTAACCAAACTGGGGAAAGTGTCACAAAGAGATTTTTGCTTGACAGTGTCTCCACCGGGAATCGAACCCGGAACCTCCGTAATGGGCGTCAAAATCTCGACCACTCGGCCACGGAGGCTGCTATGCGTCATGTGTGATGCCTTGAATAAATGTGCGCACATATTTTTTATAATGATATTTACTAAAAAATCCAACCAATAACACACTTTTATAATGACCTAGCTGGTACAAGGATTTATATTTTTCAAACGCTAGAGAGGAAAAGGCATGGCAACCCTCCTAGGAAGAAATATTCCGTCGGCCTCATCTTGTGAGGGGAAACGGCTTGTGAAAAATGGCATGGTTGGGCGCACGAATGGGGTCCTGAATAGGTGGTCCGTGGAAGACTATGCCTATATTGGTCAGTTATATGCATGAAGAAAGACACAATTTCTTCTTTAAAAGAAATAAAAAAAAACATGCATAATACTTAATTTATAAAAAGGCAGCAAAAGCTAAAAGGAAAAAGCTGAAAATTAAATATAAAAATGAAGTAAAAAGCGACGCTGAGTCTTGTCAAGATTATGATGATGATTATCTGCCCAGCTCATAATAAATATTGTATAAATTGTGTGTCCCAACGGAGGGCCTCGAGCGAGAGACCAGTGCGAGTTTCTAAATATTGTATAAATTGTGTGTCCCAACGGAGGGCCTCGAGCGAGAGACCAGTGCGAGTTTCTAAATATTGTATAAATTGTGTGTCCCAACGGAGGGCCTCGAGCGAGAGACCAGTGCGAGTTTCTAAATATTGTATAAATTGTGTGTCCCAACGGAGGGCCTCGAGCGAGAGACTAGTGCGAGTTTCTAAATATTGTATAAATTGTGTGTCCCAACGGAGGGCCTCGAGCGAGAGACCAGTGCGAGTTTCTAAATATTGTATAAATTGTGTGTCCCAACGGAGGGCCTCGAGCGAGAGACCAGTGCGAGTTTCTAAATATTGTATAAATTGTGTGTCCCAACGGAGGGCCTCGAGCGAGAGACCAGTGCGAGTTTCTAAATATTGTATAAATTGTGTGTCCCAACGGAGGGCCTCGAGCGAGAGACCAGTGCGAGTTTCTAAATATTGTATAAATTGTGTGTCCCAACGGAGGGCCTCGAGCGAGAGACCAGTGCGAGTTTCTAAATATTGTATAAATTGTGTGTCCCAACGGAGGGCCTCGAGCGAGAGACCAGTGCGAGTTTCTAAATATTGTATAAATTGTGTGTCCCAACGGAGGGCCTCGAGCGAGAGACCAGTGCGAGTTTCTAAATATTGTATAAATTGTGTGTCCCAACGGAGGGCCTCGAGCGAGAGACCAGTGCGAGTTTCTAAATATTGTATAACTTGTGTGTCCCAACGGAGGGCCTCGAGCGAGAGACCAGTGCGAGTTTCTAAATATTGTATAACTTGTGTGTCCCAACGGAGGGCCTCGAGCGAGAGACCAGTGCGAGTTTCATACAACCTTTGAAATCTCGTTCTACTAGTATGTAACGTGAATACTGAAAATAATAACAGAAAAAAATATATTTAATGACAAATAATTAAATACAAAATGTCAAGAATACATATTATCATCAGTCAAATAACCCGCCCCTAACCGTTCCCGGTAAATAATAACTGTTATAGTTTGTATACTTTAGTAGCAAAACATTCCTTTATCAAAATGCTTCCTTTAGACTTTTTTACTAGACATTCTTAGACGTTTATTAGACTCAGCTTTTACTCGCTCAAATTTAAGTTTTTCACATGGTGCCGAAGCCGATTTCAATACTTAACCCTAAAATTGTAACAAAACCAAAAAAAAACAAAAACACTGGTAAACCACACACACACACACTTAAATATCTGGAAAAGTTTGCTACTCCAACACTAAGGCCGCCTAACGACTTTTATACTTTTGTTGAAGGACATCAATCTACACAGATTTGTTTGTAATGTCAATCTTGGCAGTGAATAAAAACTAATACTACTCTCGAATGTATAGGATTAAGATTGAATAATTCTAGAATATTCAGCTAGCACGCGCGCCGCGCGGCTAAACGAAAATCGTCCCTATTGCTACAGGAAAAAAGACACTCTCAAGGTCAAGTGTTTAGCTACATGCACTGGCTACTTATAAATCAGTGCTCGGAATCAACTGATTTGGATAAAATTTTGTATTTGGATTATCAAAAATGCTTCCTCATACAATATCGAGTACATCAGGTTATCCAGGTAGGTACAGAAAAATAGAGCTTATTAACATACTTATTCTTTAGTAGTGCATTAACGTTATGAAAAGAGTCAATAACTAAAAAAAAAAAAAAACATTGGATAAAACGGCTCTTCCGTTTTTCTTTACTGATTCTTTAAAAGTTAGTAGATAGACGCTTTTAGCGGATTGAATCGTCAAGGAGGCATTTCGTCTTTGGCTTGGCGTTGCTAAATTTTATGTAATACAACCTGTAACTGGAAATATTATAGTATAGAAGACAACTGCAACTGGAAATACGAGTATAAAGTTTAAAGATGTAGAGTTTAAATACTCGCACCATAATAGTATGGTGAACGAAATACGAACAAAATACGAAAGTATGAAAATAGTTTCGTACTAACTATCAACGCAAACGTACTATAAATAAAAAAAACATGTTCGTGTCATGAACTTCATGAATGAAATTTTGTGAATAAAAAGTAATTTTTTAAAGAAATTAAATTGGTCAAATGCGAGTATGACTAACAACGTTCCCAACTAAATTATGCGGCCCATTCATACGAGTAGACTAGGCAGTGTTAGGCCCGGTTTCCACCAAAGCGGAGAGGAGAGGAGATGTGTTTGAATAACCAATCAGATTTCGTTATTGAAGCTAAGCGGAGAGGAGATGTGGAAATAACGAAATCTGATTGGTAATTCAAACACTCTAATTAAACCTATCCTCTCCTCTCCGCTTTGGTGGAAACCGGGCCTTATATGTGAATGCAGTCAGTCAAATGCTACAATGAAATACTCGTATAAAGCATTGACGTAAGCAATATAATACAAATTTGTGCCACCCCAATAGGGTTCGTTATTCAGAATGCCTCCCGTTTTCATTGGCTGGCGTTCAGAGCCACGAAATTGGTCTTGTCGTTGAGATTAAAACCCAATAATGCCCACCGCTTTGTTGACAGAGTATTTTTTTTACTCGACAGTTTGTCAAAGTCACGTTTTCCTCTTTTCAGCGCGCTTCGGCATTATTTTACAATGAAAAGATTAAATGTTTTATGTTAATGTTATTATTAATAAACAGATTGTTGTTGACTTTATCTAATCTTAATGTTACTTTACGGAGGCAGTCAGTTTAAAGGAGAGTGGGCAAATTGGCTCAAAATTAAAAAAAGTCCACCAAAAAGTTCTCTTTTCCAAATATTTGAAAAAGAACAAATAAACTTCATACTGTCGCTATCAGGTTGTCTCAGCAGCCGTAGTGTGCGGCCAGTTCTGAAACACTCATTTATAATGATATAAAAACAAACTTTTATAAAATATGCTATATGCATTGTTGAAGAGTGTAGTACTTAAGTTCTGTGAATTAAATATTATATTTCAGATAAACGTGGTATTTATTTACCACAAAAGACAAAATAAGTTAACTTCTGTTAGAGTTAAGTGAATTTCTGGAGATAACCAAGAAACATTTATAACAGACGTTAATATTGCTAGTGACATTTTCCTTGAATTATTAATTCAAAATATACGACTAGGAAGTGATATTAATTATGAAAATATTGCTGTAAATAAACTACATGTAACGGTCAAAATAGGTTTAGTAAATCTAATTTTAAAAATAATAGATGTATAGGTAAATTAAAGCATTTCAAGCAAACAGCACACTCAAGTGCAAAATCCGTATAGGATAGCACAGCAACGCTGTAGCACAGGACGAAAAGGTTCAGAAGAGATTGAAAAAAATATAATATCACATTTAAAACTCGTAGATCATTGTCAATACTCTGTTAAATAAACGATAACAGAAAAGAAACGAATTCGACAGATATAAAAGTGATTGTAAGGTCAACAACCAACCTCACAAACCCTGGTGTCAGTGTATAGTGTGTAAAAACTGATATACTGTTGAAATATGTAACGACTTACACCGGGCTCAGGTTCGCGCCTCTCAAGAAGTTGAGAAAATCAGCAGCAAGAAACGGGTGCTAATTTACAAATTTTCTCAAACACAAAAAAGAAGGAAGTGGAGTGGAAGGAAGCTATAGAGCTTATGCCACAATATTTATAATATTTATAGCAACAGAGTTTTTCTATCCAGAGTTTATATAGGTAAAACAAAGCATTTCAAGCAAACAACACACAAAAGTGCAAAAATCCGTATAGGATAGCACGGCAACGCTGTAGCACAGGACGAAAAGGTTCAGAAGAGATTGAAACAAATATTATATCACATTAAAAACTCGTAGATCAATATTCAGTTAAATAAACGATAACAGAAAATAAACGAATTCGACAGATTATAAAAGTGAAAGTATAAATAACTGGGTTTAGTTAACAAAATGAATGCAATCATCGATCATCATCATCATCGTGTGGGTTGACAACCGACCTCACAAACCCTGGTGTTAGTGTTATAGAGCCGCCAAGGGCCGCTGACTTGGCTCATGTAACGACTAGATAGTAGCCAGGACCAACGGCTTAACGTACCCTCCGAAGCACGGAATCATCTTTCATTTCGAACAATCAGGTGATTCAGTTTGCAATGTTCAAACCAAACTGGGGAAAGTCTCACAAAGAGATTTTTACTTGACTGTGTCCCCACCGGGAAGTAAACCCGGTTCCTCCGTAATGGGCGTCGAAATCTCGACCACTCAGCCACGGAGGCTATCAATCATCGATTAAAGCTACATAATCCAAAAAATACAGCAACACTGTTGCACAAGACTAAAAGGTTCAGTAGTGATTATAGAAGATCCTTTTACAAACTCTGATACTTAATATTGTTAGGATAATAATAATAAATAATGAACTGGACGGATATCATCAACCAGTCAATAACGTCCTCACCTAGTCATAGTCCTGAAATTCAGGTTTTGCAACAGAATTGCAATTCAAACGAACATATTTTCAAAATCAAAATCATACGAATCTACGAGTTTTTACGTCTAAGCACTTAAGAGTCGATTAAAAATAACTATCATCAAATGACCAACGCTCATCATCAATATGAAACTACTACTTCTGGTATCACATCAAGAGCGGAACAAATTGATGTAAAAAATTCGGCAATCTTTAACATTAGAAGGAGTCATATTACCAATGCAAAGTTCTACACCTAAAGAAAAATCCAT
This sequence comes from Carpatolechia fugitivella, assembly GCA_951230895.1. Taxonomy (NCBI): domain Eukaryota; kingdom Metazoa; phylum Arthropoda; class Insecta; order Lepidoptera; family Gelechiidae; genus Carpatolechia; species Carpatolechia fugitivella. Next base: position 2,865,383 of record OX579654.1, on the reverse strand, counting down.
GAGTCAAAGCAGAAATCCTGATAATTTTAAAAAGAGTGTGGAAGAGTTAATGGACAGAGAGTAAGAGTTAAGAGTTATCCAGAGAATCAAGCAACAGTTCAAATAGAAAAACAGAAAAAAGGAAGAAATCCCCAGAAAATGTTTGAAAAAAAAAAAAATTGTATGCTTCCACCGCGTAAAGAAAACTGTTACAACTCGGAGATATACTCAAATTTAAAAATTAAATAAAACGCGAGTTTGTAAAACCTTTTTTCTTGCTATAATAGGTTTAAAAATAACCAGACAGTGAAGACCATCGTAAAAGCTAATTTCAAACTAGGCGTTAAAACCCTAAAAAACAAGAAGCTGCTCCAGAACATTGTGGAAAAAATCCACCACGAAATAAGCTGCCGGATGATTATAAAAATATATTGCAACCCATTGTGTCTCACTATAATGTTAAGCATGCAACTAAACGAAAATACTTGCTATGCGGAGTAACTTTCTCAGACATGAAGATATACACTACTGTACCGAAAATGACATTCGTCTATGTAGATAGATAGATAGATAAAAAGTTTTATTCAAAAATCTACATAACACATGTACATACATTTAAGAAAAAAGATACAGAAAAAGGAAATAACAAAAAAAAAGAAGTACCTATGCATGCACATGTGTGCTGCAGTGATTGAAAGGGCCATGGCTCAGTGTAATTAGCCCAAAGGGCAACACTGATTTTCAGCCGTAGTTGGCCATTTTTTCACAAGATTATTAAGGAAATTAATTTTTCAACTTCTAATCCAAGACTTATACACATCATGTGTAAATCATAAATCTGAACATCCTTTGAAGGAGACATCAGGTATGTCCATGAGTACGTCATGTCGAAAATTTGAGCAACACGAAGTTGAGTTGTCTCGGGAAATGCTGGATAAAGATGTCCAAACTGTAGATTCAAATACTAAAATTTTCACTGCAGATATGCAAAAGGTAATTTTAATGCCAAAAGCTTTTTTAAAAAGTGAAACAGGTTTTGCGTTCTAGAGATTTTTTTTTCTATAAACAATGTTGTTAGGAATGAGATTCACTATCATTAAAAAAAAAAACAGATCAGAATTCCAACTCCAACTATGACTCCCATGTCCACTAAAAAACCGGCCCACTGTGCAACGTGTACGTCAGCGTAATCCATCACCAATCACGCTACGTGAAATGAAAGAAGCTCTAATAGAGGAATGGCAGAATGTTCCGCAGAATAGCCTCAAAGCCTAGTAGAAAGTATGCCAAATCAGTTAACAGCAGTATTGCTCGGCACATCTGTAACCAACCTAACCTACATTTACAAAAATACTGGAAGCAAAAGATTGATTTTTTATTTTTTATTTTCACTTAAGCACTTTAAAATATTCTTTAATTTAGACCTTATTTCATAAAACTAGGTCAGGTAAATTTGAAGATATTGAAGATTTCCTAAGCGACCCATTTTCTTTTCGGTTCGGTGTATTTTATTCTTGATTCTGAAAATAAAATTTCTAGTTATATTGAAAAATGTAAAGAATGCCATAAGAGGAAAAGGAGTTATTTAATTGCACCAATGCAACTGGCAACTGGCATTGGTGCAATTAAATAACTCCTTTTACTCTTATGGCATTCTTTACATTTTTCAATATGACTAGAAATTTATTTTCAGAATCAAGAATAAAATACACTGAACCGGAAAGAAAATGGATCGCTTAGGAAATCTTCAATATCTTCAAATGTACCTGCAGATAAACAGTATAGGCAGATAAAGAATGCCAAGAGAGGAAAAGGACTTATTTAATTGCACCAATGCAACGATAGAAGTCAATTATCTATTTGATAAAATAGCCCTTGACATATTAGGATTAGGACCTCTACCTTCCTTTTTTTTAGAAAACAAATACGTCACAGTTTATTTAGAAAAAATATTCTAAACAAACTATGATGTATTTGTTTGATAAATATCAACATATGCGATAGCAAAAGCAGTCTCAAGTGCAACTGCACAAGCCATTGAATGAAGGTGGTAAGGTAACATTAAGATTAAGTGACGATTCAACAAAAAAGAACCTGGCTAGGATTTAACATAATAAGTATCAATACTCAATGTTGTAGTATTTTTGATGCATGCGAGACAAACTGTGGGGTAAGTCTTATTTAATTATAGGATCCTTCGCTTGGGGCGTTACATGGGAATCAAAGTTTGGGAATGTGATTCGGAACTCAGGCCAAGGTATTTCCGCTAAAGACAGACTAACAGATAACTAAATGGGTATTTTATAGAAGCCATGGGCAGAACATGGTATCATGAGCTTCATATCTCAACCCTTTTTTACGTAAGATTTTATATACTTGTGTACAAGTTTATGCATGTTTGTTTATGTTTGTTTTGTTTTTTGTTTATTTTTGTTTTTGTTTTTGTACAATTATACGTAATTTTTTGACATAGCATAAACAATTAGCCGATAAAACTATTGCTGTCAAGCGGGAGAGTCAGGTAATTCATCAGCCGACGTAAATATTTTTATTTTACGTACTGGAGAAGAGTATTATTAAACGTCGTAGGACATTATTATTGGATGCAGGTGGCTGTGGCCCGTTAGACATGGAATTCCTCCATGATCCTCCTTCCAATCGGAAAGGAGGCCTACGTCTGAAGACGGATGTTATAAGGGCTGATATGGATAGATGGAAACATTATTCACTGAAATTAATTATTTCAGTCTATTCACAATTTCGTTTTCGGTTGGCCGACTAATCGAACCTGTAGTTTCGAGTAACAGTTTGTTTGCTGAATAATCTTGTGCAACGACATCTCTAGTATCTTTAAAGTCGAAATAAATTACCTAAAAAGATGACGCACAAAACACAATGTTATATCTTGAACAGAGAGCTAATCGTATTACATAGGCTTAAACCGATCCAATAGAACTCAATGGAGCCTGTCTAATACTGCCAAAATGTATCGACACCGGAACTGATCCGATTACAGGCCTATAGAGGTACGTTAACAGTTTGTAACTGGCAGTTCAGCCAATAATTTGTTTTAGGTAGTACTTTTACAAGAACTTAAAATATTTGGTGGCGTTTCTGTTAATTATAAAATATTGCATTAATTTCGTTCGAATCACAATATGTACAGTCGCTTGCAAAAGTGGAGACATATCACGTGTTTTTATACTTTGAAATAACTTATTTTCTAACAGTTATTTTTTCTTTGATTTTGTATTAACGTATGGAGAGTACGGGACTATAATAATATGCAATAAAGGTCATAATAATGAAAAGATATTTCAAAGTATAAAAACACGTGATATGTCTCCACTTTTGCAGGCGACTGTACATTGTATACAGTATGATAAACGGCACAACCAGGCCAATGGGATATGAAACCACAAAAAAAAGCTGGCGATGGGTTCCTGCCATTTTCAAACAAAACTAGATTAAGAAATGTACATGTAAACAAAAGCTTTTGAAAAAAAAAAACAAGATTAAATTGTGTCGTTTCGTACTAATTGGGACGTAATATTTGACGCAATTACAATTTGAACCTCACAATCTAAAACGAAGAATCCTTGACTCATTGTCATTGTTTATAACAACGAAAACATTCTAGGAACCAACGCAATAAAGCTAACAATTCTAGTAGTAGTCCAGACCGCCTCTAGACTCCACAGCATTGGAATGCAAATAAGTCGTCATTGTTTCCAACTTGAGCTTGAATCTGCGGCACTAACGTTCAAACGAAACAATGCAATAGAATGGAGAGTCCGCTATGAACTGGATTCCATTTTATTTCTTTTTCAGTCAAGCAAACTGGCCACTTACACGTGTACGATGTATTCAATCGACGCGGAACGTCCAACGTTCGATTCGAATTTAGAATTCAAATGGGCATCGATTCGCTCTCGGTGCTGATTGGTCGATAGGTAGAACCTCGTCACTAGCTTGTTTTCTGCTTTTCGATTTAAAATTCTAGTGGTGGAGAAAAAACTTCCTATAGTTTACACATCCTCTTATACACGAACCCACTAAAGGGAATTTCAGGTGTTTACCCTAGCAAAATGATGCACTTTAGAAGATTTGTTGTCGTTGGTCCGTTGCAGTTGCATCGGCAGTTGTCGACCTTACAATCCACACGATGAAGAGGAAGAAGAAGAGAAGAATTAAACTTGGTTTGAGGTACTATTTTGTTGAAAAATTACATCTCTTAGCTTTGTCACTAATACAATATGTGGAATCTATGGAGAAGAACTCACCGAAAAACAAACATGATCAACCAATGTGAAATCAATAAAGTAATATTGGTACTTTTTTATGAAGACGGTTGAACTGTAAAGTGCCTGGAACTCGAAAAGATATACGTGTACAAGACCAATAAAATAGTATTTACCTACAGGCTAAAACAATTAACAGTTTCACTTCATATATTATTTCCCCGATCAATTCCGTTCGGATGACAGTGTACAAAGGTCTGGAGCAAGTATCAATAATATCAATACGCTCAACGTGATCTAAAGGACGGCCGCCAGATTACAGTATTTACTTAGCCCCGGTCAGGGAGATGCTGTGTGCTCGGCCCAATTGGACCCGATAAGCAATATCGAGAAGGAATTCTCTTCAGCTTTGTTTTCGGTTGGTTTTGCGGTGAGGATACTACCAAAAAGTGATTTAGAATATAAAATACAGATAAAGATGTCAGCACATAAAAAAAAAAACGCTAAACAAAGTGGAGGGGACGTATAATTTTTACTTCTGGGGATGTGTTTAAAATACATACAGTGTCCTGAGACAACCCGTTGTTTCGTATAATATTATATTACAAATAAAAATACAAACATAACATCGTCCAAGGTGATTTGGTGTGTAACTAGGCCCATTTCCAAGCAAACATCCCCGTCGTGTTTTCACTTAAAAAATAATAATACTTTTTTTTATCCTTTATAATACTTGAATACCTTCCTTGTAGGTGTTCCTATTACAAGCTATTTGGAACTACTTGAACACCTTCCTTGTAGGTGTTCCCATTACAAGCTATTTGGAACTTGATTTCACTGATAAAAATATCAATCCATCAAAGTTTGGATGTTTGCGTAAAATTAATTATTTTAATGGAAGCACCTATGGGTACGCAAATCTTGGGGATGGAAATTTAGGGAAATTTAGTTGTTATAAAACAGAAAAATATTTCTCAAGACTCCAATCCATTGGGCCATGGGGTGAATTGTCTAAACTTTTCCAGGGCCTGATGGTCATGTTAAATAAAAAATGGCAATCAAGCAAAACGGTCACACATGCTCGCTCATACACCAATAAGTAGACATTGTATAAGAAAGTGTGCCACACAGATTACGATCTCAAGGAACGACGTAGAACCACAGTTGTTATCTAAAGCGTTATTAAAATTGGAAAACATCAGGCAACTCGATTATGATTGATATAAACAGAAAACAAGAAAACTTTAATGAGCTATTTATTAGGTCTAATTACCTATGAAATTGCCGTTCTGGCCGTATTTTAAGTCCATTTTTTTTTTCGCTAAGAATTCTATTCATATTATTTTTATTTTAAAAATATGGAATTATTTTTTGAAAATTAGTCATTTGTTTGAGGCCCGGTTTCCACCAGAGCGGAGAGGAGAGGAGATGTATTTGAATAACCAATCATCTTTCGTAATTTCCACATCTCCGCTCCGCTTAGCTTCTAACGAAATCTGATTGGTTATTCAAACACATCTCCTCTCCTCTCCGCTTTGGTGGAAACCGGGCCTCATGGTTAGCGTTCTGTTTTTATCGAGTAATTATGGAGTATGAGTACCGTCGTAGCAGCAAAGCGGCAGAAGCGCTTCTGCCGCTTCGCAGCCACGACGACTGTGCACGCAACATCAACGAACACTTAACGATTCTTCTTCTTCTTCAGCCTTTTTCAACCATTTTGGTGTAGGCCTCCTTCAACTTTCTCCATTCCTCTTTGTGTTGCGCTCTTTGTATCCAATTCGAGCCCGCGACTTTCTTTACGTCATCTTTCCAGCGCATTTGTGGTCGTCCTTGAGGCCGCTTTTCTCCCCATGGTTTCCATTCGAGGATACGTCTACACCAGGACGCCTCATTTCGGGCCACGTGTCCAGCCCACTTCCATTTAAGGTGCGCTACCCGTTTCGTTACGTCTGCGACTTTGCTTTGCTTTCGAAGCCTAACCTAACCTAACGATCGCACCACCCGTTATCGGTTTATGTGCTTCCGTTTTGGAAATTTCGACCTAAGAAATGTGGTCGGCCGAAAACTGATGAAGATGGAAGCTGATGGTTCTCAATCTACAGCTGAATTAGCAGCAGCTTTCGATGTTAGCATCAAAACAATATTGGTCCACTTGCGTCAAATTGGCAAGGTAAAAAAATTTGACAAATGGGTTCCCCACGAATTGAATGATCGCCAGCGCGAAGTACTACGCATCGAGACGAGCCTTGCACTGCTCAAAGTCAAAGTCAAAGTCAAAATAATTTATTTCCATAGGATGTTATTACATCACTTAGATCGTAAAAAAGCTTGACAAATGGATGCCCCACGAATTGAATGATCGCCAGCGCGACGTACTACGCATCGAGACGAGCCTTGCACTGCTCAAAGTCAAAGTCAAAGTAAAAATAATTTATTTCCATAGGATGTTATTACATCACTTAGATCTGTCATTACATTTTTTTGGGTGAGTTCACTAATCTAGCGCCGGTGTAACTCATCACAGCTTCTTACCAAACGGGATGAGCATTACTGCAGATGTGTACTGTGAAGAAATGAACACAATGATAAAGAAGCTCGTACATCTCCAACTAGCTTTTGTCAATCGTGTAGCTTCGCTGCTCCTGCACGACAACGCGTGACCTCATAATGCTCAGCAGACGGTCTCCAAATTACAAGAGCTGGAGTTGGAAGTTCTCCGTCATCCACCGTACTCACCAGACTTGCCCCTACAGACTTCTTCTTTTGCCAGAATTTGAATAACTTCTTGGCGGAGAAAAAAATCAATAACCGAGAGGTAGTACAAAATGCCTTTGAAGAATTTGTTGCCTCCCATCCAGCAATTTTTTTCAAATAGGGCATCAATGAGCTACCACTTTAGCAAAAATGTATTCATTGCATGGGGTAATACTTTGATTAATTAACTTATTAGGACGTTAACTTATTTTATGAAAAACGGCAATTTCATAGGTAAAGATCTATTATTCATTTTATATACCTACTAATATTGTGTACTTGGATGTCAGTTGGATAATGGCAACACCATTAGGTACTCTTTCCAGTTCTCTTTTTTTTGTGTGATGCATTACGTACTTGCCTTTTATTATAAATAAATTTTCTTTGGTACAAAATTTAATCATCAACATCAACGGCCCGTTACAGTCCACTGCTGGACTATGAGCCTCCTCCACTCAAGTGGAGGGTTTTGCCATAATCTCCACGCTTGGCAGGCGGGTTGGAGATCGCAGATTAAAAGGTTACTGTATCAGAGAGCGCTGCTGCCCGTTCCCTGTTCAATGTGTAGACCCTAAGTCGCCTCTTACGACACCCACGGGAAGAGTAAGGGTTGGTGACAAATGTATTCTACTCTGCCGTCACCACACGGCAAAATTTAATATCGTTAATTTATTAGTAACCTTACATAAATGTATATTCGATTATCCTGCTGCTGAGCCTCAATGCGAACAGAATATACTATTCATAACGGTGTGAAAAAATGACTTATTTCTTAATTGCACGAAAGTGCACATTATATTCGTAGGATGAAATACACAAAGAGTAAGATTAGCTCCATTAAGCGTAAGTTTACGATTTGGGCCAAGTTTTGCTGTTTCGCAGTTTGGGACGGAAGTTCGTTAAGGAGGCTTTAAGGCACCCAATACGAGTTTCAAGCTTAGAGCGGCTAAACAATAATAAAATATAGTTAAAAAAACTAAAAAACACGCTTTTAAAGAACATCAAACTTAAAAGTGAAAAATAATTCTTAATATAAGCTGAAAACAATAATGAACGAAAAATACTAGTATTATTGTGAAAAATAAAAGCGTGGGTTGCTCGATATAGGTACGAAAAATATGGCACACCCCACGCTTTTTTAATAATACTTGTATTTTTCGTTCATTATTGGTTTCGGCTTATATTAAGAATTATTTTTCACTTTTTAGTTTGATGTGCCTTAAAAGCGTGTTTTTTTAGTTTTTTTTTAACTATATTTTATTTTTCACTTTTTAGTTTGGATGTTTTTTTTTTCAAATTATTGTATTGTCACCGGTTCTTGATAAGTGTACAAAGTTTCAATTAAATCTGTCCGTTCAAAGTGGGTCAAAATCGAGTCCAAACAAACGAGTTGGTTACATACAAGCATACTAACATACATACGAACATACAGGTGAAGCTAAGAAAAGCGTGTTAAAAAGTAAAATGTTTAGTAATCTGTATTATGTTTTTAATTTCCTTTTATTATTTTTAAATTCGATAAACTAAGTCAACACATTATTTAAACTACGTCAACACATTATTCAAATTATTTTACAAAACTTAATTCAATTTAATTAATTTTATCCATTATAGAAGGAACAGCATAGATCCGTATTGATTCACTATAAAAGATGCTTTTAAATATCATACAGAAACGTGTATAAAATTTAAAAGAATCTTTTATAGTGAATCAATACGGAACCATTCTGTTCCATCTGTACGACATATACAGTATTTACTTTATTAAATTATTAATATTTCGACATTTAAAAAAATATTGATTATATTTTGGTAGAGTTAATTATTGTAATTCGATCGTTGTAAATGCATGTATTTATATTATTAGTATTTTCCAATACAATGTTATTTGTTTAAGAAATAAATGATTATGATTATGATTCTAAAATCTAATGGATAAAATTAAGACAGTTTGAGGAATCAGAACCTACATAATATAAACGAGAACGTTTGTACATTTTGGGAAAGGGACATAGTGAAATTGTATCAATAATAAAATAACTATCATAATAACCCAGGTATATGTGTGGTGAAGTTCTAACGAACGAAAATATTAACATAAAAAAATTCAATTAAAATATGCGATTACGTCCATGGAATAAAAACTTGGTGATTACCATAGCAATTAATGAAAAATCTCTAGACCCTTCTCAATTTCATCCCTATAACCTAAATTTAGACATGTTCTCATCCCTTGGATTAATCTTTAACGCTCGGTTGAAGTTTAGAAGTCTCACGCGTCATTAGTCACGACTATCATAGAAAGAAATTTTGCTTCGATGATAATACCTCAATTTATAAGCCAAATATATGGTATCTAATCTGAGGTATAAAATTTGAAATGTATTCTTCGTTTTAAGTTATTTTTCCGTTTGTCTATTGCGTATATCATCTTTAATTTATGAAACAGTATATCTATTTTTATTTTATTTGAGACCTTTATTTGCTTAACGTTATTCACGATTGTTTATTTTCTTTTCATATATTTACAGTTTTACAAATATTTAACCTATACTGACGACTATCCCATGTTTTTCCAGGATATTCGTCTTCTTCCATTTAAAGCGGACTCGCCTGAGGCAGCCACATGCTAGGGTACGCATTTACATGCCCTTGCTCACTGCGCGGGATCCCCTAATATGTAGAGTTTCTCAAAGTATTGGTCGCGATACATCAGAGTCGCCGTCAAAGATCTTTGAACAACAGTACATTTATACATATTCTTTTATCTTACAGACTGTGACAGACATAAAATCTTATATTTATAGGCACTGCAAATATCAAAATTAGAAGTGATGACAATTTTTGTTGACCTTTCACAGAGCTCGGTAGGCGTTAGGCCAGGATTACCGAAGAGATGCAGGTTCGAGGCCTGTCCAAAATCATCTTTTTGATTAAATTGCGTTATAATATTATACTATCCATATACTACCAGCAGAATGCATATATCTAAAGTCTAGAAGCTCAGCAAATTATCACTTAGATCTTAAATTTACCATCTCAATAACGCGGTCTAAAAGGAGGCCGTACTTAGGTTCAGTCTTTCGAAACCCGGACATACATATCTTACTATTCGAACAATCAGGCGATTCAGCCTGCAATATTTTAATCAAACTGGAGACAATGACACAAAGCGATTTTGTTATCACAACGTCCCTAGGTTCGAACGACCAGAAGTTCTGGGACTATCTCTCAATAAGGTGGGTCATAGTTTAGTTAGGGGACCACCTGGCGGAGATTTCCAGGTGAAAATTTTATTGCAATCACCAGTTTTATTGTGAATGGTAAGACAGGGGAACCAAACTTTAATGGGACCGGGTCTATTCCCCTTTTTCATGTAAGAATCTCTCAAGTCACGAGGGCACACAATTTTTGTAATTTTCTACATGCGTCACAACTCAAATGACTTTGGGAACCATTGCTATAAGGCATTATGAGCTAACGGCCCTCGGGCAAGACTTAAGGTGTTTGCGAAAAACGATTTATGTCCTTTAGAGCTGTTAGCTTAGGAAAATGTCCGTTAAATGATTCCGCATGGCTTTGCAGATTTAAGAAACGGGTGTGAATGTTTCGTATGTATTTTATATTACACTGTACAGAGATCCAAACATAAAAGTGAGACGTAGGCACAAGTCATGTTCATTATAAATATATCTAACTGACCCTTATAAATACCATTATAATTATGATAATGAAGTTTAGGAAGAAAAAGCAAAGCGGAAAAAGATCTTTCAAAGTAAACTATAGCGGGAAAGATGCTTCAATTTAACATGAAAAAGAAAAGGAAGTAGAAGAAGCAGGCCATCAAAATAAAAACTTTCTTTAAGGAAATAATGAAAACTGATACGGGACAATAGGCCCTTGTTTGAATATGTTCTCTGATTTTGTTTTAAGGATGAACCAACTCAGATTGGTCCATAACAATTTTATGGAAGAAAGAAAAGAGCTTTCAGGTTACCAAATATGGTCTCTCTGGCGCACATCTTGTCTTATTAGATCTCATCTTTTCCATCAGAAATAAGATCTTTAATAATTCAGTAATAAATGTAATATGCAGGCATGTCTCATGACGATGACACGAATTATGATAGGTACCTGTAAAACTTAAAATTATACGAACGACTACGTGGTTATATTTGTAAGATCAGGAATCTATCAACAGAAGTACGTTGCAGCTATCAAACGAGCGATGGCACATATTCCCGGAATTGATGACATAATAAAGATGCAGCTGTCAAACGAGCGATGGCACATATTCCCGGAATAAATGACATAATAGAGATGCAGCTGTCAAACGAGCGATGGCACATAATAAATAAAATAAAAATACTTTTGTTACTTAAGTTTACATTAACAAGTTATAATTGGGGCCTCCCAGTAAGTAATTGTAGAATACTTGTAGTGGGAGTGCTCCGCTCTTCCACATGAATGTAACAGGATTATAAACTTTAATTAACAGCAGTAGGTAAAAAAAAATTTCTTAAATCTAAGAAGTACCCAAAATTGTGTGAGTGTGTAGTGTGTATAAGTGATGTTTGAGTGTGTGTGTGTGTGTGTGTGTGTGAGTGCGTGATGTTGCGAGAGTGAGAGAGATGTGTGTGTGTGTAAAGATAGGTTAGCTTGAGAAGTTGTACCTAGGTTCATACGGAAATCGTCTAAGACCAACCATTGTGTTTGGAAACAACACATACGTACATGCAAGCAGCTACCCAGTGCCCTACAGAAGGAGTGCTTCCTTGGGATCGGAAATAAGATGACCACACATGGGTAACTACAAGTATTTCGTACCTACATGCCCTACGGTTACATTTATAACCTTGGGTTTGGGATAATCCCACATGCAGGGTTATTTACTTACTCTAACCAGTATGCACCTACATGCCCTACGGTTAGATTATTAAAAACCTTGGGTTCGGGAATAAACCCACATGCAAGTTGCTCACTTGGTTCTTACTAGCAGATCCTCTACTTCATCGTATGATTGTGCCTTAAGCCATTCAGTTAGTGCAATTCTACATGAGTTTAGTTGCATAGGATACATTAGTATTACACGATTTAGTTTGTTGTATAGGTAGGTAGCTTGTGAAGGATATTGCCTAGCTGCGAAAATAGTGCGAGAGCTATGGGTAGAAACAACCAAATCGTTCCGTCTTTTGTTATGAAGAGACTCGAAAGGTAACGCTTTAGGTAACGCGTAAGGGACATCGAAAGGTAATGCTTTATGGAAAGTCACAATAAGGTTCAAAATATAAAGCTTCCTGACAGAAAGAACGTCACTTAATAAGTCATCAGCAGGAAAACGGTAAGGCTTGAAAAACATTACATTTAGAAGTGATCTCTGAGCTCGTTCGATATCTAGAAAATTTGTTTTATTGGCACCGCCCCATACAGAAATACAATAACTAATGACAGACTGGGCTAAAGCAATATAGATTTTTCTTAGAAGCTCCGTAGACATAACATGCCTTAAGGATTTGAAGATATATATCAACTTCCTTACTCTGTTCATAGTCATCTCCCGGAATTGATGACATAATAGAAATGCAGCTGTAAAATGACTGATGACACACAATAAATGTAATATGCAGGCATGTCTCATGACGATGACACGAATTATGATAGGTACCTGTAAAACTTAAAATTATACGAACGACTACGTGGTTATATTTGTAAGATCAGGAATCTATTAACAGAAGTACGTTGCAGCTATCAAACGAGCGGTGGCACATATTCCCGGAATTGATGACATAATAAAGATGCAGCTGTCAAACGAGCGATGGCACATATTCCCGGAATTGATGACATAATAAAGATGCAGCTGTCAAACGAGCGATGGCACATATTCCCGGAATTGATGACATAATAAAGATGCAGCTGTCAAACGAGCGATGGCACATATTCCCGGAATAGATGACATAATAGAGATGCAGCTGTCAAACGAGTGATGGCACACATTCCCGGAATTGATGACATAATAGAAATGCAGCTGTCAGACGACTGATGGCACATAATACCGGAATAGATGACATAATAGAGATGCAGCTGTCAAACGACCGGAATAGATGACATAAGAGATGCAGCTGTCAAACGACCGATGACACATATTCCCGGAATAGGTGACATAATAGAGATGCAGCTGTCAAACGACCGATGGCACATATTCCCGGAATCGATGACATAATAGAGATGCAGCTGTCAAACGACCGATGGCACATATTCTCGGTATAGATGGGATTGTAAAAATGACCAAAAATACAAAGATTGCGTCTTGCAGCGAACGCTGCGGTTTTCTACATTTTTCTTGTCCTTCCTTTCGTTAGCACGTTTCTTTTTTTCTTTTTTCCTTGCTTCTCTATTTGAAATTTTTAAAATGTCGTTTGATCCTATTTTTATTTTTTTTATTTTGTTTTTATTCAGTAGTCTAATTTTTCTGTAACAAAATTCTCCTTTTTTGGTTTGAGGGGTTAAATTTATATCTCGCTGAAATCAAGTTTGTAGTGATGAATGAGTTTGTTTATTAATTAACAAGTTTGGATTATCTTTACAGCGCCCGCGTTTATTTTTTCTGCGCGAACTACCTTACTAGTACATCCTAGAGACCCCTGAGATGCTTCATTGATGCTGAGTATCCTTGTGACAGCATGACAACTAAGCAGGAGCGTTCAGCTTTAACCCATGTAGCAAGCCTAACAGCCAATCGCCCGTCACAGGTTCTTCATGCTTGGTACATGAGATGACTAGCTGTAGCCAGCGTTTCTCAAGTATTGTAGTTATTTGTAGCTTAATGTTGCGTTTGTTCTTTTTAAATATAAATTATTGTTTTTATCTGTTAGTATACTTGTAACGGTCGTGCCGTCGTTGCGGTCCGAGCCGTATTTCCTTTTAGAACATTACATTTGGCTGACGCACTTCGGATCCGAGACCCGTTAGTTTTCTCGCGCAAAATCTGTTATGTGTTTTAAACTTGAGCCAATGCATCGGCATCGTCCGCCTTGACTGCTGAATTAAACAGGATTTTAACTTTTCTTTTTTGACTTCATTTGTTGTTCGTTTTTACAAGAATGCTTTCTAAATTATCTGTTATTTACATAAGCACATTGTACTCAGAAATCAGATTTCGGTTGTTTCATTTTAAAAATTCTGACCTTTCATCAGGTGGCTGCCAGTGGCTTTGTCCTACGGCAGCCTTTCAGTGATTCCAGCTCTTTATTCCGTTGAAGTCTGAAATGTCAACTTCAAGTTCTCTAGCTGAGATTTTGCTGATCACAACTTCAAGACAAGCAAGAAGAATATTCTTCCCTCTTCGAAATAATATCCGCATAGGAAGAGGAGGGTGGTATATACAAGCTGGCTTCCGAATCAAAAACAGACAAAAATGATTGCTCAACAAATGATTCCATGCAATTTTCGGAACTTTCAAGGCAGATTTGGGGATCTTAAGCAAAATTTACAATATAACAACATGGCATGATCGACTGTTTACTTGTGTCGATCTTCGTTTCAATATTAAAAATTTGGGGTCATATTTCTTGTGGGTTTCGTTTCCAATTTTGCTTGCATCAAGCGATTATTTTGTTGACTATTAATTATTTTTGTTCCAAAGATCAAACTGTGTGGTGGAGTGTACAAGCCGTTCACTGTCCTTTTAATCCAGACGCCAGACAGGGCGCCGCCATAAAAATAAAGAGCATCCACACTGGCCGTGATAACAACCGAATGGCTGAATCGGCAAAACGTCCAGCTCAAGCGCCGTCTTATCTATATCGGCCTTTCACATACCTATAGAATACATTCACATTCGACATTATTTGGAGAAAACTTTGACTTCTCTTTGCCATTGAACGCTACAGCTCCACTTGAACAAAATATAAAACATGTCTTTTTAACCTAGCTCCTCTGCCGAGTTAAGTTGACGGATTAAGTTATTCATAATAAAAAAATGGTTTGTGACTGAATATCATAGTATAATAGTGGCCAGACCGCCTTTATTCCGGGAGGTGCCAGTTCGAGCTCGAACCCAACGTCGTATCAATGCCCCTAGAACATACAAAATAACAGTTTCGGCCTTAAAAACAAAATTCCCTGTTGAATTTATGGTTATTAATTTATACAAAAATTAATCTTAGCTCATGTTTATTTAAATGAGTTATAATTCAACTGTTGTAAATATGAAATCTGATTTGACTATAGCAGTTATTGTATGAATGAGTGAAGGTGAGTGAATGAGTGAACGAACCGCCAAATTATCTTTCGTTCTGTCTGGCAGTTCTGTCTGTTCACATTCGGATTTTCTACTGCGTTAGTAACGGTCGTGTAATATCTTCCCAGTGCTAAATAAGTTATAAAATAATATACTAATTATTTATTTAAAATAATATAAAGTTTTCTTTGGCTCATAACCCTATTTCCTACAGGTTATGGGCCCAGTGGCGCGAATTTATTTTTCAGTTTATAATCACCGTAACATTTAAATTAGACGACGACGGTTATTATTTAAAAAAAAGTGCGGGATGGAGAATTCAAAAATCAAACGAAATATCAAACCGTTCAACGGAGAAAAGTACAGTGTTTGGAAATTTCGAATCCGTGCATTGCTAAGCGAAATGGATGTGATTAAAGTTATTGACGAAGATCCAGTGATACGATGCACACATGGGAGAAAAATAACCGGATTGCTAAAAGTATTCAGGTTTTGCTTGACTAGAGATTACCAAGAAGATGCCCGTGAAGACGAAGTGACTTTTATACTGGATTCTGGAGCATCTGACCACATCATAAAAAAGGACGATCTTTTTATTACATATGCCGTTTTAAAAATCCTCCATTGAAAATTTCTATTGCTAAGAAAAAAAAGTGCTTTTATATTTCAGCTATAAAAAGGAGTGCAATTCAAGTTACAAGCAACTTGGGCATTCAAGGAACCCTGGAGGATGTGTTGTATTGCCCGGAAGTACCATACAACTTGTTTTCGGTTACTAAGATGCAGAAAACTGGTATGACGATCATATTAAACGGACAAGGTGCCCAAATTTGTAAAAATGGTAAAACATTGATGAAGGGTAAGTCTTTGAACAATTTAATGATGTTAGATTTTGTAACCTGTGCTAAAGTGATTCATCCTATGTCCCAAATATGCAACAGTGACAAAAATTCTTATAAATTGTGACATCAAAGGTTAGGTCATATTAATAAAAATAAAATAAATAATTAAAAAGTTGGTTGAAGATGTAAATCAAATTCAAAACGTTGTAAGTAGTGACGATTTGTGTGAAGCGTGCATAAGTGGTAAACAAGCGCGACTTCCGTTTAATCAGCCTAAAAGTTAACTCATTAACCGACCTGTATAAACCCAGTTAGACTTATACACTTAATAAAAGTGCTGTATTTGTAGTTGATCTGCCGGTAAGTACTTGCAGATGTGATCGGAGCACGTCAAAGAGAAAGAACACCAAAATAGTAAAAGTATGTAAAAAAAGAAGTAAAAAAAAAACAAACGTAAGCATAAAATAGGTAAATTATGGCAATTCCTTTCTTGAGTAGTGTTTACTGTGTGACAGTAGTCGACGCACTGAATTGTACTTAATAATATAAAGTTAATAATAACGAAAACATACGCGTGCGGCCTAATTAAGTCGCAGCATTGACAAAATGTTTGTGTGGCAGTGAGACCATACACGACCGTTATATATGTTGTTCACTCCGACGTTTGTGGACCTATTACTGTTCCAACTATTGATAATAAGAATTATTTAGTTTTATTTGTTGATCAATTTACTCATTACTGTGTTGTGTACCTAATAACGTACAAATCAGATTTATTTTCAGCTTTTGAAGATTACGTTGTGAAAATTAAAGCTAAATTTAATTTTAAACTTGTCAATTTGTATTCTGATAACAGTTGAGAATACTTATCTACTGAAATAAAAAATACTGTGTTGAGAAGGGAATAACATATCATTTTGACAGTTACAAAGACAACACAGCAGATTGTTTTTTTTTCAGAAAGTATGGTTAGGACCATTACTGAAAAGGCTCGTTCCATGTTAAGTGGCGCAAAATTAGAAAAAGTTTTCAGAGGAGAAGCTGCATTATCAGCAGTCCAGCCACAAGAGTCCTATTACAATCCAAGACACCATTCTAGCTGTGGCACAATAGGAAACCTCAGTTAAGGTATCTAAAAGTGTTCGGTTTAACATAAACTGTTTATGTGCATGATAAAACCAGTAAGGCAAAATTTGATGACAATTCATGGAAAGATATTATACTGGTAGGATACGAACCAAACGGGTATAAAGTTTGGAATCCTAAATGCGAAAGGTTTGTTACTGTTAGAGATGAAATCACAGACGAGACTATTTTTTTTTGCAATTCAGGCCTCTTTTTTTTTAAAGCCTGAAGGGAATAATTTTCCAAATTCCCATGACAAAAATGATAACAATGTTGTGCCTAAATCAGTGTGACAAAACTGATAACTGTGTTATGCCTAAATCAGTGTCACAAAACTGATAACTATGTTGTTCCTAAATCAGTGTCACAAAACTGATAACTATGTTGTGCCTAAATCAGTGTCAATAAAGTCTCGGTGTTCAAAACCGTCAAGTCGGGTAAGTCGGGTGTTCTAACAGTACATAAATCAGATACGTAAAAAATCTGATGGGCACGAGTGCTCTAACAAACTTCGCAAAATAAACGACACGGTTGATACTTGAACTGAGCGTTCCTGAGAGAGAAAGATGATAATAACACAGGATACAAATAATGAACTGTCTTGAATCTCGTCCCCCTATATCTTATTATGAGAGTGATGATGACTACTTACTATGTGCTCAGCCCATTTTATGTAAGATACCAACCTCAAATGCGGAAATAAAAACGCGAGACGATAGAACTCAGTGACGCGAGACGATAGAACTCAGTGGGAGGCCGTAATTAGGGATGAATAAAACTCTCTTTCTATCAACAACACTTGGACTTTAGTGCCAAGGCCGTCAGATAAAAATGTTGTTGTTTGTTGTTGGATATTTTCAATTAAACATAATAAATTTGGAATACCTTTAAGGTACAAGAGTACAAGGCGCGTTTAGTCTTGAATAAAGTGCTATACAGGTTAAAGCAGGCGGCAAGGTGCTGGTTTGAGGTTTTCGAACAATCTCTAAAAGAAAAAGGTTTTTCAAAATTCGTCTGTTGATAGGTGTACCAACTCATATGTATATGTCGAATAAAGGAAGTGTAAATTCGTGATCTAGTCATAGCGTGTGCTGAAATTCAAACGATGAATGATTTCAAAAATTATTTAATGAGTAAGTTTGAAATGACAGATTTAAAAGAAATAAAATTATTTCTAGGCATAAAAATTACACGATTCAATGATAAAATTACATTAGATCAAAGTGCATACATTAAAACAGTTTTAAATGCACGATTGTAATCCCGTCACCTGGAAAATAAACTAAATTATGAAAGTTTAAATTCTGATGACAAATGAATGTCGAAATGTGATAGGATGTTTGACGTACATAATGATATGTACTCGTCCAGATTTAAGCACATGTATTAATATATTAAGCAGGTATACAAACAAACATAATAAAAAATTATGGCAATGTTTAAAAAGGGTCCTCAGATAACAACTGACTTAAAATTAATTTATAAACGATGTGATTATAGCAATATTTTATGTGGGTATGTAGACTCTGATCGGAGTGGAAGCGATGCAAACGACAGAAAAAGTACTACAGGGTACTTATTTAAACTGTTCGATAATTGTACTATACTACCTGGAGCACAAAGAGGCAAATGTCTGTTACAGCCTCATCGACTGAGTATATGGCTTTGTTCGAAGCTATTCGTAAGGCATTATGGCTGAAGTCTCTGGCATGTAGTATGTAAATATTTCTAGTTCTATTCTGATTTATGAAGATATAAGTATCGCAAATATCCCAACTAATCACAAGAGGTCCAAAGACATCGATATAACATATCATTATTCCAGAGAGCAAAAAATGTAATAAAATTATGTTATATTCCCACAGGTAAAAAGTTGGCGGATGCATTGACAAAACCCTTACCTGCAATTACTTTTCTAAGAATGCGTGCTGAGATGGGTTTACAATAATTATTGTTTTTAATTTTGTTGTATATTTTTAAATGATTATGATGAAAATAACACAATTTATATTCATATGGTTTGATTAGGTTTTTCCTGGGTTTTTCCCTAATCCTTGCAACAAATGTTGGACCATAATAATAATGTACTTTTCCCAGCATACACTTGGAAGATATATACGTACCGTATAGGATATCGTAGGTGAATTATGTATTTTTGAACATAATAAACAAATCAAAATATTTTTGTAACTAAGATTCATTTTTGAGGGCGCGTGTTGAATTTATGGTTATTAATTTATACAAAAATTAATCTTAGCTCATGTTTATTTAAATGAGTTATAATTCAACTGTTGTAAATATGAAATCTGATTTGACTATAGCAGTTATTGTATGAATGAGTGAAGGTGAGTGAATGAGTGAACGAACCGCCAAATTATCTTTCGTTCTGTCTGGCAGTTCTGTCTGTTCACATTCGGATTTTCTACTGCGTTAGTAACGGTCGTGTAATATCTTCCCAGTGCTAAATAAGTTATAAAATAATATACTAATTATTTATTTAAAATAATATAAAGTTTTCTTTGGCTCATAACCCTATTTCCTACATTCCCGTTTCTCTACCAGGTGACACCGTGGAAGGCGCCGAGATAATTACCATGAAAATTACCCCCCGCCCCTCCGTCGCCCCTGCAGAACCCCTCACCGTTGTTGGCGAGAAATATTACAGGCGAGCCAGCGAGAAAATGGCGGCCGGAATCTTGGAGATTACCGCCAAAACGTAAATATGGAGATAATAGGGTCTCACCATTCGTTAAGGCGTTTTTCAGTTTTATATTTTTCTAAAATATGCAAAAAAATAATAATATAGGTATGGTATGATATGACACCTAATTAACTATATTTCGACTATGTTGCAATCAACATAGTCGAAATATTGGTGAGCTCATTAAAAGGCTTATTTTAAACCAAAATCGTGGTAATAACCCGGTAAATATGTGTGGTGTTAAGGTATTACATGACTATTTCTGAATACTACACGTTTTTAACTCGTTTTCTTGTCTGTCAGTAACATAATACGTTTTGAAAACGTGCATTGCAAGCAGCACCCCACTGTTTGTACAGCTATGAAAATCGCAATTCGTTTATCGCAATAAACTCAATATAGTTTTTATAATACAAACACTTTTAGGTTTTCGCGGCTGTTTTGCCGTAATCATGACTATTGAGTCATGATTACGGTAAAACAGCCGCGAAAACCTAAAAGTGTTTGTATTGTAAACACTATATAGTATTATAATATAATATCTTGTTACATCCAGTACCTATGTCATTAAATCTATATCTGTACTATATTATAAAGAGAGGAGTCCGTACTGACTGACTGACTCATCAACGCACAGCCGAAACTACTGAAGCTAGAAATACCAAATTTACACAGTAGGTTACATTTATGACGTAGGCAAGCAACAAGAAGGGATTTTGGAAAATTCCCCCTCTAAAGGGGAAAAAAGAGGGGTTCAAGTTTGTATGAGCGTCCGTCATTTTAAAAGTTGGGATAATGAAAATTTGGATTTAGACTGTGTGATTAATAATTCATTTGACAAGTGTTTTAGCATTTTATCAAAATCACTATTCTGATGGGAAAAGTAGGGATGAAATGTTTGTATGGAAAGTCTGTCATTTCTAAAGGTAGGACCTTTGGATTTAGGCTGAGATTAATAAATTATTTGACACGTATTTTAGCATTTTTTCGAAATCCATATTTTAAAGGAAAGGTAGGGATTAAATGACTGTTTGAAAAGTCTGTAATTTCTAAAAGCAGGAACTTTAAAATCTGGATTTAGACTAAGATTAACAAATCAATTGACACATATTTTGTCATTTTTTCGAAATCCTTATTTTAAAGGAAAAGTAGGAATTAAATGATTGTTTGAAAAGTCTGTCATTCCTAAAGGCAAAAACTTGAAAATTTTGATTTAGACTAAGAAAATTAATTGTTTGACATGTTTCTCATTTTCTTGAAATCCCTATTTTGAGGGGAAAGTAGGGATAAAATGTTGTTAAGGAAAGTTTGACATTTCTAAAGGTAAGAACTTGAAAATTAGGATTTAGGCTTGACAAGTAAAACACCGTGTTAGCTCCAAGCTACGTTTATTAACTGAGTGCATGATACAAAAACACCTTCAACTGCAGATTATAAGTAAAACTATATCTACCTACATAACACCTCCCCTTTTAAATTACAACTCGTCTTTAAAAAAAAACCAATATGAATTAACAAACAATAACTAAAAATATACCTACACCATTGTTTCTATAAAGCATAACTCTTAATCTAAACACAGTACAAACAAGACTTAGATACTTTTAAACTCATACAAACTCATCAAAACCGTACCGGACAGGTGGCCTACGAACCCTATTTTGTCTCGTGGTTGTTTCACCCGCGGGTGGACCAGCCACCCCTGACTCTATGTGAATATCACACCCCGTCCCCGGACCGGACCCTTCGCGAGAGGACGAGGGCTCTCTCTGCGCCGGCGCCGAACCCGACGCCGCCGTCATCTCCTCCGCCTGAACGTCCCCGGCTGGTGCTGGTAAAAGTGCAAACTCACTAGGAACGTCACGGTTATATGTGCTGCTTAAGCTATTATCTTCATTCAAATAACGCTTCTTTAGTTGATCTATATGCCTGTGTTTGACGATTCCATCTGTGGTAAGTACGTCGTAATCAGTATCTCCTAATTTATCTATTATCCTACCTTTTCCCCACTTTACCCCAGACCCAAATTGCCTAAACCATACTCTATCCCCCATTAAAAAATGCCTTTGAGCCCCCCCGGCTGCTTGCTCATTTTTACGCTGTAAGCCTGACACTCGTTTCTCCCTATCAGGTTTAATGCAATCCAATCTGGTCCTAATTGACCTTCCTAAAAATAACTGTGCTGGGCTTTCCCCCGTAGTGTTATGTACTGTATTCCTATATACTAATAGAAATCTACTCAAAGCAGTGTCTATATCGACATTTTGCAATTGTGCTTTTTTGATAACCCGTTTACAAAGTTTCACCCCGTTTTCAGCAGCTCCATTTGAGGCTGGGTGGTACGGTGCTGAGAAGGTTTGTACTATTCCATTAGTCACACAAAAAAATCGCATTTCTTCACTAGAAAAAGGTGGCCCATTATCACTTACTAATTGTTTTGGAAGGCCATACCTTGAAAACATTTCTCTCAAAACCTTAATCACTTGCTGGGCGGTAGTAGTAGTCATTTTAACTACTTCTATCCACTTAGTACATGCGTCTACTACAACCATATACTTAGTGCCCGCTAATGGTCCCAAAAAATCTAAATGCACCCGGGCCCACGGTCTGGCGGGCCACGGCCAACTGCGAGGCACGTGCGCGCTGGGCGCGTCAGCCAGCTCGGCGCACACGGCGCAAGCGGCGCACTGCCGCTCCACCGCCTCGTCCACGCCTGGCCACCACACATAACTACGGGCTAAGCTCTTTGTTTTGACTATACCCATGTGGGTGTCGTGTAACTCCTGTAATACCCGGGTTTGTAGCTTTGGTGGTATTACTACTCTGTGCCCCCACAAGATGCAGTCTAATTCTGCATATAATTCTTTTCTCCTGTTGTAAAATGGAGTGAGTTCCCTAATTTCAATTTCTTGCGGCCAGCCGTCTTTAACATAACTGAGTACCCGACTATATAAAGGGTCTTTTATTGTTTCGTTTCGTACTGAATTATAATCGAGTAATAACGCTTCTGATGCGAAATGCAAGTATGTCTGCTCTGGTATGTCGTTCTCTTTTCCCCCGTCCGCTTTATATGCTGCAATAAGCCTTGAGAGCGCATCGGCTGTATTTTCATCCGACCTCACGTATTCAATGTCAAATTCGTAAGCCGACAACGTTAGCGCCCAACGCTGCAGCCGACTAGCGGTCATACATGGTATGCCCATATTTGACCCAAAAATGCTCACCAGTGGTTTATGGTCGGTTCGCAGAATAAACCGTCTTCCATATAGGAATTGGTGAAATTTTTTCACTGCGAAAATTATTGCCAAAGCCTCCTTATGTATCTGGCTGTAGTTCCGCTCGGCGGCAGTGAGCGCGCGCGAGGCGTAGGCCACGACGCGATCCGCACTGCCACCGTTGGCGCCGGGCTGCGCCAGCACCGCCCCCAGACCGTGCGCGCTCGCGTCGCACGTGAGCGTCACCGCTCGCTCCGACACGAAGTGCGCCAGCACCCCACAACCGCTTAACAAACTCTTTGCTCTCTCAAAGGCCGACTGGTGACATTTATTCCAAACCCACTTTCTGTCTTTCCTTAACAAATCAAATAATGGACTTAGACAACAACTTAAATTTTTTATAAATTTTCCATAGAAGTTTATCATGCCTATAAACGATTTAAGTTCTGTAGCATTGGTAGGAGCCGTCATTTTTAGTATCGGTTCGACTTTCTCCGGGTCCACTTTAATGCCCTCTTTATTAATTATGAATCCTAAGTATTTCACTTCTGGTGCGAAAAATTCACATTTTTGTTTTTTAATTCTTAGCCCATGGTTTTTTAAACGTTCTAAAACAGTTTCTAGACTTCGAATGTGCTCTTGCGTTGTTTTTCCCCCAATACAAATATCATCTAGGAAGACTGTTACATTCGGAATATCCTTTAATAAATTAGTCATAATTCTTTGGAATATACCCGGACTTGAAGCTAGACCAAAAACTAAACGCTTATATTTAAATAAGCCCCTGTGGGTATTTATTATTGTCAAGTCTGTCGATTCATCGGCTAAACAAATCTGATTATATGCCTGAGATAAATCTATCTTCGTGAAATAAGTGCTACCGCTCAATCTCGACAATAAATCGTCTACTTTCGGCACCGGATATCGATCAACTAACAAAACGCGATTCAAAGTGACTTTATAGTCAGCACACAGACGTAAAGCACCATCCGGTTTATAAACAGTTACCAGCGGGGTCGCCCAGTCGGAGTGCTGCACCGGCTCGATGACGCCGGCGCGCAGCATGGCGTCGAGCTCGGCGTCGACGCGCTCGCGCAGCGCGTAGGGTAGTGGCCGCGCGCGGCAGAACACCGGCCGCGCGTCCGGCCGCAAGTGCAACGTAGCTCTCCCGCCGGTGAAACAACCCAGCTCATTTTTGAATACATCACTGAACCTGGAATGTAGATTATTTACATATTTAGTTATGTTGAATGCCGTTCCTACCGGCGGCGGTACTTGACTAACGTTATTCACTGATATTTTTGGGATTTCTATACCTAATTCAGCTAACCATTGCCTACCTAGAAGACTTGTCGAACCATGATTAATTACATATAAATCTAAAAGCTTTTTATTGTTATTATATACAACATTCACTTCAATAAATCCTGATGGCCGTAATTTGCTTCCATCGTAAAATTTTAAAAGTAACTCACATGGTTGCAACGGAACATCACCAAAATGATTTTTATACGTTTTCTCACTTATACATGAAATTGCGGAACCCGTGTCAATTTCCATTGTTACTATTTTTCCATTAATTGAAATAGGCATGCTTACCGCACTATATTGTCTTATCGACATTTGGTACATTGGTTCTTCATCGTCGCAACCATCTCCGTCGTCGTCACCGCTATCTTGCTTCGGCCCTCTCGTACCGCAGGTCCCGCCGCCGTTTTCTTGCACCCAGTGGGTGCCGGCGGCGCTGCCTCTGTAGTTGCTCATGCCGCGTGCGACCCGTGCGCCGCCGCCGCCGCTCCGATTCAGCGGCTCGCCACGTTTACGGCCCCCGCCGTCACTGCCCCAGCGCGTCGCTCCGCCACCGCGCTGCTGTATATTCCCTCCGAACTGTGCATCATTGGTACGGCCCACTCGGCATCCTGCCGCTGCCGGAGCCCGAACCTCATTGTAGCCGCCGCCCCCGGTCTTTGGGAATGCACCGCCCACCACTGGACATACCCGTCGTAGATGGCCCTTTCTATTACACCGACTACACACATATTCTCGGAACTTGCAATCCCTGTAGCTGTGGCGAATGTCGCCACACCCGGAACAGTTTGTCGATCGCATTGTATGTACTTGAGCCGCACTAAACACATTCGCCGCGTCGTGGCCGCCGCTTTCTACGGCCTGCGCATCCCGCTCCGCCGCCTCCAAGGACAAGGACATAGACACCGCCTTGTCAAAATCTACTTTTTCCTTTGCAAACAATCTCTGTCTAATAGTATCACTTGAAATTCCGCACACTAACTGATCTCGCATATTTTCACTAAAGTTCCCTCCAAACTCACAGTACCTCGCCATTTTCTTGAGTTGTGCCACGTACTGAGCGACCGTTTGTCCGTTACTTTGTTTACATTGTCGAAAGCGATAACGTTCGGCCAACATAGATGGTTTTGGTTGCAGAAATTTCTCCATAAGTGCTACCAAATCGGCATAGGTTTTTTCACATGGTTTATTTGGGCTGCATAAATTCACCATAATCTCATAACCGGCTTCACCGATAACCGAGATAAGCGTTGGCACTTGTAAAGCGTCTTTCACATCGTTTGCCAGGAAATACATGTCCATTCGGTCTATATACAGTCTCCAGTTACCACTTTGCACATCGAACTCGCTAATTTTCTTTCCCGACATTTTCAATTAAAAGAATCCCTATCCCGTACGCCACTGACAAGTAAAACACCGTGTTAGCTCCAAGCTACGTTTATTAACTGAGTGCATGATACAAAAACACCTTCAACTGCAGATTATAAGTAAAACTATATCTACCTACATAACAAGGCTGAGATTATAAGTTTTTTTTTAAATCGCTATTTTATAAGGGAAGTAGGGATTAAATTATTGTTTGGAAAGTCTGTAATTTCAAAAGGCAGAAACTTGAAAATTTGGATTTAGATTAGCAAATCAATTGACACGAATTTTAGCGTTTTTTCGAAATCCCTATTTTGAATAGGAAGTAGCGATTAAATGTTTCTATGGCCAGGCTTCCCTGTCATTTCTAAAAAGATTTAAATAAATTTGAGAACTGAGATTAATAAATCATTTGATACGTATACGTGTTCTAGCATTTTATTTAATTCCCTATTTTAAGGGGGAAAGTAGGGATGAAATGCTTCTATGGAAAGTATGTCATTTCTAAAGGTAAGAACTCGAAAATTTGGATTTAGGCTAAGATTAATAAATAATTTGACACGTATTTTTTCGAAATCCCTATTTTAAAATGGAAGTAGGTATTAAATAGAATGTTAGCCATTTTTTAAGTTAGGAACTTAAAAAAATGTATTCAGACTGAATTATTCGGTTTGAGTTCCAAAATGTTTTTGAAATCCCGACTTAAAGGTTTCTTATAGTAGGTATTTAAAAAAATACTGAAACACGAACAGAGAGCCTCCTCCATTTTGAAGTTGGTTAAAATGTGGTAAAGTATGAATTAATCTATCCGTGCGAAGCCGGGGCGGGCCGCTAGTCTAATAATAAATATACAACGTGTTACAAAATATACCAAAAAAAAGAATATTTTTAACAAGAGCATTTAATTGAAATTTTCCCATCTCTAGTGATCAGCTGTGTCAAAGAATATTCGGACCAGATATGTAATTTTAGGTCAATGTGCCTATTTTTACCGCCATGGTTAAAAATGTTTACTTACTACTTGTACCATAATATTCACATTAGAACAATTAATTTCAAAATAAAAAAACTACAAATACATAAAAAAAGCTTTGTTAAATAATTGTTATGAAATAATAAATTAATGAAATAATGAACTAAATATTTCTAAAATAATATTTATGTTTGTAAATACGTAAACAAGATAATTAAGGCAAAAAAGAAAAATGTTTTCTAACATAAATTGATTTAAGTGCATCTCTTGTAAAAATGTAGGCACAAATGGTGTACAAATGCTTTTCCGTTCTGAGAATCGATAGTCTATATTTTAGGTGTCAATTGACACTAGAGATGGGAAAATTTTAATTAAATGCCTGTGATAAAGAATATTTTTTTTTTTTGGTATTTTTTGTAACACGTTGTATAGACATTTAATCATTTCATTTTTATCTTTAAGTACCAAAATAATTAATTTAATTTTACAACAATTCTACAGATATATCAATTTCCGACCTTAATATACAAATAACTACAAGTACTACAAAAACAACACGCCTATTCACCTTAGAACTTTGAAAACACTAAGTACAATGATATTATAAGTAAAAAGGCGTAGATATTAGGCTTTATATTAGATAGTAGGCTTACAAGGCAAACGGTATTTTAACATGGCACAAAACTTACACAAGGACGGCAAGTCTAGCTTTGTCTCTCTTTCTCACTTTATGCTTAATGATATTATAAGTAAAAAGGCGTAGATATTAGGCTTTATATTAGATAGTAGGCTTACAAGGCAAACGGTATTTTAACATGGCACAAAACTTACACAAGGACGGCAAGTCTAGCTTTGTCTCTCTTTCTCACTTTATGCTTAATGATATTATAAGTAAAAAGGCGTAGATATTAGGCTTTATATTAGATAGTAGGCTTACAAGGCAAACGGTATTTTAACATGGCACAAAACTTACACAAGGACGGCAAGTCTAGCTTTGTCTCTCTTTCTCACTTTATGCCTAAGTGAGTGTATAAAGTGAGAAAGAGAGACAAAGCTACGCGTGACTAAGGCTCGTATGCAGAAATGCCTTACTTGAGTCCATCTCCAGTGAGTCGGACTCCAGGTGAAGATGAGTCGGGGTGAAGTCGATGCCTACGTCATCAAGAACCATCTTGGGAAACTCCCTTTGTTAGCACTCTTGACATTTTCTGGGAGGGTCAAATCTGTACATGACATAATGTATCACGTTTTGTTGCATAATTTTATATTATATTAAATAAATGTGCTTGGTTATTTTCGTCCTGGATAATCCGTTTTAAATAAAATATTTTTTTTTATGAAATTAAATAATACGTACTGCTGTCAATATTCTTGTTTACGATTAGTTGTCATTTTCTGACACGGGTTCTCATTTCCTCACAATTACGTAAGAGGATAAACTCGAGAGGGAGAAAACACGGACTCAAGACGGACTCGAACGCCGACTCATCTCAGGAGGTCGACTCAACTCAAGAAGTATCTATGCAACCGCTGAGATTCTCACAGGCCGTCTTGGGAACTCGTCCCCATCTTGAGAAGTATTTAAGAATATGGGCCTAAGTTCAGGCACGTACGGGTTGCCAACTATACTGTTAAAAACAGTATTATACTGTTTTTCAGTACATTATACTTTTTACTATTGAACAAAAATAAAGTATACAAAATACTGTTTTCAGCATCACAATGCTTAACACTATAGTAAACACCTCAAAAGAATTAAAGAATATTACTAAAGTTCTCTCATACCTTGTCTACTTTCTGTTCCCGCCACCTCTGCATTTATTGAAAGAGTTTTTTCAGTAACAAAGTGGCGGGAGGATAGAAATAGAACAACTTTTAATAAAAAAAGAGCTCATTTATTTTAATTTTAGTTATAATAAAATTGTGGTGAGGCGTATGAAGTTTTTAAAAAAGACTAATTAAAGCATTAAATAAATAAAATACTGTTCATTTTTCTAAAATACTGTTTAATATTCTCCTCAGTCCTGAATATACTTTATTTCTTGTAAAAAAAGTTGGCAACCCCGGTTCAGGTTGGCTAATTAGCCAACTTTTGGTGTGCCGCTTTTTGAGCGCGTATGACGTATCTACGCCTCTTTACCTAGTATGTCAATGACTACGTACGACTGATGGATTGATTGAAGAGGCACTCACAGGACAAGAACGACCGGTTTCATTCAGTACCCGGACCCTCGCTCGTTTCGCTATTTGCAAAGTTTTAGGGAAATTGATACTCGTGATATCCGGTGTGCAATAGTGTGATGCACACTCCTGCGAAGAAATTCAAAGTTTGTGTGTGAAGTCGACAAACCCGCACTGGGCCAGCGTGGTCGACTAAGGCCTAATCGCTCTAATTCAGAGTAGGCTCGAGCCCCTCGGTGGGGACGTGAATGAGTTGTTGATGATTAAGTCCAGTCCTGGAGTTAGACAGAGGACAGCAGAGCTGGAGGTTTTATTACAGGTGCTTTACTAATGAGCAGACTGATTCGCCATGTTTTCGTTACCATCGTAACATTATCAACAGCTATTCGGGGTTCGCAAACCTTGTGAACAAACTGAACTTCACAAAGTTCAGTTTGTTTTTATACTTGAACACTTTAAGTACTTAGCACAAAGTTTCTTCGGTAGTAAATCGCGAACAACGAGGACAAGTTTTTAAGCTCTTTGACTCAGTTTATCGAAACAATAAAAATGCATGAAGGTATTCTAAAGAATTCGGTAATTATTTTCAGTTTGTGGTGGGCGTGGTGCTTTACTTAATACGGCAACATAGAAGCGCAGGTTAAAAGTATATAAATATATAAAGTGGCCATTTGTTAACTGTTGGCCATCTGCCGGTTTTTAGACTCTATGGGTTCGTACAAACAAACACTTTGTTTGTTATTCCGGACACAAATTGTTTTTGCGTCCACTCAAGTAGAACTGTAATGTTTTCAAAACTAAAAGCAACTTAAGAACTGTCTAATACTATACCAACAATAACAGATACAAACGAAAATAACTAGTTTTATCTAGTAAAAATAGGAAAGACGAGTCTCTAGGGAACCATTACTAACCTCGCCAGCAAAAGCCGTCTCAAGTAGCTGGCCTCATTATCCAACATCACTTCAGTTTTTAAAGCGTGTCAAAAGTTAAACTGCTAAGGGTCTGTGCCTTTTACGTGTCTTTTATAAAATTAAAGTATTTCAAGACTTAAATGTAAATAAAATATAGTTTAAAACAACTAAAAAACACTCATTGTGCATTAAAATGCACATTAATATTACAATAACACTAGTATGTTTCGTTCATTATTGTTTTCATCTTATATTAATAATTATTTTTACAGCTAATCCCGCGTTTTCATTGTTTCGTCCAATTTTTCACAATGTATGAGAGTTTCATTATTCCACCATTACTTCTAAATGCGTGAAAAAATTTGGATGTATGGGGATTTGTTAGAATCTGTACATCAGCCCAAGTGACACTGGCTATAATTTGTTTTACAGCGCATTCGTGTTTTTAAGTTTTAGATGATTATTTTTATCTCAACAATTTTATTTTCTATGTTAGAGATAAGTATTTGAAACTCACCTGTTGTTTACCACCATTACAAATTAGTCTTGATTTTTGCTTTTTGGCAATTTAATTTAATATTTAGTTTATCTTATCCGCTTTTAAATTCACTAAACGCTCACCCCAACTTTTATTTGCGTCACTCCACAATGTTCGCGTTGGAGTTGTCTCGGTATCAAGTTGGTCCTTCTGTTTCACTGTATTGTATCCGAGCTTGTTTGTTTCGTTGTAAACTTCAAATGGTTTGCACACATTGTGCTATTGTATGGCACACTTCTCTGTTTTTTTGACTCACTCAACTGTTTTGAAAAATGTTAGCAAACAAATACGTATATTTAGGCATAAAATTTGAAAATTTCATAAACTCCGAAAAAGATAAAATATTACGATATTTAGGACCTGCGTCCCTTTCCTGTAGAAGAACGAAAACAAAAACAAAATTGATTTACTAATGGATTCATGCAAAAAAGCATTAACTCAAAGATTTGCCCCTATCAAACAAATATTTGAAGAAAATGCACCAATATTACACGGTAGTTCATAAAGGACTCTCTACGCAATAGATATGTATGTTTCCAAGAAGATACACTGTACCAGAAAAAGAAAATTTTGGTCGTAAAAAAGAGCATTTAAAAATTTGGATGACATTGAAGTCACAGAATTTTTCGCCAGGGATTTTTTGGTATGGAGTAGGTAATGGAGATAGTAACGATGAAATATTAATCTACTCTTCTAAAGCGGGTCGGCAGAAAATGGTCTCGGTAAAAGGCAAACCGTATTTTGGAGACTGCACATTTGAAAGAGTGCCTAAACCATTCATGTGCAAAAGGAAATAGCAGAAACCACAAATCACTATGTCATAGAATCAGCAAATTATACAAACGCGAATTCTACTCTAAACTGTTCACAAACATCAAGCACGAATTGTAATAGTCTAACGGCCATGCTCACCAGATGAAATAATTTAAACAGTAAGAGCAATTAATAACACTAGTTCGACTGTTATATGTTCCACAAATATCTGTATCTGTAATTCTAGCTTACTTAGTAAATCTTTCGTTCACCGAAGGATGCTTACCGGATCGGTTAAAACAGTCTATCGTAAGAACATTATATAAAAGAGGTAAAACTGACGACGTACGTAACTATCGACCAATCACTTTAATCTCTGTGTTTTCAAAAGTTTTTGAGAAAATATTTCACAACCGGTTGTCGTCATTCGTTGATAAATTTAATATAATAATATTAATATAATAATATAAGGCTAGAGAACAAAACGGTAAAAAAAAACCACTAGTCATGCTTACCCGACGCTAAAAATCGTGTAACTTCTTACGAAACACGAAACACTATGTGGAGTTGGAATGATACTTTTACTTTGGATGTCGAGGTTAGGCCGTTTTTTGGGATAATTGCACCATACTATATGGGTCAAAATCAGAGAGGTGAGCATTATGCTTCTGACAAAGTTTTTCTTAATAAAATAACATGATATTACTACAATATTTATTTCAAAATATAGGTACTGTGCATAATTATAAGACACTAAGCATATTTTATTTTTTATAATAATGTTTTACTTGATTTTTAACAAAAAAAGCCTATATAAGTAGTCATTCCGGGAACGCATCTTTATACCATGAATCGTAGTTCAGACAAGTCAAAAATGTATACAATTAGGAATTAAAAATGTCATATTTTAATATTAGCTTTGAAAATAATTACATTAAGAATATATGTATAAAATAGACAAGTCAAAAATGTATACAATTAGGAATTAAAAATGTCATATTTTAATATTAGCTTTGAAAATAATTACATTAAGAATATAATATGTATAAAATAATTTCATATCATTTTAATTTCTTCCTGTTTTGGCTATTCAAATGCTGTCTGACGTTTATCAAATCATTCCGTGAACGCGATTGATATTGGTCGACGTAGTTAGTTAAAACAAAATACCCTAAGTGGCGTTATGGAGTGGCAGTGTGAAGTTCACTTGACAAAGTATGTGGCGTATGTCGTGTTTACGGAAAAAAATAATTGGTGTTGTTGATAAGTTACATGTCATTTGATATTTGTGTAGCGTACTTTAATTCCTTGTCACTACGGGAACGCTGTTTGATGATTAGTTTTTCGGAGATTTGCATACTTTTTGCTAAATTCTGATAAACATTTCAACTCACTCGTTCATAATCTCTAAAACCAATTTCTAACATGGCGGCGTCAAGCGTGACTTGAAAATATTTATCGAATAATCATTTCGAGAACGGTCATTTCGGGAAAGTTCTCGACCATGACGGCCGTTCCCGAAATGACAATCTGTGAACAGAATTATACTCTAATTCGTTTAAAAAGCACAACCATGCTAAATTCTGGTTTTAGGTATCCATTTAATACGAGTAACATGGAAAACCAGAAAAATTAAAAGAAAAGGAAGTCGAGAAAACGATTAAAACAGGACAGTATACCTATAGCTTATAAAAGACTTCGTGAAAAAGCTAATGCAAGGAAGCGCATGTTTTTAGACAACATTACACCTGCCTGAACAAAAAGAGATGAAGTTACTGAAAGATAGAGAATATTACTAGAGAAAGAAAGCTGAAAAGAAAGTTAAGACTGTTAGTGATATGACTGAATATAGGCAGAAATAAAAGATGATGTCAAATATTTTATAGCTAAAATAACAACATCCTGCCAGATTCTGAAAATGAGATGGAAAACGATATTCGCGTGTTAAGGAAGAAATCAGGGAGAAAACAGGTTAAAAAAAGATAAAGCGCAGGCTTACAGAACCGTTCAGAAACAGAAACAACAAATACAAAAAATGCAAAGAACTATATGGATGAGTTGCGAAAAAAAGTAGAGATAAGCAGAAGACGTGAAGAAAGAGCAACGCAAAAGAGTGCTGATACGCCTACTCGCAAAGTAAAGTCATTTTAGGAACACCCCCATCATTTTCGGGAACGTCACAAAAACGGCAAATAAATCACAAATAAGTAACGTTATAGTTAAATCTTGCATATACAACATAAAATTACCTTTGAACTTTTGTATTTATATTATTAATATACCACTTAGTGCAAGAATGTATAAAATAAATTGAAATTTTGGAGCAGAATTTACACCAATTGAAAATTTATGGCAGTAAATTAAAAAATAAGCATTTTGATTATAAATATACACAAAATATCAACATTTTCCGATTTAGGAACAGGTTTATTACAATTTATTGAAGGTGGTTCTTAAATACGTTGGTTATATAATTATTTAAAATTTGTTTAAAAATGTTCCCGAAATGACTTACAAGTCTGGCAAAATTCTTATTAACAGGTAGAATTTCGAAAATATATATTTTTGTGCGTGCCTCTTTACAGAAAAGATTCATATTGAATGACACAACAGATTCATCTTGTAAGTTTTCTTTAAAAGAAAACTTGATTTCTCAGATATTTGAAAACCGAAAATGCTCACCTCTCTGATTTTTACCCATATAGACCAGTCGAAGTTTATGACAATATACCAGTAGGGTTTAAGGCTAATCACCACATAGACCGCTTGCATTTTAGACCAAGTGATACTAACCCGAACTTTCAAGCCGCGTTATGACATTTAAATTGCACGTAAAATAAAAGATTCAGGAAAAACTTCTACAACAATGCAAAATATTAACCTAAAGAGTTGCTCATCCGAAACAAAAGGATTACCGAACAAAAACGGTATCGCTATATCACTACAGCTTACCAAAACACCTACCCGCAGTTTAATAACGTAGACGGTCGTATTTACTTAATCCCAGCATTACCATGCATCGACTCGGTTCTCTATACTAGAGAAAAGTTCGCTTTGGAGAAAGGTTTTCAAAAAACTACAATTTAACGTCGAGTTTTACCCACGCTCAAATTAATGTCAATTGCAAACAGAAAAGACAAGATAAAAGAGTAACCGTTCTCTTATGACCGATTTGTCATTGGACTGTTCATCGACAGGATGATCTGTTCATCGACAGAATGATTCATTTATGTTTCCCCAGTAGAATCTTTCACCTCCGGACATTTCGCCGACAGAACTTTTCATTTACGTCACTTTCGACGAATGATTCAGCAACCGTTCTCTTATGACCGATTCGTCACTGGACTAATCGTCGACAGGATGATTCATTTATGTCCATTTCCTCAGCAGAATCTTTCACCTCCGGACATTTCGCTGACAGAACTTTTCATTAACGTCACTTTCGACGACAGGCCTCTCCAGCTACAGAATGTTTCACCGACACGACGAATACACCTATAACTCTTTTACCCTTCAAGCCAAGCTTCAAATAAGTTGAAAGTGCAACTAAACCCTGAAATCATCCTAACTGATTTTGAACTTGCGGCAATGAGTGCCATAAAAAATGTTTTCCCGCGCTGTTTAAATAAACTTTGTTTTTTTTTTCATTTACAACTAAGTATATTCAATCAGCCTGGTCCCGCAACACGCTATAACAATGATCCAGTGTTTGCTCATAACGTTCTTAGAGCCAACGGAAATCAGTGATGCATTCAATATAATAAAAACCGATATACCTAATACCTGACAAAGCAAACGTTGTAAAAATATTATATTAATGAGTCTGAGCTATCAGCTCAGAAATTACAGTGATTCAACAGCAACCTCGTTTCCTACTTCGCATGTAGTCAGTAAATGACAGTTTTATAAAACATGTGCCGTTAACGCAAAATGCCCCAGAATCTTGGCACAACCGCAGGAATTCATTATTGATTCAATTATTGTCATTTAATCAAACCATATTATAACGGAAGAGTTATGTCGTACATCATGGCTAGTTCTTCGAACCCTGTACTTTTTATTCTTGGCGACAAGGAAGGTAGTTATGTCGTACATCATGGCTAGTTCTTCGAACCCTGTACTTTTTATTCGTGGCGACAAGGAAGGTTCAATCAAAATAGCAAACATTTTATAGCAAACACAAGACATAAAAATGAAGACACGTACAGCTCGCTTCTTAAAATATAATTCCAAAAACAATATAGCATTTTCACAACATGCTCGTAGCGTAGTAAGGAGTGTTTTCAGCTAGAAATTAAATGTCAAAACAAGTGTACTGTTAGCAATGTCTAATGCCACGGGACAGGGTGCCTCGGTACCGACTGTTTTTAACCTTTATTGTTTAGAAAGAGTACCTACGGCAAACACAAAATGAAGTTTTCCTCTCTGACATTTCGATTTGCAGCTCAGAACCCAGTGTCTTGGAATATTATAGGTAAGTTCGGAAATAAGTTTCGGATCTTGATTCCATCTGGAGGCATTATAAAACATTGACGGGTTAAAACTATAATGTTTTTAAATAATTAAAAAGCCTTTCAGGCGCAGCAAGTCAAATTCAGAAAATGTCTCTTTCACTTTATCTATGAATATAAATATAAATAAAAAATCTGGCAGATAAGACCACAGGTTACGGTGGTCACCAGCAGCAACAAGTTATTACATTCGCATAATATTATAACAATTGCAGAATTTTACATCAAAATATTATCTCTAGTAAAATCAAGACAAAACTAACCTACTTATAAAAATGATAGGTTGCACGAATAAACAAATTGGTTATAAACTCCATTATTGACTATTTTTCTATTATCTCTAGTAAAATCAAGACAAAACTTACCTACTTATAAAAATTATAGGTTGCACGAATAAACAAATTGGTTATAAACTCCATTATTGACTATTTTTCTATTATCTCTAGTAAAATCAAGACAAAACTTACCTACTTATAAAAATTGTAGGTTGCACGAATAAACAAATCGGTTATAAACTCCATTATAGACTATTTTTCTATTATCTCTAGTAAAATCAAGACAAAACTTACCTACTTATAAAAATGATAGGTTGCACGAATAAACAAATTGGTTATAAACTCCATTATAGACTATTTTTCTATTATCTCTAGTAAAATCAAGACAAAACTTACCTACTTATAAAAATGATAGGTTGCACGAATAAACAAATTGGTTATAAACTCCATTATAGACTATTTTTCTTTGAAATGGGTATTCAAGACTATTTACATACTCGTAGTGTGGAACGGATTAGACGAAACAGCCGTATTTTATAAAGAGCTAAAAAATTAAGCTTTGACGATTGGGGTATTTTAAGAAAAATAAATCTGGTTTACCAAATTGGAGGTGCAGCAATAAAAAGGAATGCAAAACTTCTAGATTCGAAAAGTTCAGTTTTTAGGAAAGCAAATGATAAGTAGGTACATACGCAACACATTGAAAAATAAACACCGCTAAGATTGTCATTTTCAAATCCATCCCAAAAATATCTGAACAATTACGATTTCCAGTCATTAGTACACAAAATTCCTTTATTTTCTTCTATTAAAGTCACATTGTATAAATCGAGAAACAAGTTGAGTTTAGATCGCACGTGGGACTCTTAAACCTGTGCTTAAACTTAGTTATTGGTTAAAAGTTCATGCTAAGACATAACAGAAATAGAAGAAGTTCTATACTAAAAATTAAAATCCACCCGCCATTTTATTATAGGCACCTCTGCACTTTTGTAATAGGTACACAACACTATACGAGTAGCACATCAATCACAATACTAAAGCAAGAAGAAGAAGAAGAAGAATTTGTCATTTTCTATGTTTTTTATGAGTATTGATTTTCTTCTCAAAAGCAACGACGCAAATATATTTTCTTGTTTAAAATGCGTCTTTCAATAAGCTTTACAGACACCGTCGTCCTAAAATTCTTTCAGTAAGAAAAAAATAATTAAAATACAAAAAAAGTCTTTAAAATTACTAACCGCCCAAAACTCACTACTAGCAAAGCTCTAAAACCGTCGACCTGTGCACTGAAATTTTAAAATGACACCCTGTCTTCCAATTAGCCACGACGCGTCGTCGCATGAAAGTACTGGCCTGGATAAATTATACTAGTTTTACCTTACTAAAGTGAAATATTTTTAGTAGTCGCGTTTGCGTAAGATCGTTTGAGCATGAACATTTTTCTTTTGCAGAAATAAGCATTTTGATGTATTTTTTTTTTTTTACAAGGACCAAGGAAGCTTGTGTCGCAAAATCGACGTATCAAGCGTAACCGGACTTTTGGGGGAGCGGAAGGCTCTTACCCCTAGTATTATAGCAACAGCCTAAGGGCGCCCACTTGGGGGCACGGACCTCGGCCTAGGACGTTGCCATGGCGAGAAGCGCGCGGGAGAGGAATGACCCTGACGGGGCCTTCCAGGATTATGCAGAACTTGATTGGGTCTACCGCGTCCCCGCCGGCGGCGGCGGGTGCGGTTGCTACCAGAAGGGCATTCTGTGGAGTGTACTCTATTGGCAATGGCTATCTCAACAGCAGACTGGATGGGATCGACAGGATCGGACAGAACATGCTTAGGACTTTGATGTAATACTGTTTCTTCTGATAGTTAAAAGAATTTGAGTGCACGAAGGAGACACGAAAGCTCAACATATCGCTGTTTTACCTATTTATTTAGTTAGTTACCATTTTTCTTACATTTCTTACTTTTTTTATTTCGCTTTTTATTGTACTCTTTTAACATTATCAAATAGAGAAGAATCTATGACTTTCCCCTTGAAACAACAACTCAATATGCCAGTGTAATAAATAAATCATTTCCTTATCTCAGCTCGTTTTTGTATAAATGGGATTAAATACTAGCGTTTGATCTTTTAAATAGCATTGGTAATTAAATCAAGGAAGTGTATAGAGTGCCGCAAGCAGCTTTATATCGCAATCGGTTTGGGCACCGTAAGTTTTGCGATATAATAGTGATGCCGTTTAGTCAGCCGTAAAGTGTATGCACGGCAAAATAATGCAACCATTTAAAGAGCCGTAAAGTTTGTATAGCATAGCACTATCATTTGTTATTTTCATGGCAAGAGCTTGTCACCTAATGCATACCAAGAGCTTGTCACCTAAGGGTCTTTCGCATCATTCGTCGCGTCCGATGCGAAAGGATTTCCATACTTTGCGCGCGTTTTGTAAAGACAAACCGTCGATCGCCGTCGATAAGTGTGGCCTGACCCTAATGCTGCCAAGTGCTTGTCACCTAACGCATACCAAGTCAGGGCGGGTGCGAGCGTAGCGAGCACGGGTCGCTCGCCTAGCTCCCTCTGCCATACCCTTCGGGGTTAGGTTGTCTTGTGACCCCCCATGCCTGCTTATGCCTGCTTGCAGGCATGCCAACAGCCCACTTACGGTTATTTAAAATTATGTACTAGGATGCCGTAAGCTTACCGCATCCTAACCAATTGTATTACGTTACCGCTTGCGGCACTCTATACACTGCAATTGATTTAATTAACATTACCAATTTTTAAGTCTTCCTGAAGAAAAGTTTAAATATCTTGTAAAACATACTTTA
The DNA here is from genome assembly GCA_951230895.1 of Carpatolechia fugitivella. Taxonomy (NCBI): domain Eukaryota; kingdom Metazoa; phylum Arthropoda; class Insecta; order Lepidoptera; family Gelechiidae; genus Carpatolechia; species Carpatolechia fugitivella. The sequence continues at coordinate 2,826,641 of OX579654.1, read as the reverse complement.
TTCAAAAATAAAGTGACCATTTGATTGATAAGGATGCTCTAGCACGGCACAGGAAACATACATTTTTATTTAAAAAAATAAGACTATAGAAGAAGAAGTACACTTGTAGTGAACGGCCATCTTGTAGTGAACGGCCATCTTGTAGTGAACGGCCATCTTGCTTTGACGTCGAAAAATGATTTTGTTAGATCTTACTTCGAATAAAGACATTTGTATCTTATCTTATCAGTTAACTTATAAGATCTGGCAATACGCGTATCTGGCATTTTGAGTAACTGGCATTGACTTGCAAATCGGTTCGAATGGCCACCTTTACTGGACGAATGCAAGTTTCAAACCCGTAGGAAGCCACGAGCCCACGATTGATCCTTTAGGTTCATAAGGACCACTTCCCAAAACGTCCATATCTCACAACGCCCACTTTCAATAACGTCCACTTCCCATTACGTCCACTTTTCAAAACATCCACTTCCCATAACGTCCACAAACAGTCCTTTTTAAGTATCAAACCTATGATATAAACGTAGCTAATTAATAAAAAAACATCGCGAATATGAGCTAAGTATAAAAACATTACAGGTTTTACAACGAATAAAATTAATTTATACTCTCATTCTCTTTACCTAGGACATTTCAAAGAGAAAAAAAATACGCGACAGTGTCTCGCCCTTCGCAGTTAGTAGTAGAAATATTTGTTCGGTGAAATGATCTTTCTAGTCCATACATACGGCACAATAAATTAATAACAAAAATATGATTGATTGTCGGTTCTGCGCTCTGCACATTCTGCGCTTTTGACGAGCTCAAGCTCTTGAAAATGTGCGCCATTGACCTTTTGCGCGTGATAGACATTTGGCGCTTAAAAACGCTTTAACCCACACAATAAGAAAGTAGACAAAAAACAAAAGAAAAGCGCCTGAACTTTGAAAAAACACCTCCTGTTTATAAGAACCTAAAACCAAAATACCCCCCTATTACCATCATCACCTTTTTCCAAAATGTCGGATATTCAAAATACGGCTGATAGGAACGCATGAAGGAAAAAAACGTACTGCGCTGACTCCAAATGATGCGATAAGGGCTAGCGAATGATGATAGTCCCTTATCGCATCATTAGTAAAAACATCGAATCTGTCAAACCATCATACATTATTGAGCACCGAGGTGCCGTTACTTTTTAAAAGAAAAGATTTTACTTTATTAAGGCAGGCCCCGAAAAAGATGGCGAGACGAGTTAAACGCCTATCGACTGGACTGGTGGGAGCTTGCCCAGGACCGGGAGAAATGGCGAAACAATGGGGAGGCCTTTGCCCAGCAGTGGGACATTACAGGCTGATTATAAAAGGCATACGGAAAAAAAAAAACAAACCAACCAACACGAGAGAACAGTTTTAAAAGAATGACAAATAAATTAAAACAATAAATATTAGATTGGGGAAAAACTCTTTTCGCAAATAGTATGTATGAACTTATAATAAAATCTTTTTGGCTATACTATTTGTACCTTGCTGGTTTTGGTATTATTGAAAAGTTTAAATTTTAAAAAAGATAATTCCAAATTAGGAAAATGTGTGATTTTCATTTGTTTTTCTTACTGTTAAGATGAGTGAATCTAATGAAGAAATTCCTTACATTTTAAAATTTTGCTACAAAAAAGGTAAAAATGCAAGTCAAGCCGCGAAAAAAATTTGTGATGTTTATGGACCTAGTGCAGTGTCTGTGCGAGTAGCACAAATACGGTTTAAGCGTTTTCAGTCCGGAAATTTTGATGTCAAAGATGCACCTCGCTATGGGCGCCCTGTTACGGAAAAATGGATGCCATTTTTGAAAAAGTGGAGCAAGATCGGCATATCGGTAGTTACGATGTAGCTGAAGAACTGGGAATTGACCACAAAACAGTTTTGGCGCATTTGAAAAAAGCTGGGTACACAAAAAAGATCGCTCGATATTTGGGTGCCTCATGAGCTCACTGAAAGAAACCTGATGAACCGTGTACTCATTTGTGATTCTTTATTACGCCGTAATGAAACCGAACCATTTTTGAAAAACCTGATAACTGGTGATGAAAAGTGGATCACGTACGACAAGAACGTGCGAAAAAGGTCGTGGTCAAAGGCTGGTCAGGCTTCACAGACTCTGGCAAAACCCGGGTTATCTTGCAACAAGGTGTATTGGAAGGGCATTATTCATTATAAGCTGTTACCGCCAGGCAGGACCATCGATTCTGAACTCTACTGCGAACAACTGATGAGAGAGAAAGCAGCCGGAATTAATCAACAGAAGGGTTGTAGTTTTTCATCATGATAACGCTAGACCTCACACATCTTTAGCACTCAGCAAAAATTAAGAGAGTTTGGCTGGGAGGTGTTAATGCATCCGCCGTATAGTCCCCACCTTGCACCTTCAGATTTCTACTTGTTTTGGTCTCTTCAGAATTTTTTAGGCAGTGTCAGGTTAACATCACGAGAGGTCTGCCAAAACCACTTGTCGCGGTTTTTTTTATCAGAAGCCCCAGAATTTCTATAGCAATGGGATCATGTCTCTACCTGCAAGATGGTAAAAAGTTATCGAACAAAATGGCACCTACATACTTTAGTTAAATGTAAAAAAACTTTTTTAAAAAATGGTTTGAATTTTCATATAAAATTCGAAGAAACTTTTTCTCTTACCTATTATCAAAAATCAAATAGAAATATAAAAAGCTAAACAGTAAATAACATCCAAAAAGGTTCTGTCGCCAACAAACATAATTCAATTAACTTGTTCGTAGCGGTAAAGGTATTTTACAAAATCCATAGAAGTACAGTAATAAAAATGTTGCTTTATGCCATTGTTGTTGTATGTTGCTTTTGTTATATATAAAAATGTATCTATGACATTTCTCGGCGATCATCTTGAGCTGCAGTGAATCTTTTTTTGGATAATACCTATTTTATGCTAGCTTTCCGCCCGCGGTTTCACCCACGTTAAACGAGTTTTCCCGTGAGAATGAAGTGTTTTACCTCGGTAAAAAGTAGCCTATGTCCCATTTGATGTGTGCCAAGTTTCATCTCGATCCGTCCAGTGGTCCAAGCTTAGTTCGGCAACAAATATCCAAACTTTCGCATTTATAATATTAGTAGGATTTTGTTCTACAAGTAAAATATTTAGGTGATACGCCTCAATAAGCCCATGTTTACGTCTATCATTCATCTCAAAGAGCAACAATCACTGAACAATAGCAACTTATTTTACAAATAAAGCGTTGCGTGGACTGGAGGAATCCAGAGTTTCTTACATTAGCCATACAAAGCACCGGCTAGCAAGTAAGCAGTATTTTTCCTCCCAAATAGGCTATAAATTTTTATTATGGCCACTCCTATTTGAAGTACAGAGGTTTTTCAGATGAATTGCTTCTTTTATTATGTAGGTAACTTGTAATATTTGATTGCAGTGACCTAGTCCGTAGTTACGCTCGCGTCATGTAAGATTTTCCCGTTAAAATTATTTCATATCCAAACCCGTTCCGTCGTCCGTAGTTTAGGCGTGAAAACGGAACAAACATCTAAACATCCAATTTTAAGTGTGATAATAGCAACAAATGAAAAATGATTATGATTGTTTATAGTATTTTTTTTTATTATTATTCTTTTGACTTTTTTGTTTCATTACTAGATATTTCTTTAAAAGACGTAATCTGTAACAACATTAACCTTTTGTTATGAACCATAGTTTTTACTACATAAACACAATTTACCTATACAAGTTTCTCGTATGTTATACACCAACGTTTGGGTGGAATAAATTCTAGCAGTGGCATGCAGGCAGGATTCTTGGCAAGTCGCGGGCTGGCCCATAAGTCTCAACTTTGGCTGTGCCTCGCTAGGAAACCTTGCTATGCAAAGGATTTGCAGTCATCTTGTACCACGGAGTTCTGTCGCTGTAGATCCTTGCATACAACACAATACCCTATACTGAGTATTTTTATATTGCACAAGGAGTTGAATGTGTTACGCGAGGGTTTTACCCTATCTTGGTAATTTCGGCAGTCTGTTCATTAGTGCCTTAAGGACCTAAAAACTGGTTACACAGGTAATCTCTTAGACATTTTGGATAACGTGATTGTCTGAATTGGCACGGGTACCTTCACTAGACATATACCATAATATTGGTTCATAATAATTAAGTTATAAATTGTGAATTTACGAATGTGTAGGTACTAGGTACCCCTTAACTTTGAAAGTATTTCTTACCCAAAGGTTGCCTGGAAGAAATTGTTACCTACCTTAGCAATAAAAAAATGTGTTCTTGTATATTGTGAACCCTTGGTGTCTAATAATAATTCTATTGTATTATATTGTGAAGTAGATGCCATTTTATCAACCAAATAAGTATTTCTTTTGACGGAACTATTATTTATCCTCCAAAATAATATTTGGTTTCCATTTTGCTTAAAATTAATTGAAAGAAAATTAACATCAATTTCCATTGAGCCCTTGAAATCTCGATTTTAATTGGTTTCGGGCAACAATTTTTTACCCGAGAAGGCTTAGATCAAATATAGTGGTTTGGTCTAAGTGAGGAGATTATGAAAGGCTTCATTGAGCTTGTTTTTTATCCGGCTTCAAAAAAAGGAGGTTCTCAATTCGGTTGTATTTATTTTTTACCGTAATAACCTATTTCAGCACCTATTTTAACATCAGTTAATATTTAGACACGATTGTATTCTGGATATCTAGACTTTTTCGAGCCATGTTTTATTAGACTTTATTATGGTCTAAGATTTTATTACTTAGAGGTACTATAATTTTTCCAGGGCTAAAACAAAATAAATTAATAAGAATGTGAGGGATATATACCTAAGAAAACCACTTGATAGTCCTAAACACATCCAAAAATAAGTATACCTGTCGCATCGTAAAAATGCCGTCCTGACAGCAGGCAGGAAACATGAAAACCAAATGGGTGCAAAAGGGGTTGGATTTAGAAATCTTTAGATTCGATCGGAGGAAACTGAGCGTGTGGGCCTCCCCCCGCTCCGCAAAAGTAAGCTGTCATTTTTATAAACAATTCATGTGATTTAGGTTAGGAAATTGATATTTTCCAAGGATATTTTCATGAATTTTTTTTCTAAGTTTGTTGAAGGTTAATTAGTTGTAGCGGGATTCAGTTAAGCCCTCATAACCTATCTACATGCTCTGTTTCCTCAGATCGAGATCATTTTTTTAAAAATTTTAACCTGCAAAAGAGATAGCAAAAAAAAATACGTGTATGACAGCAGCTGTCAGGACGGCATTCTTACGATGCGATTACTATACTCACGATTTGGAAGGATTTAGAATGAATGGTTTTTTAGACGTCTGAAATGAAGAACACCGACTTCACTCGCACAGCTAGGCTCTAGAGTTCACAAGAAAAGCGCACAAGGTTTTTCTAAATACCTACTGTTGATAAATAAATAGCAGCAACACCAAACATAAGAATTAAACGTTGTACTACATAAAAATACTTTTAGAGTACTGAGCTCATTGTAAAGAAGTGACGGAGGGCAAGAGAAGAAAAAACAAAAGCGAATGTCTTCGAAACAATATCGCATCGTTTGAGAAAGCGCAGCGGCGAGCACGCGAAAATTTGAAATTAGAAGTCAATGTTTTTTTTTTGTGTGTTGTTCCTGCTACTAATAATTTCAAATTTTCGCGTTGTAACCTGAACTGAACTATTGGCAGACTGCGAAAAAAAATATATCGTCGCCTTTGATCGTGTGAAATTTCAAGACGAAGAAAAAGTGCAAGATATTTTGCCCATTTAAAAAAGAAAGTGTTAGTTAGTGGGTCCGTAGTGGATTTGGCCATGTGTGCTAAGTGATAGTTTTGACTGACCACTTTCTGTAAGTAGCTATACTTACAGAAAGTGGTCAGTTGTACGAGTAAGTAGCAACAAAGTAATTTTATGTCCTCTATTTTGACAAACTCTAAAGGTGTAAAACTGCAAGTGCAGTAAAGCCAAATCTGCTTTCACCATCACCGTAAAAACTTTTTGAACAGAAACGTGGCGTTTCACTTTGCATGCATTTATTGCATATGAAACAAAGTTATCAAGCCGATTTCAGATTTTTATGACATCGTCATCAACAGCTCATATACGTCCCCACCGAGGGACTTGAGACTACACTAAATTAGGGCGATTAGGCCTTAGTCGACCACGTTGGCCCAGTGCGGGTTGGTCGATTTCACACACAACCTTTGAATTTCTTAGCAGTAGTGTGCAGTTTCATCACGACGTTTTCCTTAACTATAAGAATAATCTCGGACCAAGTGCGCTCGGATGACTGTCCGATCATAGTGGACTCGGGCGTGGCTCTATTTTTTACGAGCCGATTCGGATAATTTCATAAAAACAAAATGGCGTCGACTAAGAAAAATAAAACCGAAGTAAAGAAAAAGTGGAATTGTATGAAGCCGAAAAAGTGGAATTGTATGAAGCAGAAAAAGTGGAATTGTATGAAGCCGACGAAGTTTTGTGGACGTTAAATTAAATGACTATAAAAACGTTTTAAAATCCATTTCCGCGACCAAATTTTTCTTTTATATTTTCTTTCCTTTTCATGATTTTCTACTTCAGCCATTAACATATCGCCTGTTATAATTTCAAATGTCATCGTAAGGGACTTACCCTTACTTTCCAGGAGAGCCAACATAACGCGAACTGTCGTGAGCGGACTTAAATACAAGTGAGCAATAGTATTTATTATTTTTATTAATCTGTCAATCAATACTATCTGTAGACGACGGCCTCTTTATGTTTTGTTTATGGTTTATTGATTGTCAATCTTGAAAAAATTTGGAGAAATATTTTAATGGTGCCCAATGGTAATGTACAGTGGTACACCCAACCATTTCCTCATAGGGTCTTCATCCAAATTACCACAGAATGGAGTTTTTGAAGATTCGGACCTAGCCTTAAGGAAGCAGTGGCGCATAGCTCAGAAATTAGCCGACATTTTTGGCAACGCTGGCTGAAGAAGTTCCTGCCGAAAAGACGCCGCCTACAAAATCTGTGCAACAAGCGCGGCAGTGCGGGGCGACTCAATTATTCGTATCTGCATCTGAAAAACATTCCAGATTCCACATCATAACCATGAAAAACATTCCAGATTCCACATCATAACCATTCGTATTGATTATGGAAAAAGACATAACAATTCCTCGATACAGTTAAAATCAACTGCACTGTAAAAAAGCGCGTTCACAAATCACCCACCATTGTATTCCTGAATGGCGACATGTTCTGAAACTTATTGTTTCAACTGCAATACAGCTGCGATTCAGTGCAGCGAAATGCAGTGGAGTTCGGGGGCTCATTTTGAACGGCCATTGTTGGATTTTGCGGTTTTGTTTAAAAACTAACGTATGTTTCCAGCCAGGACTCCGTTTTCATAATCTCGCCTTCGGCGCCTGTGATGGTTTAAATATGGATGCGGTAGTTTACCTATCTTGCTCTAGCGGTCAGACTTCTCAAACCGATCGGACCAGATGGTTTAAATATGGATGCGGTAGTTTACCTATCTTGCTCTAGCGGTCAGACGTCTCAAACCGATCGGACCAGATGGTTTAAATATGGATGCGGTAGTTTACCTATCTTGCTCTAGGGTCAGACGTCTCAAACCGATCGGACCAGATGGTTTAAATATGGATGCGGTAGTGTACTGTAAGGAGCGGCCTCCTTTGAGCGGACTGGCTGTTCGTTTAGTTCGATAGAGTTTAAAGATTTTGAAATACGAATGGTTCTTTTTTGTTGTTTTGACTCGGGACGTCACGTCGTTACCGAGTAGACGGGTTTTTGTTAGATAGTGAAAAAAAGATATAAAATAAATTCATTTACACTAATTATTCGATTTTAACTTTGATTAGCTAGCGCCCATCTGGCTACTGCCCCCCGCTTTTACTTGGTGGAGGCTGCCGCGAGTTTTTTACGCATAGGCATATAGCTTAGGTTCACAGATTCGTCGCACGGAAGAAGCCGGGCGATTGAACGAGTAGGCGCTTGTCCTGAGCGTCGATCCCGAGGTCCGGCGGTGCCTGTACTTCCCGCCCTGACTGAGCAAGCCACGTGCCGCAGCTCAAACCCGACCGAGCAAGCGGCGGGCCAAAGGCGCAAATCGTCGCGCAAGAACGACGAGTCGACGCTCCGATCTCTAGATAAGTCTAACAGTTATTCGTAGAAATGGCCAAGTCATTCGACGGTCTGAACACAACGACTGATGAATTCATGTCACAGTTCGACGTAATCGCCGCAGTGAACGAGTGAACGATGATCGATTTTATTTATAGAATAGAGGCCTTAGCCAGATCGGCCAAAATCGTCGATGATTCGATTGTTATTCAACAATGCCTGAGAAGCATGTCTTATAACAACAAAAGGTCACTAGGGGGACAGATTTTTACAAAACTAGCGGATTTGAAAAGTTCAGCGCGGCAATTGTTTGCGCTTTTTAATAAAAATACCACGGAGGTGAATTTGCCAGTCAAGTTGACCACGGCAACCATCGCGTCTCCTTCGTCGTGCGCGAGATCATCGGGCGATAATGGCCGCGCGGGTGATAGTAGTCGTTATTACGACGTGCGTGGTGGAAGTTCGCCGTCATCGTCGATGCAGTCGCCGTGGCAGACACCCGTCAGGCCGCCGCCCTTGCAGCAGCAGGCGCACCCTATGTATGGTGCTGGGAGAGGTCGTTCGCCTACTCCTCCGTCGTCGCAAGAGCGGACACAGCGATATAATTTAAGAAATCGACCAACTGGTGATGCGAGGAATGTTCACCCAAACGAAATGCGCAGCCAGTGAATGGACCGCCGCTGGTGGGAGGAATTCCTTCTGGTCCAACTGAAGCTCTCTCTGGACCAACTTCGCCGATCGTGAAGGTGTTGTTCGCCAACTACGAAACCGAAGCCCTGTTGGACACCGGAGCGACCGTCTCCGTGATTTCGAATGATTTGTTTGATAAACTCTGTAGCGTTTTTAAATGTGATAGGTTGAATAAAGAGGCACCTTATTTACGTGCGGTAAATGGCCAACAATTGGTTACTAATGGTTTGATTGAATTAAAGTTTTTGGTTGATTCATATTTATTTGTGCATACCAGTGTTATCGTGAACTCTCTAGTTCCCACTGTAATTTTAGGTCAAGACTTTTTGTGCAAGTATAACGCTGCTATAGATTTCCGCCAGAAAGTCGTACGCTTAGATAGGTGTTGTGTTAGTTTTATAAGCAAGCCTGCGCAAGTCACCTCGTCGTTGGATGTAATACATGCAACTGCTCAGATACCGAAGCTGTCGCAGTCTGATTACGTGTTTTTTGTGGACTCACCAGAAGTCCTTGGGGAGAATCTTCGCGCGTCTCTGGACACTGAGAACTTGAAAGATAGTTCGGTCCAATCATTAGATGTCAATAAATATTTAGATTGCTATCAGAAAAGTAAACTGAACGACCTGTTGTCCTGTTATGAGGACCGGTCCGCTTTTAATTCCAAAGAGTTAGGTTCTTGTTCATTGTTGGATGTGGAGATTAACACTTCCGACGAGATTCCTGTTCACAAGGCGCCATACAGAGTGTCGCATGAACAGCATCGAATTGTTAGGGAGCAAGTTGTGGAAGTAATAGATAATAATGTAATTAGAGAATCGCGTAGTCCATATGCATCGCCGGTGGTTCTCGGTAAGAAGCCTGATAATTCTTGGCGCCGACGTCGCCGCCGCCGTATCTCTAACGCCGTTAGAAGTAAGATAGTTGGTAAGTCGCAACAGACACAAAAACGACATTATGATAAAAAGGTTAAGTTCGTAACTTTTGACCCGGTTCGTTTAGTTCTAGTGTACAACCCTAAGAGAGTTTCCAAGGTTTGTTCGAAACTGTCGCGATTTTATAAGGGGCCTTATCGCGTTGTGCGCAGACTTGCTAATAACAACTATTTGGTTAGGAAATTAGGACATAGAAATGGTCGAACGTTGGTTTTCCACCATAATACGCTTAAACCCTTTACGTGTTTAATATTGTAGGTAGTGCTATCTAAACTCGTTATGGTTGGGCATTGGCACAATTGGCACATTGGCATATGAGGCCAATTAGGCTGAATCGTGTCATGACACTTTACCTGTTCTTTTAAATTCTTTTATTACTTGGCACAAAGATAGTCTAGTGCCAGTTTAAAAAAAAAAAGTGCCTGTTTAAAAAAAAAATGTTTGGTTAGGAAATTAGGACATAGAAATGGTCGAACGTTGGTTTTCCACCATAATACGCTTAAACCCTTTACGTGTTTAATATTGTAGGTAGTGCTATCTAAACTCGTTATGGTTGGGCATTGGCACAATTGGCACATTGGCATATGAGGCCAATTAGGCTGAATCGTGTCATGACACTTTACCTGTTCTTTTAAATTCTTTTATTACTTGGCACAAAGATAGTCTAGTGCCAGTTTAAAAAAAAAAAAGTGCCTGTTTAAAAAAAAAAATGTAGGTTGACATTTCTAGTGTCAGGGAAAGTGTTTATTTAGTTAAAAATGTTTTTTGTGTTTTTGTGAATTATTTAATCAGTGATAAGTTCCAGATTCTTTTTATATCTTATAATTATGTCTTCGTGAATGTGGGGGATGACCTCTTCGTGCAAGATCTGCTAATCTGCTAATGGTATTCTGTAAACAATTTTTAGGGTTTTATATCTGAGTATTCAAGGGATAGTCTGTTTGATGTCGAACCTTGTGTGCACATAGTGCTATTGGGGGACCTTTGCTGGGTCCTTGACATCAACCTTGCTGCCTCTTGGTTGCTCAAAAGCTTTCCCCCTCGCGTTTTCAGTTAAGGTTAGGTGGTGGAGCAGTCTTCTAGCTTTGATGTCTTATGATTGGAATAGGTAGAGATTAAGATTAGCAGATACTTGAACTTCCAACTCTTTTGTATTCTTGGCTAGTTTAAAATTAGTCTTTGACTGCCTATTTTGTTTTTTTTTATTTACAAAATTAATTCTAGTCCTAACTGTGGGCAGTTATGGGTTGATTTTGCCTAGTTAATTTGGATGAGGATTACGGTTGTTTCAGTTAGGTTTAGTTTCTTACTAGTCTAAATTTATAAAGAATTGTCTTTTGGACTTTGAATGTAGATGGGCACAAGTAGTTGTGTTTGATTTTTTGTTGCGGTTTTTATTATGCAGGGTTTCAGCAATACATCTTGATCTTAGCATATTTTACTTAACATTTTCTTTTATCAACTTCTTGCATGTTTTTGTTTAAGATGATTGCCGCAGCTGACAGGTAGTTCCTGTCTGCTATTTTGTGTCCATGGTGTAATGATATCCGCATTAGGTAGGTTTGTAATAGTGAGGAATTATGTTGATATGTGATACAAAAAATTACCATTCAAGTAATTTTTTGTTTTATAGGGGCGCGGCATGTAAGGAGCGGACTGGCTGTTCGTTTAGTTCGATAGAGTTTAAAGATTTTGAAATACGAATGGTTCTTTTTTGTTGTTTTGACTCGGGACGTCACGTCGTTACCGAGTAGACGGGTTTTTGTTAGATAGTGAAAAAAAGATATAAAATAAATTCATTTACACTAATTATTCGATTTTAACTTTGATTAGCTAGCGCCCATCTGGCTACTGCCCCCCGCTTTTACTGTACCTATCTTGCTCTAGCGGTCAGACGTCTCAAACCGATCGGACCAGATGGTTTTATATGGATGCGGTAGTTTACCTATCTTGCTCTAGCGGTCAGACGTCTCAAACCGATCGGACCACGTGGCCTAAGGGTATCTTTTTTTGTGGTGTGCAGCTTTACCTACTACTTATGTGGTTCAAATCTCAATATTTTTTCTCCTAACCTAAATATTCTAGCCTAAAGACTAATGAGTAATTTAATTTTAACTTAAATTGCTAAGTAGATGTTAGCTAAAAATGTATCCATCAACAATTTTAATATTCTTTAATGGCAACAAAAAAAAAGTCGAAAAATCAAGACATAGAACAAAACACAGGCTACGCCTAGTTTGGGGACATTATAGAGATTACCCTTGTATTGTATTTCTGATACAATAAATAATTTTTTCACTTTTCATGCTCTGAAAGTGATTATTTGTGCAGGATATAGGCGTGCACAAGTGCATTTATCAGAGCAGTTATTTAATTAATTTAACAAACGTTAATTACAAAATTAATTTTATTAAATACAGCCTCCAGCCTCCAGCCTTATATACAGCCTCTATTGAGGCTGTATAGGTCTGCAGCCCAAGCCTAATATCAATGTCGTAAGATTTAAAAAAAATAAAGCGGTGGGAAACAGCTCTTGTTTTTTCGTGCGTTTATTAATTTCTTCAATTTGCTAAAATTGTTAAAAATATGTTCAGTGAAGAAGAGGATTTAACACTCTCTCCTAATACGCTTATGAAAATTAATGCACAGAGAGTTGTGCAACAGATATTGACGCCAAAGTCTTGGGAAAAATATCTCAAAGTTTACGATAATTTTGTAAATTGGTTAATTAAAGAAATGGTTTGTTGTATTACTGTTTTATTTCCTCGCAATCGAAGTGAAAAGCAGAGTTTATAACTTGTCCACAAAACCATTTATCCTCGACATTACTATCAGCCCTCACCTTCGGCTCGGGCTGCTAAAAGTCTCGGATAAAAATGGTTCGTTTTGTGCACTTGTTGTAAAATCTAGTATTTTTTCAACAGTGAAAAGGCGGCCTAATCTCTTCATTAAGTAAATTTCGCATAGAAAAAGTGTAGCGGGTCGGCGGTTCCGAGTTAAATCTCTGTGGGGTAATTGAACAATTGAAACAATTTAACAAACAATTTATGATATGATAGTATGTCAGTTTATGAGTTCGTCCCAGTTTGTTTTGTACATTGCGGGAATCACCTAAACAATTCTGTCATTCATTAATTGTCAACAAACTGTTAAATTATTATTGTATTTTCGTAATGTTTTAAGTGTTGCGGATATTATGTTGCCGACTCAAAAATAATATTTCATCATGCTGAACAACTTACTACAGGTTTGAGTGCAATTCATGTTTATTATTATTTGGTCATAATAATAATTATTATTTTTCATACTGTACAATTCGAGAAAAGTAAAAAAGACGTTCAAAAGGTTGACTATAAAAATAAATACAGTGACCAGGTCCACGACGTACTTAGCCTACATAATGAAACTAAATAAATGCAGAGAAGCGTGATCTAACTTTTCTTCTCAAATTATTTTATTTAAAAGTAGATAGTATTCACGAATTTCAGAGATAGATGCCTAAAAGGTGGAGGGGCAAAACGATAAAGGTTGAATTTACAACACTTTTTCGTGCTCCCCGTCCATGCCTCACAGCAATTTATACGGGGCGGGTAGATTAGCATTATTGTTTCTGCTATCTGTACCTTATACCTTTTCTTATCGCATCCATGTTGTTGGCACCCGTAAAAAGAATAATTTAGAACGTGGTTGCCAGCGACTTTTTAGAGATAAATACACTCGTGTATGCACAATGCGTCGAAGGTATTTCTTCTTCTAAATTTAGCCAGCCAGTATTTTTTTCGGTCGCTTTACGTTTTAAGGTAAAAATAATTTTCGGTCAGGCAACTCCAGATGGTTTGGTCACTTGGAAAGAATGGATGAGAAGAGAGTAACCAAACAAATTGATGAGGCAAGTGTGAATGGAGATGTTGGAAGGGGAAGGCCAAGGCGTACGTTTCACGACCAGATCGGGGATGTACTTAAAAAAGGCCAGGTCAGGAGTACCCTAAACCGACGAGCGTGCACGAAGAGGTTGATGAATGTGAATGAAGCGAAAGAAGTATGTCTGGATCGTAGCAAGTGGAAGGAAGTGGTCTCTGCCTACCCCTCCGGGAAAAAGGCGTGACTTTATGTATGTATGTATGTATGTAACTCCAAATTTAAAAGTTAACGAATTATTTATTTCTTCAGAAAAAACTTATTCAAAAAACTTTTCTTCGAAGAACTTCTACATAATATTGGAAATACTATAAACTTTTATGAAAGTCTGTGCAAAAGTATATTTGGTCGTGAAAATGGAAACCCGTTATGTTTTGAAAGTAAACTAAAATAGACCGCGTACTCTACATTGATGCCTTTGAAGGCTATTCAAACAGATTTTACAGTCGCTTGCAACTTAGTGGTGTACATTTCAAACCGTTTCAAACGCGTGTGTGGACTCTATAAATTGCCATTTTTACTGCACGCCATAAAAGCCATTATGACACTGTACGAACGTACTTACGTGAGATAGTTTTACTTTGTCGAGAAGTGAGTGAGCATCTGATGAAAATCAATAACTCCTAACGATTGTTCTATGGACTGTTTTTAAAAAACTGCCATTGAAATGACTCTCGGGACTTTCTTAACTCATCTCAAACAATTGTGAATAGGTACTGGTTTTTCATACGAATTTCATTGATCAGCTAATTTGATTGCACGATCGAAAAACCTTGAATTTTATGCGAACCCTACAGAGGTGATAAATCAAACTATTGAAAAACAATCTGTTGGAGTTCTAGAAGAGAAATCAACGTTATTCTCGCAAGTAAAATTTATTACCACTCTTACCAGTCTTACCCCACTTCGCACTTCATGTGCGATTGAGACTAAACGATGAAGACAAGACGTGTTCCAAAAATAAAAATATAATTCCAAATTAATGTGAGAATTTTTTTTTTTACTGTTTTTTTTGGCAACAAAAAATATTCAGATAGATCTAGGGTGCTTTATGTTTATTAAATTTTGAAAAGAAATCTCTTTTTATTCCTACATCCACATTACGCTTTTATATTTCTGATATACGTCGCTGACATTTTTATTTTACCATACCGTAAAGGGCAGGTTTCCTATAAAATGTGTAACAACCAATAAATAGTATTGGAAAACCCTTCAATTAGTTGTGTCAGCGAATGTAGCCATTTTATAGACGCAGAGAAGAGAAATACCTTTTACTGACCATTTCGGGTAATGTCTCATTTGAAATTAATGAGCTTAGTATTATAAAATACGTATGACTATTCTTCATTCCAGAAACATTACAAAAATTACAAAGAACTATATGACATTAAAATTGTTGTATCAAAGGCAATAGTCACCGCTCACAGGAGTCATCATCAACAGTTCATGTACGTCCCCACCGAAGGGCTTGAGCCTACTCTGAATTAGGGCGACTTGGCCTAAGTCGACCACGCTGGCCCACAGCAGTCAAATACATCGTAATAAGAACATTTTTTATTCGTTAGCGTATTTAAAATTTTGATGATTCTACTGTAAACAGCATATTTGTATTGTAAAAATAAAAAATATTTGTGTAAACACATTCGTTTACAATACCTACTGTTTATTTAATAATAATGCGAAGAATTTTCTCATAAAAATGACCATAAACGTTAAGCGACACTTACTGAGAAAAATCATATGTTTGATAAAATTCACACGCCGCGCGCCGCCGCGTCTAAAGTACCAAAGTGACTCGATAACTTAGAGCCCGAGAGTGTCAATTTTTCAATGTCGTTACAGAGAAGACGACTCGAGGTGATATTTAACCTCTAGATCAGGTTTACAACTTAATAGAACGATCCGGTTGAGGAGTGCAAAATAATCATAAGTATTTGAGTTACAAATCAACTCAAAATTCTGATACCTTGGTTTGTGAAGTCAAATATCGGCATTACAGCACACAAGACGCCATGACGACGACGACGTATAACTTCATTCCACTTTTGATACAGTTATAAGTCAAAAAACCTTCTGTGACAGACGGACGGATCGACACGGAAGTAATAAGGGTTTCGTTTTTCCTAATATGAAACTCTAAAAATCAGAATATTTCGGCCTCCCAAGTTCCTGCTGGACTGACAGACCTCTTCCGGTCAACTCTAAGTAAATGGATGTAGACTGGGACTCTGCGACGAATGATTCATTGTGAAATAATGAATATACTACTTAAGGAAAAATACGCTGTTTTCCTGAAAAATCGCCCATTCACGGATGTTCATGTGGATGAACTGACATTATATACTCACCGGCACATCTAACCGCCCACCCTTGTATTTCGGGTAAATTTTACTACGCTTTTTGTTATACATTACAATTGATTTATTGATAACTTTACGATAAGTTAAGCGTGCTTAATTAAACTTTAAATTAACTACTTTTTAACTAACATCAGCTGTAACTAATAGAATTATAAAGAATCACGAGTATTCCCTGAAATGAAGGGTGGGCGGTTAGTTGTGCCGGTGAGATTTCCTTTTTCTTAGAGATACGAAAACTACTTGTTTAGCTTCATTTAGCTTCGGGGACAATATTTATTGTCCCGAGCCATACATTCAATCGACGATAGGCCAGCGCAACCCAGCTCAATTTAACTTATTTCAGCTTTTCTAGTTCCCAACAATAAATTGATATACGACCACGTTCAGCCCCGGTTGGACATTTTATTAAATTTTTTTACAAGACTTATACGTGGTACAAGAATTTAATGTCATCGATACAATGAATTAAAGTATTTTAATTGTTTTCATTTAGGTTTAGCGCTGTTTTCTACCTTGTGTTTTTTATCATTGCACACTAGATAGGTTTTAAGCTTTATTCGCCTATAATGTCGAGCAGATAAATTAACCATTGATAATCTAAGAGGTGGGCAATTTTATTATCGATTTATTATGGATTCCTTCAACAGATCTTGATCTTAGCATGAGGGCTAGGAGAATTAGAAAGGCCCAAAAAAAAATTCATACAAAGTCGAATTAAGACTTTGACAACATAGTACGTTAGTACCTGGAGTGATGAATTGAGAACCTCATCTTTTTTAGAAGTCAGTACCACCATTTGTAAAAAAACTATTTTTTTTTTCGATGAAAGTGTGTTTAAGTCATTATAGGTATATCTGGTACTAACAGCCTCCGTGGCCGAGTGGTCGAGATTTCGACCCGCATTACGAAGGTTCCGGGTTCGATTCCTGGTGGGGGACACTGTCAAGCATCTATTTGTGAGACTTTCCCCAGTTTGGTTAGGACATTGCAGACTGAATCACCTGATTGTTCGAAAAGAAAGATGATTCCGTGCTTCGGAAGGCATGTATAGCCGTTGGTCCCGGCTAATATCTAGTCGTTACACGAGCCAAGTCAGTGGCCTTTGGCGGCTCTATAACACTGACACCAGGGTATGTGAGGTCGGTTGTCGACCTTACAACCCACACAATAAACATGACCTCATCATCTTTAAATAAAAGAGAAAGGTCAAAAAGGTTAAAGGTCTGCTATAAAACACCCATAACATCGGCTTTAGACCATTTCGCAGCAACTGTCTTTATGCCATTCACTTTAACGCCTGATGTTTTATTAACGCAATAAACATTTTTCAATTCTGCTAAACCCAATATTGCTTTTAATTTAGATAAGGCGTTTTATAGTGCCAATTCAAATCGCATGCAAAATTTTAAAGCTTCGACTTGTCTTATACTTTTGTTTTTGCTTGGGTTTCGCGTCGTCATCTTCTCTTGTATTTAATTTTAATTGTGTAAATTTTATGCTATTTGTATATTACGATAAAGTTTTTATCCATCTGTGACTGGAAAAGTGCTTGCCGCATCGCTGAAAAGATGCAAGAATACTTTACTGCCGCGGCGGCAAAATTAGTTATTGGTTGACGAGGGCACGCGAGGACTTTTATTGTGTACGAGTCCAGCAAGAGTTATTGCGGCCGAGGCTTGTATAGTGCTTTTCTCTGAAATATGCGAGGAAATTACAAAATACTAAAAATATTGTGGTAGGTACCTTGGATTTAGATGATGTCTTCTTGTATTAGGTACACTAAACTTATAAGTTCTAATCGTTATCACTTTAACCTTTACTTTAACTTCTTGAACCATTAATTGTTATAATATTTCCCTAATTCAATGATTAGTTAACTTCATCATGATAAATAAGTAAGAAAATAGTATGATAAAAGCAAAAGAGACGAAGATTACAAACCGCCATATTGCCCGCTTTTCTTTTTTTTTGTTCTGCGCCAGTGTCATGCAGAGCATACAGCCAACTCTAATCCCTACGATTCGTGTACGATTCATATAAAATTTGAATTTAGAACATAAGAGTATGCTGTAAAAAGACTCAAATACATTGAAATTTCTAAACGAAAGTCACTTTGCTGGCCTAGGCCATTTGAGGGCACATTGCTGGCCGCTGTTTTGTATGGGGAAATGTTTCGTCCAAAAATGAGTTACGTCGCGTACTGATTTTTGGCAGTAATGATAATATTTTCGAGCGTGTCGGAGAAAATGCATTAGATTTTTAGCGTGATGATGTATGCATGTATGTATTTTTAAACCGTCAGATATCGAATGAGGACTATTTGGGGCAATGTCATACACAAAATAGAAACTACGTCCAAATATCCCTTTTTTCATCATCAACAGCTCTTATAAGTTCCACCGAGGGTGTCGAAGCCTACTATAAATTAGGGCAAACAGGCGAATTTATTTGCAGGAGGGTACGTACAGGTTTCCTTACGATGTTTTCCTTCACCGTAAGAGCGTCGAATAAACGTACCACATATGAATTCGAAAATACATTGGTACGTGGTGGGAATCGAACCCGCGTTTCTTTTTTTTTTTTTTTTTATTAGTTGATGGGCTTACTCTTGACCACAATCAGGTCCGCGAGGGACGAGATGTGGTCGATGATGGAACGAGTTTGCCCAGAAGGTGCCTGTTCACTCTAGCTTTGAAAATGCTTGGGTTATAAGCACTCGGAAAAACAGAAGCAGGCAAACATGGGAGGCAGTTTCCAACATGGGAGGCAGCGGCCCTAGTCACCACATCACTGTCATTCTGCTTTATTTAGCATAAAGTTATTATGTCATGCCGCGCTGTCGAAAATCCTATCGAAACTCAAGAATAACCCTTTGATACAACAGTGGTTCTATCTAACATAATTGCGAAGAGAACCAACTACAGCTGGTGTAGAATTCCAAAGCAACGATGTAATTAGAATTTGTATCATATTCCGTTTGTAAGGGTATATTATCGAAATGGATTTTGTTGATTCGTAGTTTTATTTCGAAATTTACGCAGTTTTAAAAATAAATTTTTAGGGTTTTTTCTTTGTTTGTGCTTTTATTTTGCTTCATACAACATGATTCTGAGTCATATTAAAAGCAGCAAGAAACAATAGATTATATCAACTTCGAGTTCTTTGGTGAGATCTTCTCCACAGAGTCCGCACATCGTGTAGTGAACTCACTCATCCAAAAACATCCAAAAGTTAATAAACTATTCATTTCATTTCATTACCTCCGCGCGCCCTGAGAAAAAAGGTCTTCACAAACAGACGGACAATTATTAAGGTTCCTTTTTTTCTTTTGAGATACGGAAACCCAAAAATTACAGAAGTTACGATTCTTTTTCTTCTTTTGAGTCTATGGCTCGTCAAAGATTTATATTTTATTTGCCCAGTATGCCGCCACCCTGATTGCTCCATTTGAGGCCTCCATGAGCTCCTCCAGGGAGCACGAGTCAGGACGAGCAGGACACGATAAAAGGTGGGCCATTGTCTGCGGAGTCGCGCCACACTCGCACCGAAGGTCCGCCCCGTCTAAAAAACCCCACCTGAGACGGTTTTCTTTACTCCGACCGACCTGGGTACGGACTCTGTTCAAAGACTTCCAAAGAGTTCTTGGAAGTTCACACCCAGTGGGGAGACTTTCCGAGAGCGGGACGAATGGAGGAGACAGCGAAATTTGCGCCCGCCAGAGGTCACATCTGGCATGAGAGGCCTCGCCATGAATCGGAGCTGTACATTAATAATAGAAGTTACGATAATAGCGCATTTTGCTTCTTATACTGTTATATTTGAAATTCAAGTAGCATTATTTTTGCACACGTCCAAAATGCTATGCAGTACAACTGACAGTTTTTATGTCTTCAACCTTGAAATGGAACTGAAGAAGCGAGATAGTTTTTACGTGATGGCAAACAATCAAACAAGCAATTTAAAGATTTGCTTTGCTCTTTCAGCGTTTATCGGAAGACAATGATGCTATTCTTCTTTATAGTTTTTACACGTGCAAACTATTACTACGTAGGTTTCCAAAGTGATTTTTATGTTAAGTATTGTTGAAGAGGGTTTTTTTATTCAGCAACAGAACAAGTTTTAGGTGAAACTTGCGGAAGATAAGATAAGTCTTTATTTGCCAAAAACACGGTATAAAAGGTGGTAAAATAAAAATAAGGTACATACATGTTTTGCCATAAAAATAAGTAGCATGCAAATATAAGTGAAACATTAATTCATATCAAACAGTAAACTAAACTGCAAATTGTCAAATTATTTCATTTATGTCATAAAAACCCTTGGAACCTAGCCATTCATACATTTTTTCTTAAATAGTGTTAAATTTAAATTTTTCATATCGTCAGGTATCTTATTAAAAACACGCACACCCATCGCTAAGCAGCCCTCCATAGTTACAGGAGTTTCTTCTAATACGAATCTATGAGGGTCTCTTCTTGCGCGAGGATTTACTTCTATTGCTTTTCTAAACACATTGTATTTTTTCACAAAGACACACAGCTCGAAAATTGTTGTACATGTTGCTACATAGGTACAAATATTGTGTGGCTGCGCCCACGCTCTCTCTCTTTTTAATAAAGATCAGTGTGATACGAGCATTCGGTCCTTTCACTTGTCCATCCCAATACGCACCAGTGTCGACGAGGTGTTCAAAGAATACCCACAAAAAAAAAATGTCCGTCGCGCAATTCGGATTATTGGTTACTTTTGACCATAATGTGCAGTCTTGGTCAACTTTTAAAAGTCGAATTAATCAATATTTCATCGCGAATGACATCGACGACGGAACCAAGGACAAGGACACCACGGGCAAGAAAAGGAAGGCGATTTTACTCAGCGCACTCGCCGAAGGGACTTATAAGTTAACGGCCGACTTAGCGTTGCCTAAAGGACTTGAGGAAACGCCATACGAAGATTTACTAGCATTCTTTGACAGTCATTTCACTCCCAAGCGCGTTAGATTTGGTGAAAGACACGGATTCTACGCAGCGGTACAGCAGCAGGGAGAATCGCACTCGGAGTGGGCTGCCAGGTTGCGAGGGTTGTCAGCACATTGCGGGTTCCTTAATGTCGAAGAGGCACTTCGCGATAAGTTCATCATGGGGCTGCAGTCAGGTCCAGAAAAAGAAAAATTGTACGCACACAATTTGGGCGAACTCACACTAGCGAAAGCGTTGGAGTATGCAGAAAGCGTTGGAGTATGCAGAAAGCCTACGATGCGCTCGCGCGGCGGCGCGGCGGTTGCTGTCAGTTCGAGTTCCCAGGCCACCGACAGTCAGCTATTTAAAATATCACGAAACACCAAAAACGGAAACTCGGGTAAAGTGAAGTGTTGTGTGTGTGGGTTTACTAACCACAAAGCTTCAGAGTGCAAATTCACCAATTATGTTTGAAAAAAGTGTAACGTGAAAGGCCATCTAAAAGAATGTGTATAAAGGTGAATTACGTTAACGTGAGTTTCGATGACAAGGGTGAGGACGATGATGACGGTAAGATTTATTACATTCGTTCTTACAAAGGTGAACCGACGATGGAGACAATATTAATAAATAATATGTAAACAAGAATAAATATACATGGAGTAAAGGGATTATTTTTAAACGATTAGGCAGAGTAACTTATTTAGTAAAAGACTGTCAAAGTTTAGAAAGCTTAAAACGACACAAAAATCAAATCGTATCTTACAAAGGAATGTGTAGCAATCTCAAACCCGAAAAAAATATAAAAAACCATAATTACCAGGAACATCTTCATGTACACCTACTGCACCACTGCCGTAGGATACGGCCACTCCGCCGCCGCTGCCGCGGTCGCCGTCGCCACCGCCTGTTTGCTCACCGCTGCTGTCGCCGTCACCGATGTCACCGCCGACTACGCCACCTATGATTTCACCGCAGCCAACGTCTACGCAATCGACGATGAGCACGCCTCTAATATCGCTTCCTTCTTTCCTGGACCACTCGATGCTTTCAGCGCCGCCGCGAAGAGGGGCAAGAGATATAATGATATACCGACCAGGCAGTCCGAGCGATCAAGTAGAACTGGTGAGTCAAGGAAAAGAGCAACCAACGGAATTGGATCAAGCACAAAAAACGACACGTTCTCGAGAGCTATCAGAATCAAGCGAAGATGTTTATGATGCAGTGGAGGAGCCAGTGAATGCTCAAGAAGAGGCACATGACGAAGGACAGGGAAGATTGCTACGCAAACGTGCTGATGTTGATTATAGGCAATATTTTTAAGTTATAATAGAGGGAGGAGAAGTTGTATATGTTGCTACATAGGTACAAGTATAGTGTGGCTGCGCCCACGCTCTCTCTCTTTTTAATAAAGATCAGTGTGATACGAGCATTCGGTCCTTTCACTTGTAAACACGCACCAAAAATATATAAAGCAGGTAATGGCAAAATTGAATTGAATTGACTTCTAAGCACAAAATATCTTGTATCTTACATGCCGCGCATTTACGTTTATTATACGCATTTCACTCAGATTAGCTAGCGCCCATCTGGCTACTGCCCCCCGCTTTTACTTGGTGGAGGCTGCCGCGAGTTTTTTACGCCTAGTCGAGCTTAGGATTTCAGATTCGTCGCACGGAAGAAGCCGGGCGATTGAGCGTGTAGGCGCTTATCCTGAGCGTCGATCCCGAGGTCCGGCGGTGCCTGTGCTTCCCGCCCGACTGAGCAAGCTACGTGCCGCAGGCACATACCCGACTGAGCAAGCTGCGTGCCATAGGCACAATTCGTCGTCGCAAGAACGACGAGTCGACGCTCCGATCTCTAGCAAGTCTAATAATTATTCGTAAAAATGGCCAAGGCTTTCGACGGCCTGAACACCACGACTGATGAATTCATGTCACAGTTCGACGTAATCGCCGCAGTGAACGGACGGCTGGGCCGACTAGGTTAAACTTGTAGTGGTCCAAAATTATCTCTCCGGTCCAGCCTTGTCTTTCTACAAGTCTTCGATCAAAGGCGTGAAAACCTTCGAGGAATTTGCCGAGAGCCTAAGGAAAGAGTTTCCTCCTCTCGTCGATTTTGCTTCCTTATTTTATTCAGCCAAGCAGTTAATCGATTTCATTTATAGAATAGAGGCTTTAGCCAGATCGGCCAAAATCGTCAATGATTCGATTTTTATTCAACAATGCCTGAGAAGCATGTCTTATAACAACAAAAGGTCTCTAGGGGGACAGATTTTTACAAAACTTGCGGATTTAAAAATATTTACTGTAATTTTAGGTCAAGACTTTTTGTGCAAGTATAACGCTGCTATAGATTTCCGCCAGAAAGTTGTACGTTTAGATAGGTGTTGTGTTAGTTTTATAAGCAAGCCTGCGCAAGTCACCTCGTCGTTGGATGTAATACATGCAACTGCTCAAATACCGAAGCTGTCGCAGTCTGATTATGTTTTTTTTGTGGACTCACCAGAAGTCCTTGGAGAGAATCTTCGCGCGTCTCTGGCCACTGAGAACTTGAAAGATAGTTCGGTCCAATCATTAGATGTCAATAAAGATTTAAATTGCTATCAGAAAAGTAAACTAAACGACCTGTTGTCCTGCTATAGGGACCGGTTCGCTTTTAATTCCAAAGAGTTAGGTTCTTGTTCATTGTTGGATGTGGAGATAAACACTTCCGACGAGATTCCTGTTCACAAGGCGCCATACAGGGTGTCGCATGAGCAACATCGAATTATTAGGGAGCAGGTTGAGGAGATGTTAAATAATAATATTATTAGGGAATCGCGTAGTGCGTACGCATCGCCGGTGGTCCTCGTTAAGAAACCCGCTGACTCCTGGCGTTTTTGTATAGACTTTCGAACGTTGAACAAGAAGGTTGTAACGGACTCGTATCCGTTACCGCGGATAGATGATCTAATCCTTTATCTGGCGCGGGCCAAGTTTTTCGCCGATCTTGACCTGAACAGTGGTTGTTGGCAGTTGGCCATCAAAGAGACCGATAGACATAAAACGGCTTTCGTAACGCCGTCGGGGCTGTATGAATTTAATGTATTACCTTTCGGTTTGAGAACGAGTGGCGCTATATTCCAGCGCACTATGGACAAAGTTTTAGGGGGTCTGAAATATAAAAACGCGATTGTTTACATCGATAATATTTTGGTGTATGGGGAATCGTTTGATGAATTCTGCGACGCGCTTGGGGATGTCCTGAGTCGTATTAGAGACGCGAACCTCACCTTGAAGCCTAGTAAGTGTAGATTCGGGTTCGAAAGAGTTTCGGTTCTGGGGTATAAAATCTCTGGGGAAGGTGTACGACCCGATTCGTCTAAGTTGGATAAACTGAAGTCTATTAAAGTGCCAACGTGCACAAAGCATATTAAATCAGTACTAGGTTTATTTTCATACTATAGAAAATTTATTGATGGCTATGCCGCTTTAGCAATGCCGTTAACTAGACTGTTGAAAAAGGGGTGTAAGTTCGAATGGGGTAGTTCGCAACAACTCGCGTTCGACAAAATAATTTCGCTCATACAGAACCCGCCTTTGTTACGTCACTTTTCGAATGCAGAAAACGTGACGACCAGATTGTTTGTTGATGCAAGTGATTTCGCGCTTGGTGCATGTCTGATGCAAGGGGATGAGTGCAGTTTGCTGCCAGTCTCGTTTGCTTCGAGAAAACTGTCGGTTTGCGAATCTAGATATTCGATAACAGAAAAGGAATATCTGGCTTTGGTGTGGGCACTGAATTATTTTAAACATCTGATTTGGGGGATGCAATTCGACGTAGTAACTGACCACAAAGCACTCATTTGGTTGCGTGACAAGAAGGATATGAATGGTAGACTAGCACGTTGGGCGTTAGCGATACAGCAGTATGATTTTAAAATTGTGTATTGCTCGGGCAAGGAGAATGTGGTTGCGGACTTTATGAGTAGGAATCCTTTGTCTGAGATCTCAGAAGGTGGCGATACTTGTGAGAATGCGGTGAGTCATGGACTGGACGTATACAAAATCGATGTGGTGGATTTCGTGAATGAACAAAATACGGATAGTTTTTGTTCGAGGCTACTGGCGCGGTTGGCTGTTGGATCTCGTCGTAGTTATAAGGGTTTTTTTCTTAGGGATGGCAGACTTTACCACAGATGTAGGAAAAGGGATAGGTTCGTTGATTGTATCGTGGTTCCTGATTCTTTGTTTGGGGAGGTCGGAAGTGAACTTCATGATGATCCTTGGTTTGGGGGTCATTTTGGCTTGTCCAAGACAATTAAGAAGTTTAGGGACAGGTTTTATATTGCGAGAGCAGACGAAAGAATAGCGAAGTATATTAAGAGTTGCAAGGTGTGTCAGGAGTAAAAACGTGTTCATTTAGTTGCTCCTTTTTTTTTTTTTTTTGACGATGACCTAATGCTTGTGTCGCAAAATCGACGTATCAAGCGTAACCGGACTTTTGGGGGAGCGGAAGGCTCTTACCCCTAGTATAGCAACAGCCTAAGGGCGCCCACTTGGGGGCACGGACCTCGGCCTAGGACGTTGCCATGGCGAGAAGCGCGTGGGAGAGGAATGACCCTGACGGGGTCTTCCAGGATTATGCAGAACTTGATTGGGTCTACCGCGTCCCCGCCGGCGGGTGCGGTTGCTACCAGAAGGGCATTCTGTGGAGTGTACTCTATTGGCAATGGCTCTCTCAACAAAAGACTGGATGGGATCGACAGGATCGGACAGGGAAATAACCGGCGGTTTTCACGACCAGAGGATTCGGGTGGTGAGGCGCGGCATCGAAATAGCGACGTGAGGCGTCTATCATAAAACCTTTAATGGACGGTAGCTCGAGATCTACATGAAGGTCGACGTTACGAACGAACCACGGGCAACCGGTTGCCCGACGTAAGAAGCGATTTTGAATGAGTTGAAGCTTACGAATGTGAGTGACACCGGTGTGAGCGAAAACTACACTAGCATATGTCATGATAGGACGAATACAAGCGGTGTAAAGCCTCACCTTATTCCTAAGAGAGACTTTACTCCGCTTGCCTATCATGGGGTGAAGACGGCCTAAAACGAACGCGGCGTGATTGCGAACTTTCTGGATGTGCTTACCGAACTTAGTTGCTCCGTTACAGCCAATAGTCGTGAATAGATTGTTTGGTTCTGTCGGCGAAGTTATTACGGACAGGGGTTCGATTTTCACGTCGCTTATGGTAAAAGATACCATCGTTTTTTTTAATGCGTCGTTATCGGTAGCTACCCGGCGCCTCCACCAAGTAAAAGTTAATATGTTTTTTTCACTCTAGAACAAAAAAACCCGTCAACTCGGTAACACGATGACGTCCCGAGTCAAAACAACGAAAAAGAACCATTCGTATTTCAAAATCTTTAAATTCAATCGAACCAAACGAACAGCCAGTCCGCTCAAAGGAGGCCGCTCCTTACAGTACCGTGCACGAAGTTAGAGCTTTTTTATACGAAGAATTCCATTTATGCAATCCTCTCCAGAAAGTACTAAACAGTACATTGATGAGTATATTGCTGTCAAACAAGTGTCTTAATGTTAGTATTTTTTATTTTGCATGAAATTTTTGTATTATATGACTATGAAATTAATGTATTTTAACAGATTATTTTAATTAGGTTAAAAAAAATATGTACTAGTTCGGACACAAATTATTTGTTAACGAATAAATAAATAATTATAATAATTCGCATTTTTTTAAATATCCCTAGACCGTGTTGATGTGTGTATTATTAATTCTGTGGCATTACCCCACACAAGAAGTAATAAAGTTATCCCCTAGCAACACAAATAGGTCTAAGATAAATCAATAATAAGGGACGTAATGAGTAAACTTGCGCGGCAAATAGTGAAAGTTTTCGATCCGGGCATTAGGAGACACCTGTGTTTGGTATCGGCATTAACACTATCTGACGTCATGAAATAAATGAGCGGGCGTTATTGGTTTAACAGAGCTACGCAACATAAAGACAGATATAGTATTACGTACAGAACTGCCAATCACCCCCTCCCACCAATTCAGATGCCTTACCCTGCACCGCAGTTCGGGTGCAAGTTGGGAGTATCGAAATAGAAAGGTTGCGCCCCGCACCGTAAGTTTCCCCTCGTAGTCTGTCATACAGAGTACTACGCATACATCCCAGGCTCGTATCGATAACCCTAGGGTTACCGTCTAGAGCGTCTAGACGCTTCACGCACGCGCCGCGCCGCCTACTAGTGAATGAGAGTAGGCATTATCGCGACGGTTATATGAACGAAATGTCCAAGGTGTTACAAAAACACTCTGATCGTCATTTACAAAGAAAATAATCCGCTATATTGAAATTGAGAGACAGACGAACCAACGGGTGGCTAGCAAAACGGAATCTATTGTTCTTTTGACGGCTCCGTAGCCTAGGTGGTAGTGTATCTGCCTCCGACGCACAGGGTCGCGGGTTCGAATCCCGCCCAAGGAAAAACATTTGTGTGATGAGCACTTCTGTTTGCCTTGTGTCTGGTTGTTGTTAATTTATATAAGTATTATGTATTTATCAATTTGTGTACAAGCTCTGCTTAGTTTGGGATCAGATGGCCGTGTGTGAAGATGTCCCCACATATTTATTATTATTATTTATTTTCCGTCATATAGGTTATACGGTGGACAAACGACCTCACAAACCCTGGTATCAGTGTTATAAAAGCCGCCACCAAAGGCCACTGACAAGTCCTTACTCGAACTTAGCATGTATATTTTTGGTGGAATAAAAATTACTGCTATACTGTTTTAGCTCGCATAACTGAAATAATCACACCTACGTACTTAAGAAAACATAGTAGAAAATAGAATTTACGAAACACTTCTTAGATGCAGCAGAAAATTCTAGTACAAAAATTCCAGTCTCTTGAATAAAATGATATAAGATACTGCGCAATACCTCAACGTTCTGACACAGCGTGAATATTATTGCACCACTTTACACGCTCGATGCATGTGCAGCACGAAATATATCAATTGGTATATAGCCACAATTCCGGCAGACAAGGTGTAAACGAAACTTCTGATCTGACCTCATGTGACCTCATTATCATCATACTCATCATCACGTACGTATTTACATTACCGTAGAGTGTCAAACGTCATACGTATATATAGGTGAATTCGAAATTCGAAGACATAGTTACGTGGTGGGGTTCGAACACGCATCTTCCGAATGTAAGGCGGGGGCCAAGACAGTAGAAAACCAGTTTCCACTGAACACAATTTGGCACATCTCTTTTTATCTTCATTAGCACTGGCACTGTTTCCACTGCGGAGCGAAGATGCTATATTAAAAAAAAAACATTATATAGCTCTATCTTAAGAATCATGTTACACACACACCTATTTTATTATAACCAATGTATAACTTTTCTAGCCAAAAGAATATAATTCTGCAACATAATTTCATCCATTTGTGGTCTTTTCATGGTTCTATAATAAACAGATCGATCATTATAGATTGAGTGTTACTATACTCGGGTTATTATAAGAAGATCTTTGACAGATTAA